>JAWWES010000067.1:549947-571253 GCA_035583135.1 Lophotriccus pileatus
CTGCCAGAGCTCCAGGAGGGTTTGGATGATCCTCTGGGGCACAGGGGGGGACTCTTGGGGCTGGGCCTGTGCAGGGCTGAGGGTTGGACTGGATGATCCTTGTGGAGCCCTTCCAGCTCAGCACATTTTGTGGTTCTGTGGTCCAGGCAGGGCAGCAGGACAGGGCTGTCTGTGCTTAGATCCCTCCAGACCAGGAGCTGCTGGTGCTCCTCTCCCAGCAGGGCTTGACAGAAGTTTGGCAGCGTCACAAGAACAGGAACACAAATCCCTGGATTAGCATTCCTGGTGCAAGAACTGCCTGCCAGCACCTCCAACAACAGGCCATCACTGAGGGCAGAGCATCCTGCCCATGGCCTGGGGCACAGCCCAGGAGAGCCAGACATCACTTCTAAGGGAGAATTTGTGATCTGGGGCCAACAGCACCAACCAAACTGGATGGGAAAATCAATCCTCTGTCCCCTTCTCATCCTCCCTGGGACAGCAGGAGCAAGATCCCTGCTCCAGTGCTTCTCCCTGGGGAAGAGCAGAGAGGGCAGGTCCTGCCCCTTTGCTTTGCCTGTGCAAGAGCTTTGAGGCAGCTCTACAGCAGGAACTGTCACCACAACACTCCCCTGCCCCTGCCATCACTTCATCTCCCTTTCCTGGAGGGTTTTGTATCCCCTGCCAGTGGGTGCTCAGACACAGCAGGACAAATCCCTGGGGTTAAGTCAGGGATGTTGGGAAGGGGGGGGGGGGGGACGTCCTGACAAAGCCTGCCAGGGATCCCCCAATTCCTGTGTAAATCTGGGGCTCCAGCAGGGCTGCTGAGCACACACAGTGTCACTGCAGTGCTCAGACAGGCAGCTGGAACTGCTCTGTCCTCTGCTGGGACCAAACTGCTTCCCCACCAACCATCCAGAGTCATTAATTCAGCAGGCTACAGAGCACCAAGTGAGGGTGGAACCTGCAGAGCATCCCCTGCACAGGGACTGGGCTGTCCTGCAGCAGGGTCAGGCTTGGTGCAGCTCACAGGGAAATGAAAGTTGCCTCCACTCTTGTCATGTGCATCCTGACCCTCCAAGTTCAGAGGGCCCCTCCTTGTCCCAGTCCAAGGAAAATCACAGTCTGCAGACAGACACCCTTGAGTCCAGACTGCATGTCTGCATCTTATGGTTCCAACTGGCAGTCAGGACAGGCTCTTACAGGATCTGCCTGGAAAGGTCTCCCTGCCCCACACAGCCTCCTCCAGGCTCTTCTCAGAGCTGTGTCCAGCCTCTCCTGTCCTTGCCTCTCCCCCTGCAGGTGCTCACCAGAGTCAGGGCTCTGCCCCAGCTCCTGCTCCCAAGGGGTCACTGTGTCCCCTACAAAGGGACCAGGACCAGGGGTCTCCCCACCTTCTGACCAGAGAAGCCCATCAAGCACCAGAGTCTCTGCTTTGCCATTTAACACCCCAACACCTTACACAGCACCAGACCCCAGTTCCCCGCATTCTGCAGGTCCCAGACCAGGGACACCCCATCCACATTCCCAAAGGAGGGGAAAACACCTTCCTGAACTGCCAGGGACCCCACATTCAAACACTCCCATTGCAGCAGACCCAACACAGTCCCTGCTGTGCCACCCTGTCCCCCCCAGCATCACTTCACTGCTCTGGGCATGGGGGACGAGGGGAAGAGGAAGATGGATCTCCCCAGAAACATCCTGAGAGTGGGACTGAATTTACTAATTACAGACACAGTCAGTGGAGCTCCCACCTTTCTGAACAAATAAAGGTGCCCTTCTGAATGCCAAAGGCAGCAGGGAAGGAGCTCCTGGCACAGAAGGGCAGCTGACCTTGGTGCCAGTCATGTATTTAGAAGGGTTGTAGGTGTGGCAGGTGAGAAAGGGGAAACAGATTGCACAAAGGGGAAGGTTTTTCAAGTAAAAATGTTTTCATCCATTTTTTAGAGATCCAAGATGCTGGAGAAGAATATTTGACTCCAGCAAGTGCTGGAGCTTGATGAATTATTCAAACTGTGTGAACGTTTGAAGCCTGGAGACCTGGAAACCTTCACTGAGAACAAGTCTCCTGGCAGGCTCCCAGGGAGGAAGTGTGGGTGATCCCTGTCATCCAGCTCCATGGACTCCAGGGCTCCCAGCTATGCTCTGTCCCTCAGCAGGGAACAGCAGACCCCTTCCCTCCCTACCCTTGGGCTACACAGCAAATCCCAGTGGGATGCACTCAGGATACACCCAGGGAGAGTTTTCCTGACCCACAAGTGTCAAACTCAACCACTGCAAACACACAGAGAGGCAGCAAAGGAAGAATGAAGGGCAGTAGGAAGGGTAAAACAGCAACTCCACATTAGACTTGCAGGTAAAAACCAAACCTCCTCTGCTCCAAATCAACCCTCACCCCCAGGGCAGCCGATCTCGGCAGCAGCAATATTCCAGAGAGCCTCATTCTGCTGCTCTTCAAGCCATAAATTCAAACAGAAGAATAAAAAAAGAGAAGTGCCAGACAGGGCCAGGTTTTCAGACAGGCAGGCAGGGAGCCAGAAGCACAAACACAGCCCAGGCCCTGGTGCTGAGCACGGGCAGACATCTGCCTTGCCCTCCCCCCTCCCAATCCCTGCCTTGCACAACTTTCATTCCATTTATTCCCATCTTTCCTTTGTCTTCAGATTTCCTCTGGTTGCCTTTTGAGGGGGGTCTGGATCACCTTGCTTACAGGATTTTTATTTTAAACCTTCAGTTTCATTTCTCTGACTCCAGTTCCAGATCCAGCCCCAAAGGGTGGGAACTGGAGCAGGATGTGTTTCACCTTCTGTAGCAAAAGACAGGGCTGGTGGGGAGGGAAGGTTGCACAGGAAAACCAGGGGAGTGGATCCCACCACAGACACAAATGCCACCCTGTGCTGGCCAGGAACTCCACTTTCTTCTCTTTCATATGAAGAGAGTGGAATTTCACTGAGAACAACACATAAGGCAACAACTTCCCACCAACATCCAGTACAAAATGCGACAGAGAAGTCACCAATTTCTGCCACAGAGCAAGAGAGGCTGGTTTAAAACTCCTCATCTCTCCCCTCTGTGAAAGACTCCCTTGAAAAAGAAATAAACCACTGTAACAACCCCCCCAACCCATAAACTTCTCCCTTCCACCCCAGGGGTGATTTTAGCTGCAGGATGAGGGCAGTGCTCGGCATCCCCTCTCACAGGGGATGCTTCTCCCTGGCAGGGAGGGGAGATCTCTCTCCTGTCCGATCCCAGCTCTGGGCACCGGCTCAGCCCCACCACTCCTGGGAGCATCAGGCAGGAAAAACCACCCAGACATTGGTCCAGAGGCGTTTTTGGGGTGCCTGACAGGAGACACTGCCCTGCAGAGCCGCTGAGCACTGGAATTCCTGCCCAGCTGGAACCTGCTCGTGTCAGAGCCTGGAACCTGCAGGGAATCACGGAATGCTTTGGGTGGGAAGGGACCTTTCAAGCTCATCTAGTCCAAAACTGAGTGTTTCTCACATTAGGTTTTGAGTGACCATCAGCAAAACAGGGAAAAGCCCCTTCCCAAGAGCCAGAGGGGTTGATGACTGTTGGTGGAGCAGATACAACACCAGCTGATGGCATCAAAGCCCACGAGGCTCCAAGTTAACCAGTCTTTTTTGCCAGAGCAGGCTTTGAATAAGTAATAGAGGTTCAGACATAACACCACAGGAGAAAAAATATGAAACAGGGGCTGAGCAAGCGAACATTGTGTTCATCCTCCACCCCAAGAGAGGGGGCTGGGAGCTCTGGCAAAGGATAATGGAGCTGCACTGATAAAGACCATCATAATACACAGACACAAAGGTGCAAATTGAGATTCACCACCATCTCCTTGGCTGGCAATTCCCTGCTTTTAACTCCCTCCCTTTGTAACCTTTTCTGTGGGTTTGTATTATAGCTGCAACCTCTGCTCTCTGCCTCTGCACACACATTATCAGCACTTCTCCACCAGCGTGGCTCTGCTCCCACCTCAGCTCCAGCAGCCTGAGTGTCCTTGTTCCCACTTCCTTTCATCTCAGCTCCTGGAGGATGAATAATGGAGCAGTGGGAGGGAAAGGAGGGGGCAGACGTGCCTGTTTGGACTTCTAGGCCAGACAGAGAGGAGCTTAACACCCAAACTGGCCAAATTGGAAGGAAGCTCTGCTGATTTGTGTCTCCTCACAAAAACACCAGTGGGAAGGAGCCTCTGGAAATGACCAGTTTAAAGGCCTTGTTATGAAAGGGAAGGAAGAAAAGAAGGAATTAGGTTTACATTCTCCCCCCCCCCTCCCTCCAGACATTGTGGTTTTCTGGGTGTAACACAGATAAACTCAGATCCAGAGCATCCTCTGGCCCTCCTGTCCTGCCCAGGTGCCCTGTGCTGGGGCATCCCTGACCTGGGCAGGCCCCTGGAGATGATCCACAACCGCCTCTGGGTATCACAACCTCCCCCTGCAGGGGGTGGACTGAGATGAGCTTTAAGGTCCCTTCCAACCCAAACCAGTCTGGGATTCCAAATTCTATACCGATGGATTTCAGCACACTCCAGTTTCTATTCCCCAGGCCTTGGGCAGCAGGTTTCATCCCCATTTTACAGCAGAAAAAGCAGAGGGCCCAGCTCAGTGAATTTAGGGGGGCAAAGAGAAGGTGGGATGTGACAATGGGACTCCACAGCTCCCACCCAGGACATCCCAGTGTCCCCATCAGCATCCCTGCCCTGACTGCATATTCCTGGCTTCAAACTCACCTCACAATTGATCCTTGCTGAAGGGGAACAGGTCAAACCTGCAGTTCCTCAGCGCTCAAACCCCGCTGAGCACCCAGGTGGCACCAAACCTAAGGCAGCATCTTCAGAGAGGATTCAGCAGCTCATCAATTTGGAGCTGAAAACACTAATCAGATTTATTCCCTGTTTGTTTAGCAGGCCCAGGAGGAGAATGGAACTGCAATGCCCCGTGGTGGGACAGACACCTGCCCAGCTTCCCCCGCTCCTGAGCTTTGCTTTTGTGCACTCCCAGGACTCACTAAAGCCCCCTGAGCTCAGGCTCGTGCTGCAATTGTATCAGCACTTGAGGAACAGAAATGTCAAAGCAATTAAGTCTGAAGAGGTTCTTTTTCTCTCTCTATCCATTCAAATTCTGGGGAACATTTCCCAGCTTAAGCTTTTTTTAAAAAATAATTTAAAAGAAAAAGTCAATATAAAGACTCGATTTTTTTCCTCAAGAACAGGGGAAGAGGAAAAGGAAAAGCTGAAAGCAAGGGATTGGAGATGGTTCAGTAGAGCCTCAGGCAGAACTGCCAAATTTTTCACTCCAAATCAAGTGTTGTCCTTTTGGTAATAAACAGCCTCGTTTCTTCTGGCATTTTCCAATGGAACGACAGAAAAAATACTTTAAAAAAATTCAAACCACGGAATTTGAGTTCTGAGCCACTTCAGGTGATCTCCTTACCTGCCTGCCCCCGGTGTGACCCCCTGGAAGGCCAGGATAACAAACCCCCCTCATGGCAAGGCCTGTTTATGCAGCAACAGCTCCAGGGACAGCTGGGAATTGCCTCCTGTGTGCCCAGAACGTTTTCCATTTGAACAGCCACCCAAAGTGCTCTCTCTGAACCACAATGAGCAGGTGAGGCAAAGTGCCTCAAAGAGGGGGGACAAACCAAACTGCTGAGCACCACAGCTCTGAACAGGAGTCCCTGTGCCCAGGGCCACCCCCCTGCTGGAAAACCCCCCTGGAGCCCCAGCTCCTGGGATTTCCACCTGCTAGACAAAGCTGCTGATGCTCTCTGCTCCGTTCTGCCCAGCACAAGGGCAGTGCTGAAGGTTTTCTGCAAAGGAAAACCCAGCGTGGGTATTTCCAAGAGAACTCTGTGTCCTTGTGAAAAGAAATGGGGGACAGACTGTGCAAGGAAACAACGGGTAGATACCGTTTTTCTGTAGGTTTTGAAGTTTGCTTTGGTCACTCAAATCCTATCCAGTCCTTCTGCTGTCTCCTCTCTGGGGCTCTTCTTGTCCTAACGAGCCCAAATGTCCCACTGGAAGTTGTGAACAGCCTTCTGATACTGGGTTATGGGGAAATAAATGTCCTCCCTGCATTACAAGTACCAAGCCACTCCTGAAACCTCAAGGAAAAAGGGCAAGAAAAGGACATTTCTCCCAAGGCCTCCCTAAGCAGCAATAAATCTCCCATCTGATTCTCCACTGTCTCCAAGGCCACAGGGTGGGTGAGCCTCTGGGACAAGGCAGATGAAGGGAAGCCCATTCCCACCCCCCTTTCCTGCCAGGAGACAGCTGAGAGCACAGGAGGAGCCCAGCTTGGGCTGCCTGATGCCAACAGGATCATCAGCTCTGTCAGGCAGGCAGCGGCTTTGAAAGGTAAAACAGCCTCAGGACAGAAAGGCAGGCAGAGCAGGATTGCTGCTGGGTGGCTGCCCCAGCTCAGCACCACATTCCCAGTCCTGCTCAGCTCCACAACTGGCCAGCTTGGCTGCCCCAGCTAAGGGATGACGCCTCAGGCACCTGCAGGGGGGACACAGCTCCTTCCTCCCTCTCTGCAGGGCTGGGGGCTGACAAAACCTGACAGGGCTGGGAATCCAGAACCTCTCCCTGCCTGCCTGGCTGCTCTCCCAGCAGCCACAGCCCCCAGAGCCGGGGTTGCCTCAGTAACCAGGGCTGGCTCCGGCTCTGGACAGTGGGAATGCAACAGGCACCTTCTGGAGGGTGTGAGCAGGGACTGCCTGAGCTCAGCTCAGAGAGCAGCTTGGAGTGGAGAGAGCCCAGGGGGGTTCCATCACAGACCCCTCTGCAGCTCCTGTATCACACAGAACCACTGAGGCTGGAAAAGGCCTTTAAGGTCATCAGGTCCCACCATTAAACCAGCACTGCCAAGTCCACCCCTAAACTATGTCCCTACAGGCCACATCTGCCCATCCTCCAGCATCTGCCACATCTGCACATCCCCCACCATCTGCCACATCTGTCCATCCTCCAACATCTGCCACATCTGTCCATCCTCCAGCATCTGCCACATCTGCACATCCCCCAACATCTGCCACATCTGTCCATCCTCCAGCATCTGCCACATCTGCACATCTCCAACAGCTGCCACACCTTATTTATCCCTTTTCACAAAAACAGGAGTTTTTTCTTGCCATTCACATACACAAGGACACTCAAAGATTAAGATTAAGATTGCTCTGGCCCAACAGGACGGGATCCTGGTCCAGTCAGGCTGATATGTGAGTATAAAAGTTCTGGCAGTGAAATGTGCACCATGGAGAACACCAAACGCCCTGTGAGGAACTGAACAGCACCGAGACACACCAAATTCAGCCCAGATTCTTCTTTGCACCGGCCAAAGCTCTCAGCAAAGAGCTCCATCACAGCAGGAGCTTACCCCAAACCCACCTACCCACAGCAGCCCCTCCCCAGTCACACACAGGGCTCAGCTGTCAGAGCTACCCTCAAAAATTGCTGTTTAAGCACAGGACTCCCCATAAGACAGCAGGAATATCTGCAATATCTGGACAGGTACTTGGTCAGCTTCTGCAGGGACAGCACCAGGAACAACAGGCTCCTCTCCCACCTAAGTGCACTTTTAAACCAATACTCATCAGCCTAAATGCCTGCAGAGCCGCTTTTGCTCCCCAACTACTCCCAGCAGGAAGTTCTCAGACTTCAGGATTAAAATCATACCTAACATATTACTTCGATCAGTTCAAAATTAGCTTTTCCTTTGGAAATTTTGTGCCATTCTCACTTTGTTTTTGTCCTCCACTGCTCTCCCTGGCTCAGGGACGTGACATTTCCAGCACACACTGGGTTCCACTGACATGGAGATGATTTCCAGGCTGTGGCCTTTCAGAAGGTGGGAGTCATGAGCAGCTTTCCTACATCTCAATATATATATATATGCCCTCTAGTCTTGCCTCAGACAACCCCAGAGCTGCTGCCAGTCCAAGGAGGAAAGGGCAGGAGCTGTGGCAGGCACATGCTGCTACACCTTCATTATCACAGTCACAACACTGCCAGGCTGGAGGAGTATTTTTAGAGTGGGAAAGAAAAAAAAGAAAAACCTGGGAATTTATCAGAGAATTATTAACACAAAAGTGACACTCATATTAGCAGGGTTCTGTTTTCCCTGTACTTAGAGAAATTGGGTTTATTTCCTTCCTTCCCCCAGCTTTTCAAGACAAGGAAATTGTTGCTTTTCCAGCCACTGAGAGGTTTTGACAAAGATGCCAAGACGGGAGGAGGGATGGGGGATCCAGGCTTGAGGGGGGTACAGGGATGTCTTTAAAAAGACCAGGTTCTCTCCTGTCATGGATAACAAGCTGTCACACCACAGAGTCACCCAGAAAAATGAGCCTTGGCACAAGCAGAGTGTAACACACACACCCTGACGATCAGTGATTCACACCCCCAGTTCTCACATTCTCTGCAGCATCAGAAGGAGCCTTCTGACATGTGGACGATCCAGGCAGTTACCCTGACTAAGATTTGCATGGATAAACTCGATTAAACCCCTGTGTGGACCCAACAAGAAACAGGCTTCATTTATTTTGGCTCTGAAGTAAATAAATTAAGGCCACTTTTGTTCTGAGCAAGAGCAGCCGTGCTGCAGCCTGGGGTGGTTTAACACCTTCAGTTCATGCTGTTTGTTAATGTGGACTCATTTTCACCCAAGAATCCCTGTTTAAACACGACTCAAGCAAGACAGAACAGCCTCCTGAGCTGAGTCCAGTCAGTGCTTTGGAGGGAGCCAGACCAGATCCACCATCAGCTGGAATGGGATGGGGAACAATTTCAGCTCCTTCTGCGATGAAGGAACTACCTCAACCCTTGGAGGTGAACTGAGGCCACAGCAGAGCCAAGCTGGTCAAACAATCACAGGATCACAGACTGGAACCCTGGAGATCGTCTCATCCCAACCTCAGGTTCACCCAGCTGCCCAGGATCACATCCAGGTGGGGTTTGGGTATCTCCAAAGAAGACGACTCCACAACCTCTCTGGGCAGCCTGTCCCAGGGCTCTGTCACCCTCCATTCCTCTCCTCCTAAGAGGTGCTCCAGTCCCCTCATCATCCTCCCAGCTCTGGGTTCCTCCTGCACTTGCCTCTAACCTCTCTGGATCTGCTGCTCAGGCAGCACTGGGGCTTTCAGCCCATTTTCCTACCAGAGCTGTTTTTGCACACAGGTTATTTAACAGGACAGGGCTCAAGGGGGAGGGAAGGAAGGATTTAATTTCTCCAGAGGAAGTTGCTGCTGTAGATGAGCGAAATCAAACACCCTGCAGAGAAAGTGCCTGACAGGAGCCTGAGCCACAGGAACTGTTATCGGCAAAGCGGGAACGGAGCTCAGGGCTGACATCCCAGGAATGAAAGAGCTGAACAGATAGTGCAGGGCAAGGAATGGAAGAGCAGAGGAGCCCAGGAGAAGGCAGAGCTCCCACACAGCCAGGCAGGAACAGCAGCTCAGCTCGTTGTCAGCCTGGGGCTGATTAGAGCAGCTCCAAGGGGGCACGTGATGCTTCCATCCCTTTTCCCTCTTGTGCTCCCACATCCCGGTTGTTTCTCAGGGAAGTCATTCCTACAGGCCTGTTCTCAATGCAGCAGCAACAGCAAATATGGAAGATATTACCAAGTAATCCATTGAGCTGGAAAGAGATGTTATGGAGGGAGTTTTATCAAGATAAGATAAGAAGCAGCTCAGCTGCAGAGACACAGACTGGCCAGAATATGTGATTTGTTTTGCCCCTTTGAGCTGATTTATATTTGCTCAAAGAACAAACATAAACATATATAAATATCTGAGACAGATGTTGTCAAGTCCTCTGGAAGGAAAAACACACCTAGGAACACAGTGGTTAACAAGTTTTCAGCTTCAGCATATTAATGGCTAAAAAAAAAGCCAGGCCAAGCCTTACGAGAAAGTTAGATCAGAAGTTCATGGGAGGGCATCGTTTTGGAGGACAGAAGCCCCAAAGATAATTAAGTTGTGATGAGTTTTGTGGAAACAGCAGCCAGGCAGAGGGAAAGAAAGCCCAGCAGCATCCCTTTGCATTGAAAGGCTCTCACAGGAGGCAGATGTTCTTGAGCTCCTGCTTGAAGCAGGAGCACCACAAGACGTGGGGGCCTCGCTGCTCCTCCGCTCAGGAACAGCTGCTCGGCAGTTCCTGCCATCCATCACGTCCAAATCCTCACACAGATGCAGTTGGGTTACAAACAGCAATTAATTGTGAACCTACCCCAGAAAGTTCCAGTCACTGAACTAGTTCAGCTTTTGAACTGCCTTGCAGTTAAAGGATCCGTTGTTTCCCAGCATAAACAAGGCCATGGGTTAAGTGCAGCTGCTCCCTCAAAACACGAGCAGGGAAAAACAACCAAGGGCCCATCAAGTATCTGAGCTGAGAGAATAATTACTTCTACCTCTTTCTCTTCACAAATGGGTTGGAGCAACTCAGAGTTTTCCTGAACCTGTTTCTGATGGGAAATTCGCAAGATTATTCCTGCAAATAATTAGTTATTGATCCCTAAGTTTGCTTAGGGAAAAGCTCTCATAAGCAAGTCAATCTATTATTAAAGCCACATTTGCTTGGGGGGTTGTGGCACTGGAACCACATTTTTGGTCTCCTACTGACAAAGCACAACCTCAGGTTTCTTTGTGGGTGAGGGAGGCGTTTGAATTCCCATTTTTCAGAATCAAACCTCTTTTTTTGGTGTTTCTTCCAATAAATGCTTTTCTCCAGTATTTGCTTAAAAGGTTTTGAGTATTTCTTGGAAAAAACAAAACAAAACAACCGAACAGTTATTTTATTAATATTCTAGGAACATTTTCCCAGCATTTAGATGTTCTAACAAATAACAACAGCATTAAGTGAGGCTTTGAATTCCTCTTAGAACACAGGGACAAATCCAGATGTACCAATGTGGGGACAGAGCTTTAATCTCTGCTCAGCTTCCTGCTGCTTGTCATGACAGACAAAGCTCTGATCACCAGAAACACCCACCCAACACACTTTTCATTACAAACCCACACAGTTTCACACAATCAGGCCACACAATCTTTTCCCAGTGTCGCTGGGTTCCTCAACCCGGTGTAACAAAGGAACCCATCTGATCCTCTCAAGGTCAGTATTCACTGGGGAAATGCTGAGCCTTCACCACAACCCCTTTCTTTGGGTCCTTTTCCCCAGAGAGGGGGGAATTAGCACTTTTCTCCTGCCCTCATTTTCAAGCAGCATTTATTGCCCCTTGATTTGAATTTTGGGGGGATTGAACCCCTTCCAGAAAAACAGAGCAGATTTTCAGTCTGCAGTCATTAGAGGCAAAAACTAAGCAAATTATCTCTCCAACTTCCACAACTGTTTCATGCTTCCCTGGGCTTTGTCTGGAAAGGTTGCCTGTGCCTGATTTTAGACTTCTACAGGAAAAAACTGAAGTGTCTGGGGGTGAAGCAGCCTGATGGACTGCTCAGCACATCTGTGTGCTCACGTGGGAGAGCCACAGAGCTCACACAGGGCCAGGCACACACAGGGCAGGGCTGCAAGGCAGGAGCAAAGGGAGCAGCTGGGACTGATACGATCCCTGATTCCTGAGCAGGAGGGAAAGATCACATCACAGAACCACGGAATGTCCTGTGTTGTCCAAACCCTCCTGGAGCTCTGGCAGCCTTGGGGCTGTGCCCACTGCCCTGGGGAGCCTGGGCAGTGCCAACCACCCTCTGGGGGCAGGACCTTTCCCTGAGATCCACTTAAACCTCCCCTGAAAAAGCCACTGAGAGGTGCACCCTGCCCTGCACCAGCACAGGAGCACACACAGCCCAGCACAAACCTGCCAGGACGTCACAAAACGGAGAATCCCAAGCAAGCCCTTTGGTTTCTGAGCATCCACGCTGGGCTGGCACTGGGAAATGGGAGCAGAAGCACAGCTACAGCGAGCACTGCTTGTTCTGAAGGAGTACAACTGTTCAGCAGCTTGCTCAGCATTGCCTCAGCCTGAGTTCACCTGGGCTGAGCCTGCAGAGCAGACCCCAGCCCATGGCAGAGCCTAACCCTAACCCTACCCCTACCCCTAACCCAGAGCCCTGCTCTCTGTCACACGTGAACAGCACCAAGCTCTGTGAGGAGAGAGCTCAAACCAGCCCCCAGCCAGCCCCACACTCCGTGGGATAGTCACAGAATTCCAGAATGGGTTGGGTTGGAGGGACCTTAAAGCTCCTCCACGGGTCCAGGTTGCTCCAAGCCCCGTCCAACCTGGCCTTGAAAGCAGTAACTCATAACAGTGATATCTCAGAGCTTCCCTTCCTGCACACAGAGTGCAGCATTTGCTTTGGGAGCATCTCCACCAGCAGGAGCCCCCCTGGTGCTGCAGCCCCTCCTCCCCTTTAGGTGAGCACTGCTTTTCAAGGTCCTGCAAAACTGCCCAGCCCAGCCCTCTCCTCACTGTCTGGACTCCCATGATTTTAAGTGCTACTTGAGCTCCTTCACATCCCATTTCCCTGCTCATCCCCCCATCCATTCTCCAGCAATCCTTCAAATTGTATGCAACAAAACCCTCTAGAAGAATCACTTCATCCTGCTGCAATCACAGGAGATGCTGGTGGGAAATGGACTTTCTCAAGTGGTCGGCTCCAGACCCAGCAGAGTTTGTTAATGCAAATACCCTGAACTGTCCCCTCAAGCCTCTGATTTCCCTCCCTCCCATGACCCATTCCCAGCATCAGGAGCAGCTTTAGAGCTTATTCCTTTCAACGGGCCATGCAAATCTGTATTACCACACCATGATGGGCTTAACAAAACCCAACATTTCCAGGGCAAAGGAAGGAAATTTCTGCTTGGTTTAGGTTGGTTTTTTTTGGTTTTTTGGTTTTTTGGTTTTTTTTTTTTTTTTTTTAATTTATTTTTTAAAGGCATGCTGTGAAAAATAAGAGCTGGTTTTGGAGAGGCAAGAGACAAATCTGCCTTTAAGGGAACATTTTTCTTTGCAAGCTCAATAGGAAAAGTACATTTCAAGGTACAAGAGCCCCCAGTGATAGCAAGGGATGGGATTAATGGCTCTTGGTTTGCACTGTTCCTACTGTCAGACTCACACTGTGGGGTTTGAGCCCTCAGAAGTGGCCTCTCCTCCCAGTGCTGAACACGAGGGAATCTGCACCATCAGGTTCCCAGTGGGACTCCCACTCAGGTCGGTGCTGGGGTACCACAGATCCCCAGCAGCCTCAGCACTTACACCGTGTTCATACATCACTCAACCCACAGGCTCCAATCTCTGCTGGGAGGTTCAGGAACATGTAGGAAAACCTGGCCTCAGGCACAGACTTTGGCTTGGAAGGGACCTTGAAAACCACCTTGTTAAAGCCAAAAATCTGTGTTTCACTGATCTAAAGTGCATGTCACCAGTAATTTATCCTCAGATTAGGATAAGCACTGAAACTGAACTTCAGAGAATGGGAAATAGGGGATAGAAACATATGAACTTCTCTATAATTAGTGCCATTATTGCCTTTACACAGGTCAAGTGCCACCAGTTCCATTAGAGAGGTGGGGAAACTGGGACACAGCTGTCCCCAGGAGCGGAGGACAGCAGCACTCAGGGCTCAAGATTCCCAGGGCAATGCCCAAACTTCTGAGCTGCATCTGCTCTTACAAGAGGAATGATTTATTTCGGGGTCAACTGGCCAAGAAAAAGCAACTCCACAGACTCTGCACAGGGGGTTGTGAGTTACCCACTAATTCTCACAACAGCTGCCAAAAAGTCCAGCAACTTCCCAAAGTCACTAAATTAAGGACTGTCACAACCACCTGTTAAAAGCTCTGGTGCTGAGCAAGAAAATCACCTTGTCTGTCACCAGCAGCTAACAGAGCACAGCAGAAGCCCAAATTCAGAGGCCTTGCGTGGACAGGGAGTGAGAACTGCCCACCACAGCCCTTTCACACTGTTTTGCACTTTCCATGCTCAAAAGACCGTCAGGAGGAAATCAAGTGTTTGGATTTTAAACACTCATAATAAGAAACACTTAAAAAGTGGAAAATCAGTATGCAAAGCATCACTGTGCTGCAGATGTAACATCACAGACCAAACTGAGGGAGTGAAGAATCTCAGCCTTTAGTTAAGCAGCATCCTGGCTGCTGTTTAGTGAGGTGACACTTTATAATCTTTAATACACTTCTGAGACATGCCCTGCTGAAGGTCCTGGAAATGAAACGGGCTCCTTGCCTTGCAGGGAAGGAGGCAGGATTGCACTGTTCTCTGCCCCAGGTAGGCTTGTCACCAGTGAATTCTCCCACCCCCTTTTCTTCTTCCCATATTAATGCCCTTCATCACCAGAAGGATTCCTACCCAGTGCCAAAACTCAATTTACACTCGTTACTTTAATGACCTCATTTGTCACCCTCACACGTGTTCCTGCCCCTGGGGCCCAGCCCCAGCCCTCTGCCACCAGCCCTCATTTACAGTTTGCTCTTTCATTATTATTTTTCAAGACTAAACTGCCTCCATTTCAAGGCAAACAGCCTGGGAACTCCCTCAGCCCAGAGACACATCCCTACAGTTGATCAATCCATTTTAGGGCTCTGTACGTCTCAATCCCCACTGACCGTCCCATCCACACCCACTGCATCACCCACTGACTTCCATCACCTTTGGCTTTGTTATCCCTTTTAAGCCTTGCAAAATACAATCATTAGGACATTTGAATATTGCCATCACATGAAGCTGTGGGAGGAATTTTACCTCTTTTGGAGGGGAGGAAGGATAAGAGTGTGATCCTTTCCTTCCCCGATGCATCAGTTCATCTGTCTGTCTAAACCACATTTTTTCTCTCCCAGCTTGACTGCTCCAGAGAGGTATATTCCTTCCTATTAGATTACATTTCTCTCTCACAGCATCTCTCCAGTCCTGCCATGCTCAGGAAAATTCAATGGTAATTAAGTCATGTAAATAGGTTAGGGAAGAGCATAATACTTCAGGTTTCATTATAGCACATGTTTAGTGCAAACAGCGTCACACGAACTGCTGGGCTGGAGCTGGAGGAGCCTCCAAAAACACCACCAGACCACCACAGTCTGCCCTTCAGAGCAAGGCAGGGACTGGTACTTGAGCAATGACTTACATCTGTCAGTGTTGCAACAAAACGTTCCCCAGTTTGTTTTTGCAGCACCTTCACAAGGAGATGTTCCAGCGCCCGCTGTCCTTTCGAGGAGTGATCACTCCATCCATCCATCCATCCATCCATCCATCCATCCATCCATCCATCCATCCATCCATCCATCCATCCCCCAGCTCAGCCTCCAGCGCACTGGGACCAGATGTGCCTTCCCAGCACAACCTGCAGGGGCCACTGCTCTGCTTTTCCAGTTTATCCACAGCCACTGGCAAGGCAGGCTGGATCTCCTGGCCATCTCCTGGCCATCTCCTGGCCATCTCCTGGCCATCTCCTGCAGATCCCAATGTAAAGCTTTCCCAGAATAAACGGCTGAACTGCCGGGTGCCAGACTCTGAATCACAACGTTACCAGTTCCTTCTCTATCTAAACCCCCTTTTCCCAGGCTACCAGAAACCTGCCTTTTAACCAAAACTGACAGCAAGGAAACTTCCTTCACAACAAAATCCAAGAACTCAGAGTTATGTCGAAGTTAACAGGCACCTGTCTCGTTTTCTTCAGCCCTTGCAACTCCATGACTACTTCTTTCTTGTTTCCCCTCCCTCCAAAACATTTGCCTTCAGTCCCAATAAACATCACCAAACCCCTTTGCAGTGATTTGCAATGTGCTGATGTGTTTCTTCAGAAGCCTTTTCAGTGAATAAATTGGTCCCAAACTAATAATCCTTGTTATTTATACAGACACCTCCTTGCTCTTCTAAACAGACTTCAGCAGGAACATAAGGAATAACATCTTTCCCAGATACATTTGAGTCTGATATGAATGTAAGTATTTTCTACAGAAAAACAAGCTTCAGATTTCTCATCAATATTTATATAAAAAAGGCAAACCAACTTTTTTAAGCTGCTTCCAGAAAATATACGATGATAACTCAACAATAACACAATTTTACAGGTTGTGTATTATGTTTAAAAGCACATAAATACTACTTACTGTCAGAGGATCAAGTTTCTGGTATGGAGGGAGAAGATGGAAGTTATTATAGCCCAGTCTTCCCTGGATTCCCTCAAGTCCTGCCCTGGATCATCACATGCAGAGCAGCAGCAAGGCTGGGGAAAACAAACCAGAACTGACAACATTAGACCAGCAGAAGCTTTACTAGTGGGGTCTAAAATAATCTGCTAATGCAGAAGCAATAAAACAGCATCAAAGCCTTGGAAACATCAGGTAGTGCCAAAAAGATGCAAAGATTTTAGAGACTGTGTGTCACAACAGTGAAAAATAGCTTTTAGTCTCAATAATCTTATTTTTCTTATTTTCTTTTGTACTCTTTTCACCCTTTTCTGTGGAGCACTCGTGCCATTAGCATCCTCTGCTCACTGCAGCACAGAATGGCTGATGCCTGAGGCTGAAAAGGACTATTTACAGTTCTGTGGTGGGGGGAATTTAAATAAAAATAGTACTTTGGAAACCCCACAGACTTCGCACGTGCAGCTGGGAGGAATTCCTATTGTTCCTTGTGTCCAGGTAGGGAAACTGAAGCACAGATCACTGCAATCATTCCAGAGGAGCTTGGAGAGCTTGGAAAGGATGCGGAGCTGTGATCCCAGAATCACTGAGGTTGGAAAAGCCCTCCCAGCCCGTGGAGTCCAACCTGTGACCAGCCACCACCTTGTTCCCCAGCCCAGAGCACTGAGCTCTTTGGACACCTCCAGGGGTGGGGACTCCAAACCTCCCTGGGCAGCCCCTGCCAGGGCCCGACTGCCCTTTCCATGAAGAAATTCCTCCGGAGATCCGGGATGGGATGCACCAGGAAAGCCCATCCCACGCAACCCGAGCCTTGCCAGGCTCTGCAAGCCAAGGTGGAAGCTTTGCCTGAGCTGGTGTGGCATGTTTAACAGCCCAGCCTTTCCTGGTGCTCCCTGTCCAAGGAGTTTCTGATCCATTTCACCAGCGAAAGGCTCTTTCCCACAGACACGAACCCCTCGCGCTGGGTGTGCTCCAACACCTCCTCCGAGGGGAGAGAGGGATATTTGTAGTCACAGCAGGTAAACGAGCTGTGGACAGGGAACACAACTAATTTAATGGCATGAATTATTTACACATACATTCAGCAAAGCCATCTTGCTACACAGCAGTCCCCAGCAGCAGGGATTATTAATTTATAACTCAACTACAGCTACATTAAACAGAACGAGGCTTCCATAAAAACTGGACTGTGGAGACACAGCAAATACTGCCCAGCCTGTCCAGGGGCCTCCAGCAAAGCCTCAGCCCTTGGCCAAAAATCCATCGTGTTTCTTGGGCAAAACGGAACAACATCCTCTGGATTCCAATTGCATCCACACATGCCTGCTTGTCTGCAGTGCCCAGCCAGGGAAATGCATCCTTGAGTAGAATTGGCCTTTAGGCTTTTGCCAGGTTCCAAAATAGCATCAAATTCCTGCTTTAAGAAACAGCAGAGCCAACCCCTGGAAGAGATAACAGGGAACACCCCACTCCTGCAACCTCCCTGCTGGGCCCCACTCAGCTTGGATCTGATGGCAGCAAGGGGGAAAAGGGACATCCCAGAGGGAGAATAGGAGAAGCCTTTGGGGGTGGAACACTGGGACCAGTAGGATTTGATGAGAAGCTGCAGAACCTAAGGAGGAAAGGGAGGAAACTGGGAACACCTGAGCAGAGTCAAGGAGAAGGAAATGGGGCATGAGCAGGACTACAGCAGAGTCAGAGTGGGGACTGGGGAATTCAGGCAACACAGGCAAGGGAAACCAGGGAAACAGAGTCCAATTCCCTCCAGGACAAGAAATGCTGTTGATTAATCTGTAAGGAGAAACCTGGCCAGCAATCTGCAAATCTGGAGCTCCACAGCACCACTGGGCAGCTCTAACAGAGCCTTTAGCACTGGGTGTTTACATGACAGACACCCAGCATCGTGTCCTGCAGCCCCATGAGCTGCTTTTAGAGAGACGTGGGCTTTCCCCTTGGTTTTGCCACATTCTTACACCCTGCTCTTTGTACCATCTGCAAGGAAATAGAAGCCACCGCTCCATGTGTGTTCCCAGCTTCCTGATAAACACAAGAACAGCTGGATTGCTCCATCCTCACCTGCTTGTGCACCCAATAAGTGGCTGAGGCAGCAAATTAATCTCCATGCAGTAGGAACTCAGTTGCTCTTAATGACTGGAACCTCTCCATGATGCACTGTGAGCAGCACTGAATGATCTCCCCCAGCACAACAAATGGCAGAGCAGCTCTGCTTTGGACTCAGGGTCCCAGGGCAGGGTGGATTGCCTTGTTCCTGCTGATTCTGAGTGTTCCTGTTCTCAGGAGAGGGGTTTGGTGCCTCCTCAGTACAGAAATGGTCTCGTGTTGGGGCCGCAGGAAAAGGCTCCCAAAGGCACTTCAGCCCCGGTGAATCGTGAGGAGAAAGTACATGATCAGCCCATTAAAGCAGCTCTTCCTCTGCCTTCCACAGGTACATTTCTGGCCCTTGCAGGGAGCCTGTGCTTGACCTACTTAGGGATCACTCTGTGATGCTGCAGAAACCACCACCCAGTGATGTATCTTGAGTCCATCCTAAACCCCACACCTCCCCTCAGCTGGGCTGGAGGAGCAGCCCAGTCTGCCGGCCTGGCAGCCTCCCTGTCCCTCCCTCCTCCCTTTAAATGGTGTGGGGAACCTCTTTCCTCCTTGTCCTGGGTTAGGGCTGTCACGTTTTACCTGCCTGCAAGTTCCTGACGGGGAGCATTCGGTGCCCCTGCTTGGTTCCGTGCTGGCAATACCTCTCAGAGCCCTGCTGAGGGATGGGGAGGGCTGTGCCTGTGGGCCAGGACAGTGAGGTGGCAGTCACAGGGCCTCCATAAATAAAAAAGAATTGGAAAAAAAACCAACAAAACAAGCTCCAAAACAACAACAACAACGAAACCTATTAGCTGCAAATACTGGAAAGGCAGAAAGGTTAATGATCCCAGCAGGGTGGAAATTCTCCTGTGTCAGGAGGTTCAGGCATCATGAAAGGCAGCTTTGTAGGGAATTTGAGGGGGAAGAGAAGAGAGAACTGCTTCTGAGTGTCCAGAGAATCCAAAGGGACAAGGAGGCAAAGCCTTGGGAAGGTGCTGCTGGTTTTGGTGCCAAGGAGGAGGAGAAACCCCCCAGGGCACTTCAATACCAAACAGGAGAAGGACCAGCTCTGCCTCCAGCATCTTTCTCCAGAAGTGCTGCACTTCGCAGCCCACACTTTCCCTGCTTGCACAAGCAGGGGGTTTGCAAGCCCTGGAGACGACCCAGGAGCTCCGTGCCTCAGTTTCCCCCTTGCAGACAGGTCATGGAAGGCCAGTGGGCCCCACATAGAAGAGCAATACCTCCCTGACTCCTTGGTCCACAAAAAAGTATGATGAGAATTCATATTTGCTCTCTTTTCCTCCTCTGTTTTCCTTTCACAGGAACAAACAGACTGATTTTACTTTCAAGTTCTCACTCCAGACTGTAATGAAAACTTGGGAATTATTTTTTCATGAAAATGTCCACTTAAGAAAAAGGCAATTCTCTTCTCTTCTGGGAAGAAATGGTTTCATTAAAAAACAATAAAAAGGTAAAATGGTACATTTTAACGAGAATCTGGAGTCTCTTCTTCAGTTATTCAGTAGCAACCCCAGCCACACAGGGTTTGTTATCCTCCCCAGCGTCCACACTTGCAGCAGAAAAGATTCCTGCCAGTACTTTTGAGTTACCAGTTAGGAAAAGAAAAAAAAATCCATCTGGCACATAATCTGCATTTGTGATTTACAGTCAGACTTTCAGGGCTTAGGCCAGGTCAAAGCTCAGCTCTGCCTTTGTGCCTTATTCAGAAAAGGTCCTGCCTGTTGTAATTCCAGCGGGGCTGTGCCAGAGAGGAATTTGGATGGGGAATGCATTCAGCATGTTTCTGTTCTCTCAGAAGCCACTATCAGGCAGAGTTTTTGTCTAGACAGATGCTTGAGATGGTAATTAGAGCATTTTCCATCCCATAACTAACAGAATTCCCATGACAGGCTCGTGCTGTCACAGCAGGGTCACGTTGCCTCCGGAGCACAGGATTTGCAGCAGCTGGATCCATCCCTGTACCCGTTGGCCCTGGAAACCACGAGCAGCAGGAGCATTTCTGGGAGAGATGAAATATGGGAAGGGGCAGGTTAAATATCAGGAAGTGGGTAATGAATCAGCTGGGGAGCTGCAGTGGGTGACACGTCCCAGGGACAGGCGCTGGCCGTCCCTGCCTGTCTCCAGCTGGGAAACAGATTGGAGCAGATCCCCAAAGCAGCACTGCCCTGTCCTTGCAGGAAAGGCCACAGAGATGCCTGTGATGGCAGCACGAGGGAGGCACTGCTGCATGTTAATCAGCAGGACATCTCTGTGTGATCCACAGGTCCGGGCCGTTCCTTCTTTAGCATCAGTTCAAGTCCTCCCTCGCCCGGTTGGCACAAAGCCACCTCACCAGAGGGCTCTGGCCCTGCCATTGTATTTATAACCACCATATCGGTGTGCTCCACCCAAGGCTGACAGCCCTTTCTATTCTGAGCTGTGCAAGAAGAGAAGGGCAGAGTTCCTGCCCCCAAGAACTCACAGTTTAACCAGGCAGGGACAAAGTGCTCCGTGGAGCCCTGCAGGCTGTGGAGTCAGGTGGGCACAGGAATAGGATTTGATAATTGAATGCATGTTTGCTCCCTCAGTTACCCACCAAGAAAACCACATTTCCATAAATTTACAAGTCCAGAAGTTCTGTCCAGAGCCAGGTCCCCAGAGCACTGAAGGTCTCTGAGCTTTTAATGAGCCATTTCCTCACCCTGCGGGTCTGTCAGCCAGAGCTGACCTGGTCCCTGCCACTGCTGCTCCCTCAGCTGCACAACTGCTGAGCTCCCTCCTTTCCATCTCTCCCAGTGGTCTGCCCCACATCAAAGGGGTTTCCTGAGGCTTTGACAACAATCCCCTTGTTTCCAGAGGAAAGCTGTTGCAAGCATTTCTGATATGGAATTATTTAAGAGAGATGAAATAGGATTCACCCAGAGAGGAAGAAGCTCCAGTTTTGCATCCAGTATGCACAGTGGAGGATGATCCCTACAGTGAGAGGGGGAGAGAATCATACCTGGACTCATAGAGTCATGGAATGGGTTGGGTTGGAAGGGACCTTAAAGCTCATCCAGTCCCACCCCCTGCCATGGGCAGGGACACCTTCCACTAGCCCAGGT
>JAWWES010000067.1:571353-585561 GCA_035583135.1 Lophotriccus pileatus
TGCCATGGGCAGGGACACCTTCCACTAGCCCAGGTTGCTCCAAACCCCGTCCAACCTGGCCTTGGACACTTCCAGGGTCTTATTCTCTGGGTCTCTCAGTCTGTGTAGGCACATGAGAGCTCTAATCCTGCTGCAAAGGTGAAAGTGCTGCTGGTGTGAAGCAGTAGAGGCTCAGGTTTCAGAGTGGACTGCTCAGACAACTGTTTATCTTGAGTGAGATGGAAGGACAATCAACACAGAGACTTACAAAGCACCTTAAGTCAGAGAAAACTTCGTGCCTGGAGCCAGAGTGGACCTGCATGGCTGGGCAGCCCTGCCTGCACTCTGGCAGGTTTTCATCACTGCTATTCCTCTCTTGAGCATAATTTTTAAAGGAAATAAGTGAGCCCTTATTTCCCAGTGCTGAAAATGCCTTCAGGCATCACACCCAGAGTGATTTCCCTGGCTGGAAGGTGATGAGCCTGGTGTGGCCCTTGTAGCAGTGCCTGTGGTGCCCTGGATGTGGAGCAGGGGGTGCCCTGCCCAAGAGTGTGGATGTGCTGAGTCTGTGCTCGCAGGGGCAGAGCTGAGCACACCCACACCCCAAACAGCCCAGAAGCAGGGGCTGTGCCCTTCCCATGTGCATTAATGGCCATTCCCATGGCGTGTTGCTGTGCCAAGCCAGGAGAGCTGCCCTCTGCATCTGTGTGACTGTGAGCGCTGCTCCAGGCAGCTGTTCGGGGAGATAATTACAGATGGGCTCCAAATCCATAAATCAAATAGAGAAAAACCTTGAATCGGGGGACAAAGAAGAAAAAAAGGATTTGAAAGTCTGCCCTGTGCTCTGCAATGCTCAGACAGGTCCTTTCCAGGCATGTGTTTCAGGAGCCTGCTGAGACTCTGCAGTGCCCTGGGAACCAGGTGGGGGAGGCACTGGATCTCTGGGTGTCTGATGGCCCTGAGTGCTTTGCTCTGCTCTGAAATCACAGCCCTTCTCTCCTGCATGGCCTGCCAGGGGGAAAGCTGAGGATGGAAGTTCCCTGAGGAAAAGCTGTCGAGCAGAGGGGACGAGACGAGCTCTGAGAAAACACCAAGGGAGATTCTCCTCCACAGTCCATGGGCACGAGGAGAAAGCTCAACCAAGAACAGCCCCCCAGGAATGCCTCCCCCGTGAGCATCAACGTTCTATCAGCGCAGGAAAGTCACAGGAGAGCTGAGGGGGAGATGTCCCACTGCACACCGAGGGAGAAACGGAGGCACGAGAGGGAGAAGGTCCAGATGTATGGAAATATTTCCCCACAAACATCACAAGTGGGCACTTATCTGCCAGGAAGCTGTTCTAGGGGAGTTTTTAAGTGCATCCTTCTGGCTGCAGCACAGGCCCAAGGCCTCTCTGCTATTTTCCAACCCCACGCATCAGCCGTTGGTGGGTCAGGCCCACAAGCTGATGTCCAAAGCCCCTGATTTGGCAGGAAATCTCAATTAAAGGAGGGAGTCCCAGGCTCCAAACAGTCCTGAATTAATCCCTTCTACAAGAGGGAGCACAGAGGTCTCTTGCTTTGAGGAGGCTTTCCCAAAGCTTTCCCAAGCTTTACACCAAATCACCTCCCAACGTCGGTCAGAGCTCCTGGGACGAGGATTTTCTGCCTGTGTGGGTGTGAGGAAGGTCTGTGAAGCCCTCACACCACCCAAGGCTCTGGAGAGCAGAGAGTGAGGGTGACTGAGCCAGGAACATGCTCTGCCAGAAGGTTTGGAGAACGCTGTCCTTGGCTGCTGCTGGGAGTGATGCTCTTGTTTACTGTTCTTTCCCCCAACCCTCTTAACCTGCTCTCTCTCTCTGCAGAGCTGGGGAGCTCTTTGTTAACTGTTTCCTGCTCTGGTTTCCATGGAAAACAGAAAGTCACATGCACCATCTCCCAAGAGATGACAGAAGTGCCTCTGGTCTAACAATCCCACTAGCTTTAATAAATGTGGCCAGAAAGAAAAAGCATCAAGAAGGAAAACAAGGATTTCAAGTCCAGCTGTATTTTAAAGTAATCAAGTGCTAAAAAATTCCCAAGGTGTTTAGATAGGTCCACACTGAGGGATTATTCAAAAAAAAGGGCAAAAAGAGGCATTAAGACTGTATATTACTGGAGTGCTTTGGGGAAATATAATATACTGTGATTGAAAGCATTTGGTCTTGCTTTTCCCTGGTGCCATTCCTCTCTTCCCATTATTTCTGAGGTCTGGGCCAAGCTGGCACACGAGGACCTGTCTTTCCTGATGTTTCATGTCATTTCCCCCCGAGCTTTGCTGGCTCTTGGATAACATGATCCAGCAGCAGGACACCCCAGAGCACCTGAAGTCCTCCAAGTCAGATGCCCAGTGCCTAAAGCTGTGAAGCTGTTCAGAAGGGGGATGCCTGGCTTGGGCTTTCAGCAGTGCTGCTGATTTGAAACCTGCTTTTCAGCATCTTTTGAGTCTCAGTTTCTATGAGAAACACGTGAGTCCATCTAACAGCTCACCCAAAGGTGACATGGAAGAGAAATTCAAACACAAGTAATGTTTGCAAACGAGCACGTGTTTCCTTTCTCTGCACACATTCATCCAAGGACTCATCATTTTGTTTTAACCTGAAATCAGCTCATTTTTTTTAGTGGTTTCCTCTGAGCAACATTTGCCCCCTGATGTATAAAGTCTAGGGGGTGGCAGAGGTTCAAGTTCCAAGAATTAGGATAAATGTGGAGAAGATACCGAGTTCTGAGCAGCTGTGGGTGAGATGAGGCTGTTTCAGATATAAAAGCTCCTGGTCTGCTGTGCATCAGGCAGGAGGGGCTGTTCTGGGGGCAGATTCTGTGCAGTCTATCAGGACCTAAAGTAGAATTCTTAATGGAAGCAAAGTGCAGTGCCCTAAATTTAGATGCTCCATTAATGTGTTTAAAAGCCACGGAGTGTCAGAGATTTCATTCCCAGTGGTTCTCCCGTTGGGCCAAATCTGAAGCACTGGAGCCAGTGGGAAACATCCCCCAGATTCCAACAGCCCCAGTGCTGGGCTCACTGTTGCTGTCCCTCCCCATCCCTGGTGGCCCCTCTGGTGATTGCTCTGCTTGTCTGAGTGACATAAGGCTTTGGAATGCCTTGGAATTCCGTTTCCACTGCTGGAATTCCACTTTCTGCCTTTCTGGCAGCAAAGCAGCAAGGGTAGAGAGGCACAATAAACAGCAGGCCAAGAAGCTGGAATCCAGTGAGACATCTGTCTTCTCAGTATCAGATCTGTTAGTCCAATGCTCTTTGTTTGTGTGGCAAAACAGGCTTCTCTACTGCACTTCATCTGCACTCACATCAGACCTGCCATAAATCACAGGATAATACAGGCAGGAACGGGGACCTGGCTGGGAAATCACTTTCTGCTTGTAATATGCTGATCTGTGTGGGATGGGGATGGATGAGATCTGTGCACTGAAGGCAGTTTTGCAATCTGTGGTCTGACTGTTATACATGAGGGATGTTCATATCAAACCCACACCTCAACTCATTGTTTAGTCACAAAAACACCCCTTGATATCTGCCACCAGAGAAGAACAGTTCTCTCTAACTTCAGGCATACAGACAAGCTTTGCAGTGCCCAAGGATGACCAAAGAATTGGCTGGATGGGTGCTGGGGACTCCAGAGGGGCTCAGGAGCCGCAGCTCCTCCACGATAAAGCCCATCAAAATCAAACCAGAGCAGCGCTGATGCTTTCCCATGGAATGGATCCCCAGTAGCTGGGAATCCCTCATGTTTCCTCCACTGCAATTACGCAGGTGATGTGATAATCAGGGGTGAAAACTGGCAGTGGAGTCAGGAGAGGGGCATTGCTTTCAGCGTTAAAGAACAAATTCCAAGCTCACCTGTCCTGCCCAACTCCCTCCTGCCTCCTAAGGTCAGGAAACTCGGCATGATGCATTAATAAAGCAAACCCTCGCTGCTGGGTGTGTGTGTTACAGACACCTCTCTCCGCCGACAGCCCTGTTCTATTTTTACCGAGCAAATGCTTTCACGGCTCAGCTTCCCTGTGTGTGCCCACTTGAGGTGTTGTTCACACCTAGTTTACTCTTAACACCCCTCAAGGACCTGGCAGATGGGCGTGAAAGGATCCCTCCTTGCACAGCCGTGTGCCCCGATAGGAAGGGGGCAAACAAATAGGAACCAGAGTTGCTGTCAGCACCCGTGGCTCTGAGGGGCGACAGGAGAGAGCAGGGCAGGGCAGGGGATCTCCCCTCCTTCACCGTTGCTGCCCGGTTTTTCCTTCTCTCCCTGTAGCCAGTTTGGAGTGGGAGCCATCAAGAAGAGCATCCTCTCAGCCAGGGCCTGTATCTTTTGGGTTTATTCCATCCCAGCTGTAACTGCCCTGCAATTTTCCCCGTGGGAGCACAACCTTCCAAGTAAGGGCTTCAACTGATACACGACCAACCACTGACGAAGTTAAAGACTCACAGTGCCAGATCAGTGATTTAATTGTTGAACAAACTTTCCAGATATGCTGCAGATTCCCTGTGCAATCAGTGGGATCACAGGGGCCAGGCTGGGGCAGCCCATCCCTTCAGGATTCCCATGCAGGACATGCACCACTCCTGTCCTACACCACTTGCTATGGCTTCAGTAAGGTGTGCTCAAAGCGTGGCTCCTAACCCGAGTATAGTCTTGGAAATATTCCCAAAACATCCATCTCCGTGACAATTAGGTAAGAAATATGAATCCCTTGTTACCAGTTTAGAGTTTTTCCTGTAAATTCCTACTTAATCTCTGGAACGTGCACTATTTAAAGAGGCAGGGCAGCGAATTTAATTGGGGTGGGAACAAATGCCCAATATAATTGGACTTTGAAGAGTGATCCTAGTATTTAAAACCTATCAGTTTCCCCCTTCCCCCTCAGTTATTAATAGCAGAGGTGCCAAGGCAATCAGACACTTCTCCTGGGCTGACCCAGGCTGGTGGGGTTGGCCACCCTGTGCCCCGGGTGTTGGGCTCTTGACGGCTATCTGGGTGCCTGCAGATCAGAACATTGTGTGCAAATGCTTTGCTGAACCCAGCCTGCCTGTGATTTACCACTGCTAAGAATAAATCCACTTCCTAAAAATAATCCTGTGCTTTCCTGGCTTGCTTCCTTTCTTTCTTTCCTTTCTCTGTTTGTTTTCCTCCTCCCTTTCCTTCTACCCACCTCTCCAGGAATCTTCTCTTTTGTGCTTTGTGCAGATCAAATATTCCAGAAGGCCTCTCCTTTCCAGCCTCCCAGCACATGAGGTAAACTCCAGGACTTTTAAGTGTACTCACTGTAATCAAACATTTTGGAGCCAGGCCTCTGTTTTGCAACCATTTCCAAAGACTATAATTTCATCCTTGTAGCAATCACTAGACTGTAAGAAGTGAATCACTGAATTGATTTGGATGAGGAAAAAGCCACTTCTTTATGTCAGAATTACAACAGCATGAATTTAGAACCTATTTTCAATTGAAAACCAAATAAAAATCCCAATGGCTCAGAGACTCACAGGCAGATGATGAACAACTTCCAGAATAGTGTGAAGTCCAACATCATAAAGCCCTTTCCTTATCACTACTGTAAGTCAGATGTCTCTACATCTTTCATTCTCCCCAAAAAGAACAGTGAGATTGGTACAAAAGGCATGAGAAATTTATAAGACTCCTGTTTCTTGCCCTCCCACTTCCCCTTCTTCCTAAAGTCCGAGGCAAAGTTGCCAGTGTTGAAAATAAGGGGTTTGGTTCCTTCCTCTGCCACAATGAACAACATTTTCATCTGTGCCTGAGGGGTCCTTTTGGAGTTCCAGCTGGGCCTGGCTCAAGGGAACCTGCTTTCCCACAGAAAAGAGTGGCATCAGAGTGGTGTTTCCCAGCTCACCAGAGCACAGATCCCATAATTATTGAGCCCATTTTTAATTCAGAGCAGCATCAGTTGAAGTGTTCTCATCCCAGCTTTTCTCTTCCCACAGTCCAGCTC
Organism: Lophotriccus pileatus; assembly: GCA_035583135.1. Taxonomy (NCBI): domain Eukaryota; kingdom Metazoa; phylum Chordata; class Aves; order Passeriformes; family Tyrannidae; genus Lophotriccus; species Lophotriccus pileatus. The sequence continues at coordinate 577,314 of JAWWES010000067.1, forward strand.
TTTCACATCAGCAGTGATGGGGGAGAATCCTCCCCAAAATGTATTATTTCACTGAATGTTTCCAACCAGGCTACGTTTTTCATGCTCTTTATTTGGATCAATCACGTTAAAAGCTGATGTTGCATTATTTAAGCTTTGACAGGGAGAGAATTAAGATGCAGGTTTATTCACTTACAGAAAATGTCAGACTAGAATTAGATGATCACTTAAGGGATTGAACTTAACTACTAAAAGAGCTGCTTTTTCAAGCAGAAAACGTTCACATTCTTGCCTTAGTTCTTCCCTGGGTTCTGGTGGCACGAAAATGGGATTTATTAGAGCCTCGACTAAGTTTGTGGTAAATTATCCTGTTCTTTTCTTCAGTGCAAACAACCTTTAACTGAATATTCAGCACCAAACTGTACCAGAGCAGTCTGAAAGCACCCGAGGTGGTGAACACTCACACAGGAATTTTAAGGACTTGTGCCCGAGGGCAAGTCAGATTGGCTGCTGCAGAGACGGCCTGTCTGGCTCCAGACAGCTCTGGAGCTGTGCTGATTTACAGAGCCACCACAACTCCTCCTGCAGCTGAAGTTTGCCACACACAAGGCACAGTGCTCTGAAGGCTGGGCTGCCAAAACGATGGGATTCCACAGCAGGCACTCCGAGGTTGTCATCCCACGGGAGAGCCCAGGATATAACAAAGCTGTCCCTGCCCTGCCCTGTGCCCTGGGGGCCAAGAAGGCCAGGGGTGTCCTGGGGGGGCATCGGGGCAGGGAGGGGATCCTGCAGGGACAGGGAGCTCTTGGAGCGGCTCCAGCGCCAGTGGCAGAGATGCCAAAGGGATGGAGCATCTCTGGGAGCAGCAAAGGCTGAGGGAGCTGGGGCTGTTCAGCCTCCAGAGCACACCCTGAGATGAGAGGGGCCCTGCCCAGGCTGTGTCAGGGGCTGCAGGGAGGGGGCAGAGGATGGCCCAGGCTCTGCTCGGGGGGCCCAGCAATGGCACAAAAGCAATGGGCAGGAACTGATGCCCAGCAAGTTCCCCTGGACAGGAGGAAGAACTTCTTCCCTCTGCAGTGACCCAGCCCTGAACAGAGACCAGAGAGGAGGTGCAGTGTCCCTCCCTGGGGATATTCCAGACCCTCTGGACACAATCCTGTGCCAGGGGATGACCCTGCCGAAGCAGCAGCCCACTGTGGTCCCTTCCAGCCTGAGCCATCCTGTGATTCTGTCAAACTTTGGTCCTCCTCATACACTCACCCGGGTCAGGGGAGCCACTGTAATTACCATTAAAATGAATTCCATTTAAACGTCTCAGTGATGCAAACCCAACTGTCTGGCTCACAGGCCTGCAGTTTCCACTGTGAGTGCTGTTTCCACTCTACATCATTTGGATGAAATGCCACTGCCATTTTCACTGCCCCGTGCATCGTGTACCAGGCCACTGAGGTGCCCAAGAAGCACAACACCCTTGAGAAGGTGGGAGCTGTGATGGGGAACCCCAAGAGCTCTCCAGGCATCCCATCCCTTCATTTCCACCTGGGCCTGAGCAACCTGGACACTGCTTCCCAAACCTCCTGCGGATGCACTTGGTGAGGACTGAGCAGGTTAATGAGCAGCCACACACATTTTTCCCCTCCTTAGCTGAGTTACCCCCCAATCAAAGCAACAGCCTGTTTTCCAGCCTGGATCTTCTCTTCCTACTCAAGAGGTCACAGACTGGCAGCCCTGCTTTAATGAGCTGTGTCCTGCGAATTTCACAGTCACTTCAAGTCTAATAAGGGAACCCACAGGGGGGTGTTTTCAATTTGCTCCTCTTCCCCCCGAGTTTGTGCCACACATCACACAGAGCAGCTCCCAGCTGCTGAAAAGAGGGAAGAATTACCTTGTATTCCCCACGCAGGGATTCTATAATTCAGTATTTATTAAGATTGGGGGGCTCTCATTTGAAAGGCCAAACAGTTTTTTTACTGTGTGGGGGATGTGTTCTGTTAATATAGTGAACAAGGGCTTCCAAGAACTAATTTAGTGAGGGTGCTGAAAACCCTGCACACCACAGAAATATTATGAACAAGTAAGAACCCTCAATACTTTGTCTAACCAAGCCCTGTGCATACAAATTAAACATAATTGGAATCCCTGCTCCTACCGTCAGGACTAAGGGCTACTTTACAACTGAAATGACACCTAAATGTCTAATTTCAATTTTAAATTCCCTCTATAAAAGCACAGCCTGATTGTTTTCCTCCCTTCGAAAGCAGATTTATGAAAAACGAGCAAATCTAAGCTTTACTTAAATGTATGTGAATGAACACAGCCCTCAGCTGAAGCTCCTTGCAAAGCAGAACTCCCTGAATATTCATTAGTCCTTCCAGAAATCCGATATTCCCTCATACACACAGTAGCAAAATATTATTGCTCAGTAAATAATGCCAGTGTCCCACGAGAAATTCAGAGATCTGTTCTCAACTTTTAATCTAAAAGGAGTGTGAAATATTCCATCATTTTGGAACATAGACTGTATCAATACTCACATAGAAAACTTGTTTTTAGAATCATGGAATTGGAAAAGCCCTCTGAGATCATCAAGTGCCACGTTCCCCCAGCACTGCCCCGTGTCCCCAAGTCCCTCCAGGGCCCCCACCTTTGCCCTGGGCAGCCTGTGAAGGGCTGGACAACCCTTCCAGTGGAGAATTTTCCCCAATATCCAACCTGACCCTCCCCTGGCACGGCTGGAGGCACAGATCTCCTCATCCAGATCGCTGATGAAGATTTTAAGCAGGACTGGTGCCAGAACTGAGCCTTGGGGAACACCACCGGTGCCCAGCCCCAGCTGGATTTACCTCCAGTCCTCAGCACTTTCTGCTTCTGCCCATCCAGCCAGTTTTTCACCCAGCAAAGAGCACCCCCACCCAGGCCATGAGCAGCCAGTGTCCCCAGGAGAGGCCTGTGGGAAATGGTGCCCAAGGATTTACTGAAGTCTGAGCAGACGACATCCCAAGCCTTTCCCTCCTCACGAGTGAGGCAGTGTGTGATTGATGGACTCCTCAGGGGTTCTGTTACAGCTGGGGGACATGGCCACCACTTCTCCCAGCTGGGACACGAGCTAGGGGCTCCTGGCAGCTCTCTGCCCTGCCCTGAGGGTCCCTGGGGACAGGAACCCCCCACTGCACCCCACTGGAGCTGTCGAACCTGCTGCCACTGGAGCCACTTGTCTGGGACTGCATTTGAGATGTTCTCTCCTGGCATTTGGAAATTTAGTTGCTCTATTGAACAGAATTAAAGTATTTAATTTTAGTGAGATTTGGCATTAGCTCAGGCTTCTCTACTGTCCATTAGTGTCAGAAATGAGCTATGCATCCATTTCAATAACTGTTTGTATAAACATGTTTGGCTACAGATTAATGGAGACTATAAATTAGTGGAAGGCACTTCCCAGTGAAACACTCACAGTGAGTCACCAAAAAGATGGAGAGAATTTCATCTTTTGGAGGGAAAGACTCTTTAATTAGCCAGTAAAGTGCAGGGAATTCTAAAGTGCACACATTCTACGAGTGAATGAAGGCTGCTGTTAATTGGTAGGAACCTCCCAAATGAAGAACAGTTAAAGGAAGCGTTTTTTCAGCTCTCTCACAAATATTCCCACTGTTTGGGATGTTTTCTGCTTAAACTGTTTGAGTTAATGTGATTATTCAGTTAAATGAGTAGCAACAAGAGACTCTTCATCAAAGGATGGGGCAAATGTTAAGCAGGGATGGAAAACATCCACATGTCTCCATCACACCCAAATTCTCACCATGGGCTCCTCCTTTTTGCACAAAGAAATAGGAGGTGGAGAAGGGTTTTCCAGTGACCAGCGGACACCTGGTGTGCTACAAGATACTGACCCTCACACTCAGGTCAGCAGAGAGATTCATGTTCCTGTCCCCACTTTACAGCTCCCATGGACTCGAGGAGATGTTATTAACCTTAAACCCAGATTTAATTTTCCATGTCCTGCTGGAAAAGCCTCAAAATGTCAAAGCAAGAAAATTCTCCCCAGCGATTCTGGAATGACTTTCTATGGCCTAGAGAGCAGGAGAAGGACACAGCGTGGAAAACAAAGAAAAACAGCTTTACCTAACACCACAGTTAATAAAAATTAAATGTCAAACGGGACAAGGGAAAGTGATGTGGGAACATACAGAGGACAGGATCCATGAGAGACTGGGAGTGGTGAAAAGGTCAGGGGAGCCTATAAATAAAACCTGGAGCAGGCAAGATCCGGGGAGGCAGGGAGCTCGTCAGCAGAGTACAGACACCTAGGCAATTAATGGGCATGTTTTATGTAAATGGAGCAATTGTTGTTCCAGGTACAGGAACTGTCCTTGCTCTGAACACCACACACACTCCTGTCTCCCACCAAAACAAGCCTTAAGCTGATCACAACCCCTGTACAGGCTGCACTGTGCAGGGACATGGCTCAGCCCTGAGCGAAGAGCAACTCCCACTTCTGTCAGGAGCCACGGCCCAAATCCCACTGGAGATTTCCCTGTGGGAAGGCAGGTGTACCTGCAGGGTTTGAAGGTCAGAAATGCCCCAGGTTTGCATGATTTCATGGTCTGATATTCAGCTTCCCCCTCCCCTGTGTGAGTCTCCCCTCCAGTTTGATCCCCCCCTGTGGACACAGTTTCTGGGCTCTCATCCTCCACACCCATGACCATTCTGATCAGAGCACAGTCCCAGGGAAGGTGCTCTACCCTTCATTTCAAAGGCCTGTATGATGCCCCTGTGACAGTGCCCCACTTCACTGCTGGATGAGCCCAGAAAAAAACTCAGCTCCAGCCTCAACTTAAATCACAGCCAAAAATCCCCAGCTCTGAAAACCAACCAGCTTAAAATTCAGGCCATGCTCGTGGGTCTTCCTGAACCAGAGCTGAACAGACCCGACAAACAAAGCCACATGTGTAAGCCCTGAATTGTGCAGGGGGCAGGGAAGTCAGGGATAAAAGGAGTTCTCTGAGTCAGCCCCTGCCTCAGCCACAATTGCAGCGCCTTCCCCACACCATGAGGAACGAGGCACTTTGTTCTGGGCTGGCTGCTCGTCTGCACAGCCAGGCCCACTTACCCACTGGGGTCACAGTGGCTGTGCAGCTCCTCACTGGGGTCTCAGTGACTGTGAGCTCCTCACTGGGGTCTCAGTGATGGTTCAGTTACTCACTGGGGTCTCAGTGATGGTTCAGTTACTCACTGGGGTCTCAGTGATGGTTCAGTTACTCACTGGGGTCTCAGTGATAGTGCAGTTACTGACTGGGGTCTCAGTGATAGTGCAGCTCCTCACTGGGGTCTCAGTGACTCTGCAGTTACCCACTGGGGTCTCAGTGATTTGGGGTGTGTTGCAGGAGGAGCTGCAGCAGCAGACGGGGAGGGAAACCAGGCGGGTGAAGTGCAGGGCAAAGACAGCCACGAGCCAACAGAACCTGACGTTGTGACATTCCCTGTGGAAGAAAATGGCTTTTCCCTGCTGTCAGAAGCTGCTCAGAGCCTTGTCCCAGCTGCCCCAGTGGACTGGGGGTCCCGGTGCCGCTCCCTCTCCTGTTCCAAGGGCTGTCCGAGCCGCTCCTTGTCCCTTTATTTGTCTTGGCAGCAAGAACAGTTTATCTGGGGGGGGCCAAAGCCCTCCTGGGCTGCCTGGGAGGGTGCAGCAGGGACGGCTCTCTCTGCCTGCACCTGGCATCTGTCTGTGCCCGTTCTATTCTGGGAGGAAGGGACACAGCTGAGCTCTGCCCCGGCCCTGGGAGCAGATGGGGCACGGATTCCGTGCTCGTTTGTTTGGCATGAAAAGGATGGACACAGAGGGAACCAGCCGGAAAAAACCTGGGGGGTGAACACTGAGGGGCTCTTATTGGCAATCATTTTCCCTGTTACTGTGAGTCTTTCTTCTCATTCAGTGACAAATCTGCATGAACGTGGAGGGTTAGAGTTGCCATCCCGATCGTCAGCAGGTATTTTGTGTGACAGGCGGCTCTGAATTCCTGCAGAGCATTTCTTTCACTTTCGCACCGGGAGCAGACGTTTCTGTTTCTGTTAGTGAGCTGCACACGGGGATATGAGGCACTGCCGAGTGTTTGGGGAAAGAAGGGAGAATTGTGGAAGCATTTGCTTCCTCTATGGGGTGAAAACACTTATTTTATTAACCTTTGGCTCTATCTGCATTCAGTTTTCATCTCTAAACCCACAAAGGATTTGTGGACCAGGGTAAAATTAATTAAGAACCTAATTCAAGATCAGGAATTTTTGACATCAACCCCCAAAACATTCATCAACCAGGACAGTGGTTTCTCACCCTAGTCCATAGTTTCTGTTTCTTCATACTATAAAAACCCAATTTCATTTATTCTGATGAAAATCCCATAAAGGAAAATATACTGAAAGAGTGATGGTCAAAAATATGATGCATTTGCACTCCTAAAATGCAGGCTGGTGTTGCTGAATTTGCACATTGTAACTGCAAAAGGCATGAAATCCTTAAAATATTCCTGCAATGGTCTTATGCTGAATGAGGAGCTTTATGAATATTTCAATTACAAGATGAGGCTTGAAAGGATGGAGTTGTTTCAATTTTGAATCACCCTTCCTTAAATAACTTGGCCTATTTGGTATGAAATGAGACTCAGTTAAATCCAACAGCCCCTCCACATGCAGTGGGGAAGGATGGAACCACCTCACTGTGCCCCTTTAACTGCTTGGGATAGACCAGCCATGCCTTCACTCAGGAGACACCCATCCCTTGGGCAAACCCCCCCCCTGTTTAGATGCCTCAAGGCACTTCCCCTCCTCGTTGTTCTTTCCAGTATTTGAGTGTTAAAGGCTCAGCTTTTTGCTGTGCAGTGCTACACCTGCCCCCTCTCTGCACCACGAAAAGTGGCACTGCACAAACAGCACAAAGCCACTCTTGCTGTTCTGGGATTGAAGAGACACCCAGGGAGTAGCAAATACCACTGATCAGCTGGTTTGTTCACCCAGGGACAGAAAGGTCATTGATTTCCTCCTCTGTCCTACTCAGGAGGGACTAGGAGGCAAACACCTGGTGAATACACCTCATGGCCTGGTTCTGATCTCACTAATCCAACCAAAACATAGAATTGATTCTGAGGAGTTACTCCTGTTTTTTTTTCTTGGAGTTAATTAAACCAGGCTGCTGGGTTTTTTCACTCATTCAGATCAGCCCACTGAGATAGATCCTGTACTTGCTTGTCCAGCAACATTCAGGGCTTGTTAAACAACTGAAGTAGCTCTAGAACTGCATTTCAGATCAGCACATGAAATACAGATTTTAGTGGAACTTTACATTTCATGCTTCCTGGGAAAGCAGCTGCATGTTTGTGATACCTGGTTCTCCCTTAAGCAGGACAACTCAACAGTCCTGCAAGGCAAATAACAAACTCCCTCCAGCAAAGCTGCAGAATTAGGCTTTATATTTCAGCTGAAGGGACTCCCCAGCCCCAGTTGCCCAGCACAGCCTTTGTGTGCATTTTCTTATGCACTAGAGAGTCTGAAAATGCAGCTTTCCCCTCGACTCCCTAAAGCATCTCCACATTTCCCTGAGAGAGAATGACCACCCAAAATGAAATCAGAACGTGGCCTTGACTTCTCCGTGGAATAAAATGCCCGCAGTTAGCTCTGCTGCTTCTCACAGCCTTCTAGAGGACCTGGCATCCCTGGATATGAAGTGTCACTCAAAGCAGACTTTCAGTAGTTAATCACTGTTCCACCAGCCTTGAAATGGAAACACTTTTCAGCACGGACTCAAAGCTTGCCTGGTTTCCTCGTACCTTAATTAAGCATCTCCTCCATCATCTGCCAAACTGCTGCTTAACACACCCTGGCAACTTGCCCCTCATATATTGCAGCAGATATGGCTGGCAACAAGCAGAGCTTATCATGGGGTATTAATTACTTGGGCATAAATAATGTTCCCTCTTCTCTCAGCTTCACGATCTGCTCTTTCTCATGGAAACAGATTGGTAAGAACGAGACAGAGGAAATAACGAGGCGGTAAATTTGAGCCTAAAATGAGTGACGAGTCTCAAAATGAGTGAAAGTTAATGCCAAGCAAATTAAAAAGAGAAGTAGAGGTGCAAACTGCCACTTTGATTAACCACTGGAACCAACTGCCAAGGCCAGATTTTTTCACCATATCACAGAATCCCAGGTGTCTCCGTTTGAGTGGGACACAAGTGTTTTGTTGAGACCAAACCACAGGGGAGACCCAAAACTCCTCCCCCTA
>JAWWES010000067.1:601499-651106 GCA_035583135.1 Lophotriccus pileatus
GGAAGGGAAGGGAAGGGAAGGGAAGGGAAGGGAAGGGAAGGGAAGGGAAGGGAAGGGAAGGGAAGGGAAGGGAAGGTCTTGTAGGATCTGCAGGGTATGTCATCACATGGAGTGATGGCTTATAGAAAAAAGCAATAATTAAAACCACGGTCTCTCTAATTGGATGAGCCAAATTCTCCATCACAGCCCAGCTGACTGTGCCTGACGTGGAGGGGGCTCTGAATCTCTGCTGCTTTCCTCTGTCCCAGCAGCTTTTCTTCACACACTGTGTCCGATCTGGGAGCAGGAGGGGAAGGTCTGGCTGACAGCAGCCTGCTCTTTCACCAGGAGGGCTCCAAGGTTTCACTGCCACTGTGGGAAGCACAGGCAGTGGAAGCAGAAGTCCATTCACTGCCTTTTATTGCAGGTCAGGTTTGGGGCAGCTGAGCTGGCCAAGTGTCCTTTTCTGAGCAAGCCAAAGGCAATTAATTCCCTGCAGTCATCCCTGGTCCATTAAGGGGGCTCTGGGAGTGGTGCTGCTGCCCAGGGGCAGCTCTGGGAGGCAGAGCACTTGTACTGGTGTTGATCCTGTCTGTACAGTGCTCCTTTCACTGGGCAACGACCCCAACAGATCTGCCCAGAAACTACCCCTCCCTTTGTCCTTTTCTATTCTCAGGGGACTCCCAGTGCCTCACCCAGACTCAAAGATTGATGGGAGAGACCCACATCCATGGGCTTTGTGCCACAGCTGGTTCTGTGGGAGCAGCCCTGAGTCTCTGGAGAGCTCTCACTACAATAACACAATGTTTACTGTGTTTTCCAGCAAAATAAAAACATTACATTTCAGCCTGGCTGCTGTGCTGCTGCTCTTCAGTGTGTTGTTATTCAGGCTTTTAAAAATTCAAGTCAACTTGAAAACAAAACCATTGTTTTAAACCACAGTGTTTTGTTTTGTAACAAAAACAAACAAACAAACCAATTACGTGAAGGGTGTGAACTCCTCGGAATTTACACTTTTCATTTGAAACTATTTACTGTCTTTGCTTTCCACTGGATGAGAATTCAACTTAAATGTCAGTAAATAGAGCTACTTGTCTGAGAAGAGATGATACATCTGATTTGTAATGCCTGTGTGACTGGTTATATCTATTGAAAATAGTTACAAAACTGCTGTCCCAAATTATCACTGAAAAAGTATTCACACTTCTAGTCAAGTCATCACACTTAAATTTCTTCAGTCATTTTTATGTTGCCTTTTGACCTGCCTCCAAAATACCTTCTGAAAAATACAGCTGTGTTTCCCCACCAGCACTGGATGCATTTATGGTGGGATTTGCTGTTGTCTGTGAAGATTGGAATGAGTTTCCATTCATTTCACCACAAGTGCAGAGCTGAGCACACCCAGGACTGACTGGCCTCTCGTGCTCCGTGAATGGAGCTGTACATCCTGGCCAGGTGAACCCTGCGGTGCTGGATCCTGATTTTTCACGGGGGTTACTAAGGAAACAAATGGTCTGCTGTATTTTTATACTGCCCTGACCCAGAGCAGGCTGTAACAGTGTCATGATTTAACAGCAGTCCTGCTGCGAGGATATGACACCATCCCTGGGACCAGATGGGGCTGGCACGGTGAGATGGGAAGGGAAGAACCTAAAGAATTTTGCTGGAGCAGATTTTAAGGCATAAAGGGTGGGATTAACATCCCCCAAAGTGCTTTATCAATATTACCAAGTGTGCGGATGAAGCAGGAAAGTACAAACAGTCTCTGCAAGTGACTCTCCTCGTGACAAACCCCCCCTGCCCGGTTGCCATATGTCCCTCAGAGCCCACCCCAGCCTCAGAACTGGATCATGGGATCACCTGAGGTCCATTCAGCTCTGAGTTCAATGCAAGCTGCCTCTTCCAGCTCCCATTTTTCATTTCCCAGCCTGGCTGAGCCCAGCAGAACCCATTGGCACAGACATGTCATCCCACACTGGCTGTGCAATCCCTCTGGGACAGGAGCCCATTTGTAAGGCAACCTTAGTCCTGTGCCATGCTTTTAATTCTGAGGTTGTTACTGATAACGAGTTCCTCTCACACAGGCTGAGCTTCCCTGGGAGGAGAGGCCTTCAGACAGAATTTACAGCCTCACTGTGTGACGAGGAAAGAGGCTTTGGGCAAACGAGCAACATTCCATGCTCGGATTAGGAGGTTCTGGTCTCCAGTAAATGCTCAAGCTCCCAAAACAAGCTGCCATTACAAATCTTTGCCTTTTTGACAGTCTTTTCCACCCACCCCTTCTTTTGCCAGTGTTCTCCTGGGGAAGAACATCTGCCTGGCAATGCCAGATCAATTCCATTAGTGCAGTGCAAGCTCCAGCCCTGGTGCAGTGTGACCTCTGTACCATCTCCCAGCAGCTGATCACCTACTGATCAAAGCAAGAGACTGGGACACCGAATCAGCGCTGTCTTTAAAAGTCTGGGATGCAGGAATTTGAGAGACTCCCCTTTCTCAGGTGGTTAGGACCTCAACAAGGACAAATCTCAAGAAGGAAATGATATTCATAGTAAGCAAGGGCCAGATTTTGTGAGACAAGGTGCTGATACCTCCAGGTACTCGTACCAAGCTGAAAACCCTTGCTAGTGATTCAGAGGGAACCTCATCAAGATGGAAAAAACAATCCAACCACCACCAACAGAAAAACCTTGGGCTCACAGGGCCACCTCATAACTAAAATACTCAAATACCAAGGGGAAAACCAGCTTATAAAAGCTTTTTGCAGCTTTTTTCCCCACAGATCAGTTCTAAGTGATTATGGGCAGCTCCAGGACTGATTCCTTCGCCTGAATCCCAGACTTACACAAGGAGTGTGAAGCACTGCAGCAGGAGCTAAAGGACCCATCTGTCACCTCAGACCACGGCATCCCCCCTGACTCAGTCACTGGATGTTCCCCCATGGTGCCAGGACTTTTAGGGCCACCCTCCTCCCAGCCCAGAGCTTGGGAGATACCTGTGGGAAGCAGCCTGGAGGCCTCTGTGGCTGTCCATCCACTCATCCACCTTTCTGCACTTTGGAAAGCTGAGGCTCAGAGCTTTTCCAGCCTTCTTTCATCGCCTGCCACAAGTGCCCCCCTAGGAGGAAACTGGGAGTGGGCTGAGCAAGATCTCCTTCCTAATCTAGCCGTTACACAGCTCTGTTTAAGCTGTTAAGCAGCTGCTGGGCTGCAAGAGGCACAACAGCAGTTTCTGTATTTTTCCTCTTGGAGCTCCTTTTGAAAATGTGTCTCCTGCACCACGTGCAAGTCATTGAGCTTCAGCACGTGCTGCTTTATGGGACACAGTAAAGATTTGGACACTTCACAGCCTCCACTGAAAAGCAACACCACAGCAATACCTAAAATAGCACAGTTACAGCCAATTATTAATACAGAGGAGAAACGGGAAAAGATTTGTGCCATGAGTTTTGATCACAGGAAACAGGACCATGAGAGACCTCAGGAATTCCTTTAATCCACTCCTTTGTCCCATGGATCAATTCTAAGTGATTACTGGCAGCCCCACGACTGACTCCTTTGCCTGAACCCTTACAAAAGGAGTGTGAAACACGGTGACAGGAGCTGGAGGACCCATCTTTCAGTGCTGGTTATCTCAGGCCACAACATCCCACCTGAGAAGGACAAAAGGACCATGTTCTGAGTCCAGGTGACACTGGCAGTAAAATCTTACTGCCAAACTACAGCTCGTTTTACCCCTTTCCCCCTCAAAACTGTGACCGGCTGTGGACAGATCCTTACCTGTTGCTTCCACCATTCCTTCCAAGATGACCACAATTTCGAACTCCTCCTTCTCCAGCTGGGTACGAGACATCTCCCAGAAGGGGCTTTTCTCGTTGATTTCGTGTGAGATGATCAGAGGTGACACCAGGAACAACCTGTCGTCTCCAGTGTCAAATCCCACGTTGATGTCCGTTTGGTTCAGGGGAATAAACTCTCCTTCTTTGGTCTGTTTGGACTTAATCAGTTTGGCTCTAATGGAGGCCTCGACAATGTGGGAATTGCGGAGGTCTCCCACCCGGAACATGAGACAGAGCTTCTCGTCCCTCATGGAGATGACAGCGTTGTTAGAAAACATGAGGGTTTCAGCCCTCTTCTTTGGCTGGCTGATCTTGACAAACATGCAGCCCACCATGAAGGCGTTGACGATGGAGCCCAGGATGGCCTGGATGAGGAGCAGCACGATGCCCTCGGGGCACTTCTCCGTGATCACCCTGTAGCCGTACCCGATCGTCGTCTCCGTCTCGATGGAGAACAGGAAGGCAGACACGAACCCGCTGAGGTTTTCCACGCAGGGGATCCAGTTCTCGTCTTCCAGGTGGTCCAGGTCTCCCCGGATGTAGGCGATGAGCCACCAGATGAACCCAAAGAACAGCCAGGTGATGGTGTAGACCATGGTGAAGACCAGGAGGTTGAAACGCCACTTGAGGTCCACCAGCGTGGTGAAGAGGTCGCTGAGGTACCGGTAGGTCTCCTGGACGTTGCCGTGGTGCACGTTGCACTTGCCACTCTTCTCCATGTAGCGCTGCCGGGGCTTCTTCCCCTCGGCACAGAGGAGGCGGGTGCGGTCGGTGGCGATGGGGACATCGTCCCGAGCCTGCTTGGGAATCTTCTTGGGCTCCCTGGAGCTCACTCCGATGTCCATGTCCTGGTTCATGAAGATCCTGGAATCTCCAGCCATGGCTGGGCTGCAGAACAAAGGAATATGGTTTGAGACAGAAGGAAAATGTCCGAGACAAACCCCGGTTTGTTTCACTGCTTCACCATCAGAGCTTGTTCTGGGAAACACTTCAAGAGGGTTCAGCTCCTCTCCCCCAACAGCCACTTGTTAAATGTAATGCTGCTAAGTTAAACATAATAAATGGAAATAAATAATATAGTAAGTATATAAATACTAAATATATAATATAGTAAATATATAAATATGTGTATATAGTAAATATATAAATATATATAAATACATTAAAATATACATTATATAAAAATATATGATATAAAAATGATCTATATTATAGATAATTAATTATATATAAATGATATAAAATAATTATCTATAATTATATGCAAATAATACAATATATAAATACAATAAATATATAAAATATAAACAATTATACACAAATAATATGACAAATACATAAATAATGATATAAATAATATGATAAATATACAGATATAATAAATAGATATAAAGATATAAATCATGACCCTGAGATGAGCTCAGCTAGTTAGAACTTGTTGATAATCACCCCAAGGTCAAGGGTTCAATCCCCTGTGAGGACTTAATGATCCCTGTGGATCCAACTCAGAATATTCTGTGATATTCTGTGATTCTGTGAAATACGATAAATACAAATCTAAATCAATATAATGCTGCAAAGTTACATAGGGATTTATTATCCACAGGCTCTGCAAACACCCGTGAGCTCCCAGTCACCCCTGGAACCCCAGAAAACCTGGTGATGGGCAAAGCTGCGAGTCAGGAAATAGTTAAACCTTGTTACATTTTTCCGGGGGTATTGTTTGTCCTTAGATTTATTTTGCACACCAAATTTGCTTCAGGTCACAACTAGGAACAAAGTCAGGGTCCATCCACACATCTGTTCAAGGGGGACTGGAGTTTTTTGATGCCTCAGGTTTCAGGTGCATATCAAGAGAAACCTTAGGAATGAACAGAAAATGCTGAGCACCACTGCCTACCTAAAGCTCACCACAAGTCTAAATTATGCGTGAAGGTTTCCCTCCCAGTCAGCAGAGAGAGGCATCTCCAGGGATCATTCGGATTTCAGGAGTGCTGAATCACCTTCTGGAAGTTTGTTCTGTGAGCCGGGGCTTCAAATGTGAACCAGACCTTGAACTGAGCATCTTGAGTTCCACAGCGGAAGGGATGAGGAATCTGGGCCTGCTGCTAAGGGGATCTCTCAGAACTCACCCCTGACCTCAGACAAAATCACCAGGCACTTTCAGAAATGTATCAGCCACTTTTTAAAATCCCACTGTCCACAGGCAGGATTCTGCTTGCAGAGGCACAAATAAATAACACAAAATGATGGCTGCAATGATTTTTGCAGGTTATAATGTAACATCCTGTTTACTGAGGTGATTAGATACTCCTTTAAAAAATGAGAGCCTTGACTCTGGATGGAGGGCACAGACAAAATCTCCATCAAAGACTCCCTAAGCAGCCTTAGGGATATCAAAGATAGAGCAGCAATATTTTCTATGGCGTTCATTCTCCTGCATTGTCCTCTGCAAATCCTATTAAAACCTAACTAAATCTATTACTGCTGCCTCTATCTTTAATCTTCTTATGCTCCTGTGAATGAGAAAAGGTGTAGAGCTACAATTAAGAGTATCTTGGGAAAGACAATTTTAAGACTGAGCAAAGGAGCTTCATCTTTTCGGCATTAAAAAGCACGAAGGGTGGGCGGGAAGGAAGCAGAGGCAGGATGAATAAATGAGGCAACAAATTTCCACTTCCACTCTGCTGCAGCCAAGTCTGGTTAACAGCACAGAGTTACTCTGAGCCCTTGGATAAGTCACCATCAATCGTGACTCCAACGAAGCAGCCGGAGCCTGTTGCTGGAACCAGCCCCGCTGGCCCTGCTCGCAGGGAGCCCAACCATCTGTCCCCAGCTCAGCCCCAGAGCTGCTTCACGCTGGCACATTTGGCTGCTTGGAAGCTTTTGGGCCAGGGCTGAGCCCCTGCAGCCACAGGAAGGGGGAAATAAGAGGGATTAACGGTGCTGGGACGGTCAATTAGGAGGGATCAGGTTCGCCACCCCACTGCAGTGACCCCAGATAACCCCAGTGCTGTGTGTGCCCTCCCTCCAACAGCAACGCCGAGGACTTGGATAGAATATTCACCCCCACCCCTATTTCTGTCCCTCCTGGACTCCTGAGAGCTGGATCATGCTGGATTTAGACACATCTTTTTTCACTACGTGTTGCAATGGAAATCCCCAGACCCCTCTGCACCCTGTGAAATGCCTGCCAGAGGCTGTCAAATAGTAACTGCCTGTCAAATAATAACCATCCGTCAAATAATTAGTATCAATAATGACATTGACTCTCACTTCACATGGCAGAACAATCACACACTTTCCCCCCCCTTCTTTAATAGAGAAAGAAGCCTCCCATCCTCTGCCTTAAAGGGAAGAAGGTAGTGAAGAACCTCTTTGCTTTCTTCTTGTGAATATCCCTCTTGATGTATGTTTGCATTGCTTGATTAATCTAAAATTACTCCTTTTGGATAAAAAGCTTTTAATCAATCTAAATGTAAAACCAGGCAAGTGTAGCCTGTTTTCAATTTTAAAAGGGCTGCTTTAAAGATCATTTTATTATAAAAGTTATGTTTGAATCTGAGTTTCAGTGACACTAAGGCAGAAAAATCAGTTTCAAGACATTAATCTAGTGTAAGGTTTCATCTTCTAGGTTCATACCAAAGAGACCAAAAGGAACTTAAAACATATTAAGAAGAACAGAATAAAAACAGTCCAAAAGCCTGAATCCCTAGAAATATCCCTCTGATGGAGCAGGCAAGAGGAACTGCCCCTTAATGAATGTACAGAGAAACTTGCTTTAACTAAAGCACTCCAAGGACTGGCAGCACCCCTTTTGTAGTGCTACTGACCTCCAACAACAGGGCAAGTGAAATCTTTCTGGAAACCTTCAGAAACACCTTACAAGTGATCCACTGAAGCAGAAACATTCCTGCTGTGTAAGAACTTCACTGGTGGCTTCAGTGGCAACACAATTCCTGCTGATGTTTAATCTCGAGCTCTCCCATCGTAGGAGAAGTGTAACCTCAGTGTGTGGTTACTGGAAATAATTGAGCAGCTGAATTTTTGCTTCAGATTCTTGAAAAAGGAATGATCTTGGTCAGCAGTTTGAGCACAGCTTTGGGTGGCTGCACACCAGCCAGCTCTCTGCTTCAAAGGATTTTCTCCAAAAACTCTTTTCTCTCTAATTCTGAGCAAATCACTGCTTTCCCCTCTGCCTTAATTCCCCAGTGGTAAAATTTGTGATACAGGCAGGAGCAGCCTGTGAGATTCCAGGCACAAGGAAATTTGCTGTCATTCCTTTATTTATTATTACTTTGACTGATTATTTATTATTATTATTTGACTGGAAACTTCAGCACACAGGACAAGGTGCTCTAGAAGGAGCACTGTAACTACATCAGGGCTTGGTTAACTCCTTCCCTGTGTAATAAACTGCCCCTGCTGCCAAGCATAAACACCTTTTCCACAAAATGGTAAATATGTGCCAGCATCTCCCAAAGATTCCTCCTGCAGTCTGTAAATCCCTGCTCCCTCCAGCACAGAGCTCCGTGAGGCAAAACTGCCTCTTACAGTCACCCAGCCCGTCCTGTTCCTTTGGCATTTCCCATCTTTGGTTAAACGAGGCCAGGATAATAAAACTGTCACTTTTTACAAAGCTGCCTTCCTTCAGGACAGGCTACTGCACCAGGAGCTGTGAGTCAGTGCATTATCACCCTGGCAGAGAGGCTCTTTATCAGCCTGGCTGTTGTTGAGCCTCTGCCCAGATGACAGACCAGGGCAGGCGGTGACATTTCGGGCTCTTAGATGTGCTGGGAAGAGTCAGGCTGGGATGAGGTGAGAACCTTTGGCAGAGCTGCTCCAAGCCCTGCCTGGCAGAGCTGAGGTGCCTCTTGACGGCTCCAGCAGTTTGCTGAAGACGTCACAGAAGGCAAAACACGAAAAGTCTGCAAGAAACTTTTTCCCCTGCTGACCAGGGCAGCTTTTCCCCTTTGAACCAGCTCTGATCCTGCTGCAGTGAACACCAGTTTAACTGGGGATAGGATTCACTGATGGAGAGGACTAAACTGAAGGCAGGAGGAGTTTGAAGACATGAATTTGTCATCAAGTTTGTCTAAAAACAGACTTCTTTTGTTTCTTTTAAACCTGATGCCAGTGTTTGCTCGCATTATGAGAATAACTGAGCAACTGTTCTTTAGCAAACCTCCCACACCTTCCCAAACCAGAATTCTACTTAATTCTGTCAGCTTTTTTTTTCCAGACAATGAGTCCTGTACTATTCAACAAACAATCAATAACCCTAAATAGATATTACTGGAAAATCTGACCTGGTTGTTTTGCTGCCCTTTGGCCCACACCACATGAAACAAAGACAAGGTTCCTCTGGGCCACATAATCCTCCTTTGGGTCACGCTGCTGCAAGGGAATGAAATTCTTAACTGGCAGACACTGAAAATAGGGGAAAGTTGGCAGAAGAATAAAGAAAATGAAAGCAGCAGCACCCAAAGAGAATAAAAGAATTGGCTGCTGAGCATTGAGTGGTAGTGGAAAGACGAAGGAAAAGAAGAAATCTCGGGGAAAAAATGGCCTTTGACACTCTGAGGATAAATGTCTGTTAGACAGGTACTGACTTAGGTGGGGCTTTGATTCCCCTGAGAAAGGCATCTTTCCATTATTTTTATTTACTTTTATTTACTTTTATTTCCTGCCTGTGTACCACTGAGACTGAACAGTCCACAACACCAACACCGTTTGACACGTGCGAGAAGAAGAAGAAAGGCAGGTAAATTTTGTGCAAATCGTGTAATCTTTCAGTTTTCAGCCTTCATATAAACAGGGGTGGTGGTGGCTGCCTCTTTGGAAAGTGCCTGGAGATCCACAGGTGGAGGGGAGGCTGAGGACGAGTTTGCTATTCAAAAGCAGGGCAAAAGATTGAGAGACACTGCACAAGAAGGGAGCCCTGGGGCACTTCACTAAAAAACGTGCTTCAAAAGCTTCCTCATCCCAATATTTCCAAAGTAGAACCTCTCTCAGCACTGAGGGGGGAAGATGCCCCTCACTTCCTCTGAGTTTTTGGTGTCTCAGCACTGCTTTCATCACACAGAGGAGTTCCTCTGGGGCTGGAGGAGACCCCCCAGTACACAAACTGGGTGACTGGTGGTCCTCATGGAGCAGGACCACCCTGTGCTCGTCACAGAGCTGGGCTGCTGATGGCTCCTGGCTGCCCACAGTCCATCTGGCTCACAAACACCCAAACAGGAGGTGTTCTGTCTTTCCAAACAAACCCTCTCTGGCCAGGGAGCTAATATGGCACAAAGAAAGAGTTCATGGGCATTTGTACTTTCATTTTTGACCTCCCCATCCATCCTCCTCCCCAGCAATGCTGGGTAGTCCCAGCTCTAATATCTCTGAGCCCTTTCAGTGGCACTTGTGAGGTACCAGAGGGACCCTTCCAACCCCAGAGCATCCAAGTGTTTCACAGCATTCCACACAGGCATCCCATGCTTGCAGATTTTATTTCTGTATTTAATCAAGAGCTGTGGAATAAGGAAATGCTCCATATCCCATATTTCAAGATGGGGAAGTCAGCCACAAAAGATGCTTCTTCCAGACTCACACTGGGAGTCCATGGCAGGGCAGGGAATTAAATGCAGCATTTCCAAAATGCTAAATGAGTTCCTGTAATCCCTGTACAACTCTTTTCTCCTTTCCCCACTCCAGCAGCAGTGAATACAGTCCCTGTCTGTTTCAGGTGTGTCTAAAGATTGCTCTGCAGAGCCTACACAGCCTGATCTAGCAGCATGAATAACTGGTAAGATTATTTCTAATGCCAAGAAAGACAGTTTCTGTTCTCTCTACAGATTTCAAATAGATTTTTCCCCTCAACTATGGATTGAAGTATAAAAAAATCCCACAGATAACACAAGCTCACAGTTGTATCAAATATAATAACTTCAGACCTATGCAGAAAAGAGTGGAGAAACTGAACTGGTGAGGAGATACACTGGGGTAGGGGTTTTTTAACAGAAAAAAAAAGAGATGAAAATTAGAAAATGCCTTTTGAGATGTCATAATGATGCCAGTGTACAGGCTTTAACAACTTGTTGTAGCACAAGGACTGGAGGACATGGAGTTTCTACAAAAGGTATCTCCTACTTGCTGTGCCACAACTGCCTTGGGTGGATGGGAGGATAAAATCCAGGTGACTCTCAGTTAATTATCTTCTACTTCACTGCATTACAAAGCTCCTGTGCAAAGGAGGCAATCACAGTGTTATGCTCTCAGGTGTTTTTCTTAAGTTAGGACAGATATTTTCTCTACCAGCAAATAAAACCTGAAAATAAACCAATCTGATCCTTCCACCTCCAAGGGGGTGACTCTGCCTGAGGCACTTTGCAGCCTCTCTGTCTCTGCCCTCTCACCCCAGGCTCTATTTTTAGGGGCACCTTCTGGCATCACTGAAAATCTGGCTGTTGTCTTTCACCCAACACTGAACAAAGAAAAAGAGGCACCTTTGTCCCGATAAGACACTCCTGTCTCTCCTGCTGTTTGCACACAGCAAGCATTGGAATATTGGGGAAAGCAGAACCTCGATCTTAAAGGAAAATTCTGTTCTCCATCGTTTAGGAATTCACCATTTCAGCACCTGAGAATCACTCTGTAAGTGGTAGCTGCCTTAAAGAAATACAATAAAATTATTCATACCACTTGACACTTCCCCAGTACCTCACACCCAAACAGTTCACAGATGAACTGACCAAACACAGGCTCTTTCTGCCCCAAGGCTTCAACCCACTGCAGACGAGTCACAGAGGGCCAAACCAACCTCATACAAACTGCTGGGGCAGTGCCAGTGCTCACCCCAATGTCCAAGGGCCTCTCCTGACCTCAAACTGAACAGAAAGTGGGCGACTTACATAAAAGAGTCTGGAGATTTGCCTCACAATATGACTCCAAAACTCTGATTGCCTTTTTTTTTTTTTTTTGGCAAATAATTGGGCTGGAAATTTCCAGAGATGGAGAATATTCTGTCATGGGAATCAGAAATGATCCTGATCCTTTATCTCTGACTGAGTAGGAACTGTGGGGCAAAGGACTGAACCCCAGAAGTGAAATAACTCCCCCAGCACAAACGCTGCCCCCCAGACTCCCTGCCACAGAAGATGCCGTTTTTTGGACTGGTCAGAGCACAAGGGAGAGAAGCCAGTCTGGTTTCCCTCTCAGCTGCTCTGCTACATATCCAAAGTCTACTTAAAAAGGGGCAGGAGGAAGGACCTGCTTGAGCCAGAATCCCCAAAAGTCAGATGGTAAGTTTTTTGGGACAGGGCCACCTTCTGCCAGTTCTTCATTGACTCCTGAAACTCTCCAGTCAAAGCCAAGGGAGAGATGCTGTACAAAAGTGAGCATGGGGCTCCCACCCAGCATGTGCTGGCACGAACTGGAGGGCTCCAGGCACCTTTGTGAGGGATGCAACAGGACATGGATAAAAAAATCAGTCACGTTTTACCTCCCAGAGCTATGAACTCCCCAGGGGTTCCCAGTGCAACACATTCCCTGTCCCCTCCAAGGGCTGAACATGCCACTTCTTCATCTGGAGACTACCCTGCCAGGGCTCTTGAAACTCTAAGCTGATGGGCAAGTATCCCAATTATGAAAGAATTTAGTCTTTGACTCCAGACAAGGATTATGGAGTCACTCCATGCATTTCAGGGCTGCTGACTGATCGGTCTCCCGGTGCCCTTTGCATTCCAGAGATCTCCACTAACCCGAGCAGTTCGGATTTTTTAACGTGTTTTCCGGCAGATCTGAGATCTGCCAGCGCTTTTGCCCGAGATCAACCTCCCATCCCCGGCTTCCCCCAGAGTTCCCTGGCGCGGCGAGTTGGACAGCAGCATATCTCCAGCTCCGCCGCGGCGGGTTTGGGGAGCCCCGCACTCGGCTGACCCAACGCCTCATCGCAGCGCTCCCGCCCGCCGTGCTCCCGGCCCTTCGCAGCCAGAGGAGCGCAGGAGGGAGCTGGAATAACAAAGGAATCGCGGTGACTTACTCGCTACGAGCGGCTCCGCATCAGCGTCGCGCCCGCGGGGGCGGCCGGGCGGGAGCGCGCAGGGGGAGCCGCGGCCGGTCCAGGCCATCACCGGCCAGCTGGGCTCGTCCTCGGGTCCCCGCGCTGCCTCCTGCCTTCGTCCCTGCCAGGAGGGGACATTTACGTGGCGCTGATGAGGATGTGGATGCCCACGCCCCTGTCCCCGGGTATTCCTGATTGCCCTGCTCTGCTCCAAACCCTCCGCTCCTGCGGAGATACTTTTGCCTCTCCTCTGCCTTGCCTTCCCCTGCTCCCGCCTCTCCCGTTCCGAGGGATTCTCGGTGCTATAAAGCTTTTTAAAGGGCTGGGGCAGAGGGGAGGGAGGGGAGGCTGCGTGTGACGGCGCCTTATCTGTTCTGAATGAGCCGGAGCGGAGGTGGGGAGGGAGGGGTTTGGGCGCTGCCGAGGGCGGGGAGGGCTGGTGGGGAGGGGGAGAGGCGAATCCGAGCCCTGGAGCTCGGGATCACAGGAGGTTTGGGGCTGGGAGAGACCCGCGGCATCCTCCAGTGCGACCCGCGGGGGCTGCGCTCCCCTCGCACTCCCCCGAGCCCGAGTTCCCTTCTCCTCCCGGGATCTCCTGTCCCGGACTCACTGGATGGGATGTCGGTTTTGAGGGGCTGGGAGCTGTGTCGCTGTGTTTTTGGAATCACACAAGCAGAAAGCAGCTCCCAAAAGCGGGAGGAAGCCGCACATCCCACAGAGCACGCGTGTCCGTAGCCATCGGCACTGTGGGAACTCTCTCTTCCAGGCTGGACCAAGGAATTTGGGAAAAGGGGGACAAGGAGGGACAGTATGAGTCCTCAGGCACGCTCCCCCCCTGTCAACCATCACGCTCCTGCCGTGCTGTTTGCTGATGGAGTTGTGTTTTCCTGGGATTCATCCAGGGAATGCTGTCCAAGTTCTTCAGTGTTTTGCTGTATTTTTTTTTTTAATCTTTTTCTTTTTTCTCCTTTTTTATTTTTTTTATCATTGATAATACCACACTGTCTCCTCAGCTTAGTAAAATATTTCCTTTTCTGAAGAGCAAATGTCAGGCCAGCAGCAGATATGAGCCAGACCTGCCTGGTGACTGCATCTTGCCTCCAGGCTTTGTTGCCCTGTTCCCCTGCTCCTGTCCCCCTGTCCTCCCTAATTCTCTGCTCCGGGACCACGCTCATTACAGCCCATCAGAAATGCTTTCTGAGATTTATCTGCTCAAGAAAAGAGAACTTCTCAGAACCAAAGCACTGCAGGAATGTGTCAGTATGGCTGGAATATTAAAGCTCTTTTTCCCGTGTTCTACTTTGAAGGATTTTCATTTTCCTTTTTTTTTTTTTTTAAGTTACACTATCACTAATGAAACTGGAATGGCATTTTTATTTCACTGTGTGTGGACATTTTGCAACCTGTTATTTGCATTCCTTTTTCTTTTTGAACAGGTTAAAAAGGGAACTAGGGGAGCTTCCTGTAGACCAGAAAAGCTGTTTCTGATCAGGTTAATTCTAGGCTACATTAACACCTTATTACGGAAACTAGACTGGAGAAATGCACAGACAGAAAGGGAAATAACCAGAGATTTTAATATTATAAATAATCCTATTGCCTGGGGGCTGGGTTAAGAAGCCCATCTCTATAAACACACACCCTTTATCAGTGTTCTTCTCTGATCTTTCCGTGGAATCACAGAATCAGAAAATCATTAAGGTTCAAAACGACCTCCAAGTTCACTTGAGCCCAACCACAGAGGTTGGATCTGGCCAGCTGGGACAAGAATCTGGAGCCAGACCAAGGACTTAATCCATTAAAAATTGGGTTTGCAGCTGTAATTTTGCTTTTCTACTTGTTAATTTGTATTTCCCATTCCAGCACCGTGTGGGCAGTGAGATGAGCCCAGCCAGCCTGGCTCCTGTTCGAGCATTAGCTGCAAACAGCTCTGAGGACTGAACTCACATCAGCAGTGAAACCATTTGCAATGAAAGCAAAAGGCCTGGTAATAAACTGCTGATTAAATCCTCTGAAATTATGTTGCATCTTCTGCCTGCTCAGAGCTCTGAGGGATGTCTTTGCAGCAGTATTAGTTTTACCTGTTAGAAGTGTCCCTGATAACGTTATAAAAGTGCAATTTGGGGAGTACATTAACAGTTTGGGTATTTTAATAAGCATTCAAACTTACTTACAGAAGTTCTAAGCAGTAATTCATCCAGTGTGAGAGTCAGTCCCCCCTAAAATCACAGTGTTTGGCTTTCAGAGCAGGTCCCTGGATGCTGCTCCACCAGCACTAAGGACAGTGCCACCTTCAGAACAGCCTCAGCTCTGCTTCCTCCTTCATTTAATCTCATTTAATACGATTTAGAACGAATTTAGGAAATGGAGAAGGAGCTTTCGTGCTGCCCAACCACCAACCCTGGAGGGACAGAGTCTCCGAGAGGCTGCAGAGCTGGTGTGTCATGGTCAAGGCAAGGAGAAGTCCTCCTTCCCACCTCTCCCACACACTTATCCAACCCATCCCGACTCCAAAGCCACGGACGGGGGTCCCACGGGAGCAGAGTGGGCTCACAGCGTGGCCACTGCTGCGGGGGGTGTTTGCCCCACGGCTCCCCCGTGGGAACCGCTCCGTGCCTCACGCAGCGCCAGGAACACCTTTTTTTGGAGCACATTCCTGTTCTCCTGACCGTGGAACTCTGCCGGGCAGTGCCATCTGCTGGCACCGTCCCTCCAAACCAGCCCTGCCCACACCACACGAGTGGGGCGCGCTGAGGGGTTAAAGCCGGGTTTTCACAGCCCTCCCCGACCCCTGAGGCTGCAGAAAGTCCCGTTTCCCCAACTTCCCACACGTGTTCTTCACCTGGGAAACCAGACCTCTCCCCTAAGGACGTTTGTCCACAAGCAGGGGGATAATTCTGACCCTTCTGCACCTCCTGGGGTTGCCCAGAGCTGTGCCCCCCCCCCCGCCCAAGCGCCAGCTCAGCGATTTAGCCCTGCCCCACGGACCCCACCCAGCACACGCTGCCAGGGCATTTCTGTGCTGTGGTTCCTCCCTGTCTCAGGGCTTGATGCACCAGGCACCCCTCAAATCTTCATGCTACTTCAATCAGCGTTAGAGGCCTCTTAGGAGCCATTTATCTGCTCACCAGGGAGGCAGCACCTTCTCCCTGGCTCTGAGTCTCTGCGTCTTGGTTCTTTGCTTCCTTATTCCTACCTTGTGAATTAGTTTCATGTATTATTTCAACTGCCATCTTCCAAATTGCACTGATTAAAGACGAGCCAGGCCTAAACCAGGTTTTTCAGCTGGAAACCAGCCTTCAGGGAGCCAGTGACGTCATTGTGCTCTTGCTGAGGGAGGGACAAAGTTGTCAATGGCCTCAAAAGTTTGAAATATGTTAAAGAGCCGCGGGTATCAGCTACCTGCAGAGGGTGGATTTAACACCAAATGGCAGGACAGTTTGAGTGCCTTTGGACTCCTGTGGAAACCTGGAAGTGCAGAGGGATTGCTGTTCTGTTCAGGATGGGATTCACCACAGGCAATGCCATTTGGGGTGCACTGGGCTGAGTCTAAACAGGCACACTATTTCCCTTCTGACTGATGCAGAGACAGGTAGCAGCAGAAGGCAGGTAAATTAGACCTTTATTATCTCATTCCAGGAGCGTGGAGACAAAAAATTCCACTTCAGTGCAACATCTTCACATTGCTGAGGGTGCTCAACAAGCCCTGTCAGCAATGCTGCTCTGCTCAAAGGACACACAGGGCTGGTTACAGGGGCAATTATGGCTCAGCTCCTGGGTCCTCAAACAGAACAACAAGATGTGGAAGAACAAATTCCAATCTCATTTTGGTATAATTTCAAATTATACCTGGCTCAGAGAGCGATTTATATCACAATGGATATCAAAAGCTTTCCTAAAGTGAAGTCTGGATTTCTTCAGGCTCCTGAAGAATGAAACAGGGCAGCCCAATTTTTGAGCTGTGAACAAAAGGGAGAGTTGCCTCCGTTTTCCTGGGGTTTCATGGGACAGAAATGAGCCCCCTCCCTGATGACCACAGAGTGGCCCTGGCCCTCATTACCCACAGGGAATGTTAGGGTTAGTTATTGCCCACATAACTCATTACCCACAGGGACAGTGAGAGCCCAGGGACGGGGGGACCTGCTCTGCAGTCACTGCGGGCTTTGCTTGTGTTGGGAGCAGAAGGGGCAGCAGTGCCTTCAGGGAGCGTTTTAATTCGTTGTGCAACTTGATCTCTGGAATGAGAGATGTCTCTTCCCGTTTGTCAACCACTAACCGACCATCCCACCAGGAGAAAACAGAGTTGTAAGAGGCAGTGCTGGAAACAGCGTCTGAGATTGTCTCCTCCACCTCCACCCTCCCCAGAGCCTTCAGCTGAGGCTCTGAGAGCCCTGATGTGACAGTCACCCACTCTGTCTCGTCTTCCTTTTGTGTTTTGGGGCTTATTCATCCCCCCGAATCAAAACGAACCTTGGGGAGTAGGCACAGAGGCAGACAAGGGGAAGGAGAAGTTTCCGCAATAAACTCCCCCGCTCGGTGTGTGGAGGAGTGAGCTCTGCCACGGCCTTTGATGTGATAATGAGGAGCTGATGCTCACCCAGGGAACGAGGCAGCTCCTCTCGCAGCTCCACGGGGCTGGAGCCTGGCACCGCTTCCCCCAGCCAGCACACATCCCGATCCTTCCCACCTTTTAACTTCTGGATTGCCCGCGAGTGGGTGAGTCCGGTTCTCACTGAACTGCTGTTATAATTAACACTAATTAGGCTTTTGTTTTGCAGGTGCAGCAGCAGAACCTGAGGCTGAAGGGCACCCAGGGACTAAACTTCCCACTGAGGCCCACGGGAGCTGCAGGGCAGGAAAACACAGGCAAGGGGCTCTGTGTGTGACCTGGCACACGTGTGACATCTCTGGGAATGAACCACCACTCCAGCCTCCCTTTCTGCTCACTGCCTGGGAGCTCAGAAACAGCCAGGTCTACCAGTCACAGCACACTCTAATGATGGCAAATTTATGGAGACAATTTCCTTGTTAGGCTGTCAGAATTCAAAAGGGGTTCTGACAAACGCAAAGGCTTTGGTTCTTTCAGGTGAGAATCTCACTGCACTAATTTCCCTCTTAAAAACAGGCAGCCTTCCCTTTGGAGTGGGACGGGATGGGTTGGGGTGGGTGAATATAGGATATAACCAGAAAGGTCCAGTCTAAAATCAACCACTAATTAACCCCTTTGTTGAAAAAGGATCTCACCTTTGACTT
The DNA here is from genome assembly GCA_035583135.1 of Lophotriccus pileatus. NCBI lineage: Eukaryota > Metazoa > Chordata > Aves > Passeriformes > Tyrannidae > Lophotriccus > Lophotriccus pileatus. The sequence goes on from JAWWES010000067.1 coordinate 619,616, forward strand.
GTGGCTTTCCCGGGAGACAAGAGGTCGAGGAATCTTCCATCTAACTATCAGGTATCTGTATCTAACCAGAATCTAACTATGAGGGTATTTAGTTGATTCCAAAAGATTCCACAAAGTCTCTGTGTGAGTGTGAAACCTTTGGGCAGCAGTGGGAGCTCCACCAAAGCCCTGTGTGCTCACCTCCAGTCCTGGACCGTCTCCCTCTGGGAACCAACGACCCACTGAACATCACAGAGCAGAGCAACACAAACCAGCCTCTCCCAGCATGTTTTCTCAAATGGGAAGAGTGTTCAACAGCTCACAGACTCAGAGCTTTCTGAGCTGGAAGGGATCCTTGAGTCCTGCTCTTCAGTGAATGGCCTGAACAGGGATGGAACCCACGACCTTGGCATTGTCAGCACCACATTCTGTGGTCACTTCGCAGAGAAGAAGATCCTAAAGATCAGCTTGAGGCACTGCACATCAACACACCTGGTGTATTTAACTGGCACATTTCAATCCTATTTTCAAGCCATTCTTAGGAATTAAAAGCCACTCAGCCTCTGTGTAGCAGGTCTCACACCCCGCTGCTCCCAGTTCACTTCAGGGTTCTCTTCAGCTCTACTCTGGCTGCAGAAAAGTGCCCCCCACTGACTGGTGCAGCCTTTTGATTACAGTTTTACTCCTTTACTCTCAACAGGCCTTCAAGCCAATTTCTGAGATGCATTTTACACCTTCAAGGGAGGCTTTATGAACAAAACCAATCATTCCTTTCCTCCCCAAAATCTCTGTGTCCAGTGAATAATTTGCATTAAATTCAGAAACTATCACTCTTAATTCCACAGTTACGTAACTTGGAATTCCACATAATTTACTAAAATTAGTAAGATTTTCAGCAGTTTTTCAGTCATTGGGGAGCTCGAGAGAACCATTTCTAGAATTCTATTTGCAGGCCTTGCAGCAGCATTCAATATTTATAAGGAATTCCCTGTCTTGGTAGCAACAACTGACAGTTACGAAATATAAGTACATTATAAAATGCATTAATATTTTAAATCTAAGACTGCTGGAGGAAGATATTCCCAGCTTTTGCCTGGCTGGTTGATATTTAGTTCACACAAATAACTGACAAAAAGAGACATATCTAGGAGGGCACGGAGAGAGTGTGTAAAAAACTGCAACAACAACAGTGAAAGGTTTGTCTGTGTTTGCACAGTAAATCATCAGCAGAATCAGGAAGAGAACCTCTTTTTTTGGTGTTTTTACTCCAGCCGTTCATTCAGGGCCCTCTGTTATGTGCTCAGATATTGCTTCATAATAAAACCCTTCCCCAGCCTCCAAATAAAACGTTGAGGTTGTGCTGAATCCAGGGTTTTCCACCAAAAAAATGAGAATAACTCGTGTTTAATGATGCAGCAGAGAGAAAAAAGATAAACCCTGATATTTCTGTAATAAAGTGGCTTTTTATGAGCCCTCCTGCACATCGGGGCTGGCAGAGCTGGACAGGAGCCAGGGCTGTTTACGGTGCCAGCGTGCCTGTGCCGCACTCCTGAGCATCTGCACAGTTTGTTCCTGCCATATTTGTATCTCTGGAGCCAGCTGACCTTGAAACTCTCATCTGAGGGAAAAAAAATGAGACAAAAAATCAGCAGGCTGAGTGTCCCCCCCCCCCATATATTCCAGTTATTGTCGGCATATTTTTCCTCTGCTCAGTTTGCACAGCAATGACATTCAATAACACTGGAAATGTTCCTGCTGTCCCAGGAGAGGCATGTTCAGAGTCAAACCAGAGGAAATTAAAGACCTCTCAAGCAATCCCCCGGCACAGGTTCATAAATATAAAACTGCAGGCAGTGACTGGCTCCAGCTCTGAGGACAAAATGTGCTAAAACTGCGGGGTCCCTGCGCTCCCGCCGCCCCCGTGTTCCCTGCTCCTCGCGGGGCTGGGGACCTCCCTGCCCCTCACTATCCACACAGACCAGACAGGGTGAGCCATTTGCTGTGGGAATAACCTTCCCTCTGCCGTGACAGCCCTCTCTGAACACTGCTCTGACTGCTGGAACTCCCGTCCCTGCGGCAGTGGGCTGGTGTGTGCTGGGACACGGTCCGGCAGATGACGGGGGACTGTGGGATCTGAATTCCCCACAAAAAGCAGACAACTCCTCTTCAGCTCTTTCCACAGTCTGTAAGTTGGCTGTCCTGCCTGGAACTCAGGCTACAGGATGACTTTTACCAGAATCACAGGCTCACAGAATATCCCCAGTTGGAAGGGACCCACGAGGATCATGGAGCCCAACTCCTGCATTCCTTCGCAGGGATCCTGTTCTGTGGCACTTGGCAGTTTGTTTTGCCCACTGTGGTGGGTACTTGATCAACCTGCAGAGTTTTCATTCTCTGCTGTTCTTTGCATTCAAAATTAGAAGATTAAGTGCTTGCTCTTGCCAGTCACAGAATAAATAGCTTTCCCTGGACTCTCCCAGAATTTCAGCCTTGGGTGGTTGGTTGGTTGGTTGTTCCTGCTGCTGGACTGCAGCAAGAGAATAAAATTCCAGTCCTCCTGAGATTATCTTGTATGTTGAAAGTCAGATGGATATAGGAAAGGCAGATTTATGGAAACACATAGTATTTAACACCACGTCTTAGTAGACATTTCCCTACCTATCCTAGACTGGTGAAGTCATGGAGGGCTTCAGCTGAGCCCTGCCCAGACACCCCAACAATCCCACCCTGTGCTGAGAGCATTGTTCAAACACTCCTGGAGCTTTGTCAGCCTTGGTGCTGGGACCAGTGCCCTGGGGAGCCTGTTCCAGTGCCCAACCACTTTTGGGGAACGCTTAATTTGGAGACCTTCCTTAAGGTGTTCCCCATCCTCCTGAAGAGCGAATAGATGAGTTTTGCTGTGGCCTGTATGAAACCCTGATGGGAGTGAGTGATGGGGGCCTTCCAGAGACAAGCTGGGTCCTGTGCAACCTTCAGCCTTCTGTGGAAGCAGGTGGAATTCAGTGGCACAAAGAGTGCTCCCTTACATGCTGTAATTGTGCAGCAACACCTCACTGATGCTGCAGAAGAACTCTTGGATTCATCCCACAGTCGCTCAGGGCAAATTTCCTTTCCCCCTGGATTTGCCTGGGGCTTATTCCCGTGCCCCTCCATGCCCCAGCTCCAAACCTCTGTGCTACCTAGGGCTGAAACTGTACAAGAAAAGATGCTTCACCCAGATGGATGGAATTTACTTTATTTTTCTGTTGGTTGTGATACATCTGAGCCCGAGTTGAAGGAGATCAGTGTAATCTCAGCCACCATAAAACCTTCTCAGCGTGGAACATGACCACAGACATAACTCAGCTCACTCCAGCAGTCCCACTGCTCCTGCAGGAGCAGACATAAGGAATTATTGACTAGATTTCCCAGAACGTCCCGGTGCAAATGAGGCATAACACCAGAACTGTAGACATGTCAGAAAGCATAAAAACAAGCTTTCCCAGGAAATATGATGCCATATGGACATGGGCTTTGTTCTGGTGAGGCTTCTTTCAGCTCCCCAGGCTTTTCTATGTCATAACGTTTCCTAGCGAGGTGCCTGGGTCGTGTCAGCTCAGCACAGAAATTGCCTTGGGCTGTGGTGTTTCCACACTCCCCAAACCACTGGAACAAGCAGATTCTGTGCTGTCCCGTTCACGGGGAGTTGATTCATTTGTGCTGACAGCCTGTACACACCTTGTCATCCAACAAAGCCACGGCAACCGAGTCGCCAGAAAGGCTCCTACTTTGGGTGGTTTATCCAGGACTTATCCAGCCCTCTGAGCCCAGGCCAAGGAAATCCCCCCCTGTGCCTAGACCAGATGCTGTTCTCATCTGAACTGTGTTAAATCTGAGCTAAAGCTACCCAAGCCAACAGACACGTGGTGCTACCACCAGCCCCTGTTTGAACTCCCCTCTGTGCCCACCCCATCCCCAAAACACCAGCAGAACAACCACAGCTCCATGAAAACTTCAGCCTCTTGGATTTCTCAGGATTGCTCTGCAAAATGATTTTGGTATGCAAGAAAAGGTTGAGGATTTTTTTTTTTAATTGATGAACACTGGCTCTATTTCCAGAAGGCAGACAGAGCTTTGTGGGGCTCAGGCAGTTATGGCATGAAAATGCCCAAAGCTTTCCCTCCCCCTCGCCCTCCTCCACCTTTATTTCACCTTTTTCAGAGGTTTTCCCACCACAAAGAGCAGCCTTGCCTCCAGCAGTCCCTGCACAGCCCAGTAGAGGGGAGTGGGCAGCCACACTGGTTTTTCTGTCCTGACCAGTCTCAGGGTAAAGCCACACAACTCCAGAACATTTGCAAGGAATTCCAAAGGGTTAAGCATTTTATTTGCATTAAGTATTAGTTTCCTAGTGGAAGGGGTCCCTGCCCACGGCAGGGGGTGGAACTGGGTGATCTTTAAGGTCCCTTCCAACCCAAACCATCCTGAGATTCTCAGCACAAAGCAGAAGCTTTTCTGAAACAAGGTCTTAGCCCATAGTTTTCCATGGAAATGATACATGTCAATTTTAAGTCCCTTACCCATAGATGAGGACCAGATGTGAGCTTACAGTTCTAGAAAGCACTTAAGAGTTACTGTGCAGGACAAGCATGTTTGGGCACATCAGCCATTTGCAGAAGAGGCTGTGCAATGTCAAGGTTGATCCCAGTGTGAGTGGTGGAGCCCTACAGGAGATCTTGCTGTAGGAGGTGAAGGTGCCTGTCTCATAAATCCCCGTGGCTCTGGGGGACCAGACATGGCAAAAGCTTTGTAAAGGGGAGACTTCAGCACAAAGAGACCTCAGGGTGTGGCCACACTGTAAGAGGAAGAGCAGGGGACTGTCTCATCTACCCAGCCAAGTCATTGAACCTGTTAGGGCATTATCACGTCAAGAGATAAGGTGACCCTGAGATTAGCTCAGCTGGTTGGAGCAATGTGCCAATAACACCAGGGTTGTGGGTCATTGCCATAAGGGTTGGACTCAGTGATCCTTGTGGATCTCCTCCAGCTCAGAATATTCTGTAAATATTCTGTGAGGCGACTGATTCAGAGCTGGCTCAATTCCTGTTCCAGCACTAAGGCAGAGGCTCTCAAACCAGCCGCCTCTTGAAGGCAGCACCCAGAGCAACCTATCCAAAAGCAAAGCAGGAAGAGCCCAGCCAGAACTGTGCCCCACAGAGCCCGTGGATTTCCAGCCTGCACCCAGGGAAACACCCCACTGGATGCTTTCACTGCTCATGACACGCTGATATTGAGGCTGCTTTCCCTCACCCCGTGTGGCAGCAGCTTCTGTGCCACCCAGCCTGTTCTCACTGCCCTCCTGACTCGCCCCGATGGGTTCACTCAGCTGGAAAACAGCCCTTCTCTACAGGGCTATTTCTAACGTTCTGACCTTCAAAAGCAAGGCCAGGCTCTTTGCACAACTGTCTGGTAAATGTACTCCTGTAAAGAGAGCACAGAGCCAGGGCTTCACTCCTGGAGACAGAGAGAGGTACCTGCAGTTCTTTGCTGAGGGGGAAAACCCAGGATGCCTCATAATTCTTTCTTTTGATAACAGCAACCACACACGAAATGAGTGGCAGCTTTCATGGGAACAGTGGGAGAGTGTCAGCCCTGAGGAACAAGGGCAGAGCTCCCACCAGCTCTGCTGTTGGCAGGTGAAGGGCTGGCTGTGGAGTTGCTGCAGGGCTGCAGCTCCCCCAGCACTGCCCGCCCGGCACACAGACCCTTCAGCCAGGCTTGCTGCTGCTCAGAAGTGCCTGGCTCCTGGATCCAGCTCTCCCTGTGCAGGCTTTGCCTAAATTTCACAAGTCCAGGCTCCACAGGACTGTGAACTCCGCTCAGCCAACAAAGACAACCCTTTTCCCAGTGAAAGAACAGAACAAAGAGCATAATACATGTGCAGAGGATGTGCTGATTTCTTCACTACCCTGTCGTGTGTCTTCGCTGCCTCAGGGGCCTTATTCCTGCTCTTGGGAAATGACTAAACAAACAATCATTCCACACAACTTGCTCACTTCCTTACTCTGCCTCACTCCGTGGGCTCCATCCAGCCCATGATCTGCAGAGGGATTCCAGCAGAGCTCTCATTCCTTCAGGGGATGTGCTCTCACTTTCCTCCCGGCTCCCAGGAGAGATCGGTGCCTGACTTCAGTGGGTCAGGATATCAAACCAGGCTTTCTACCTTCTTTGCCTTTCTCCTCCTGGGTTATCATCTGTGAAAAACAGGATGATGACTGTCCTGTCTCTTTCCCTCCCTCCCCTGCCTTCCCGAGGAGAGGCTGAGTTTCATTTATTAATGCCGTGGGGACTTGCAGATAAAGGCACTCGCTGTGAAGCAGAATAAAATCTTCTACCTTGCAGAAGGGTTGTGCTTTACTATTTCTTCTCAGAGCATCTACTGGTATCGTTGGGAATAAACCCAGCAGTAATAATCAAACAAACAAAGCCTGAGTGTAACAGTCTCTGAAGTGCAGCCAGGGACTGCCAGGTAAACAGGCAGCAGACGGAATGAATTCCTGAAGATGGAAGAAAGGGAAGGCTAAAATGGTCAGTTGGCCACTGACCAAAAAAGTGACCTTAGAGACAGATCCCAAGGGGGGCATGACCACCACCAGAAGGCCCTGCTGCAGAGGAAAACAGAGGCACAGAATATCTGGGGGCCTTCGAGGAGCAGCAAGATCAACTGGTTGGATTTTCAAGGTGCTTAAAGAGCAGCAATACAAGGGCTGGCCACTGTTGCGCAAAAGATAAGTCAGTGTTGCAGCTACACAGAACTCATCCTTTCCTCAAAGCACAAAGGGTGGAAGAACTGAGGCACAGACAACAGATTTACCAGAAGTTCATATCTGGTTCTCCAGAGCTAAACTTCATATTCTGTTCTCAGCTGAATTTTGCTGGTGAATATTTAACACAGCCCCAGAAAGACAACTGAAAGTAAAGCCAAATATGCCCTAATGTGGGTATTCCTGTTGGTACATTCTCCTGGCAGACAAGGGACTGTCCCCACGCCTGCTTGAGCAGCTGTGCCACCCTCTCCTTATCCAGATCTCAGGCTCAAGCACTCAGGGTGTCACATGCTGCAGAGAAAGCCGCTGGCAAGGCAGCTCTGTGCTCCCAGCATGCCTGGATCCCACAGCCTGGGGGCCCTCAGAGGCTGGTGTAGGGACAGCACCTTAAGACCAGCACTTTAGAAACATCTCAGGCCCTTGGGAACAACTTGAACTTCCATAAATGCCTTTTCAGAGCTTCCAGAAGCGTGTTTGGTTGGAGAGCAGTGTGAGAGGAGACACGCAGAGGATGAAATGAGGTGTGATCCCATTTTAAGGCTTCATACCAGCTGATTAATTTTAGCTCAGAAAAGCCTTGCTAGAGCACAGTGAGTACCTGGGACATCTGTGCTTCTTGTTCTACTCAATTAATAACCACGGACACTGAGTTGCAGACAGTAACTAACACTTTTAATGCCATCATATACCAGAGGGGTGAGAGCTCTAATGCCCCACAGAACCCTGAAGTTACCAGACAAATCCAGCTGAAAATTCAGAAACAAAACTTCACCAGGTCTGAACTGGGGTGAACTGGGTTGTTCCACAACCACAAACACTTTCCTCCACACAGTGTTTTGAAATTCTGTTTTTCTAGCTTCAGGTAGAAAAAGGGACTTCAGATCCCTCTGAATCAGGTACCAATGTCACTGTTCAGGACACTCACTCATGTTTTCCATCCCAGATTTCTTTGCTTAGGCATGCAGAGAAGGGATAAGGTGATAGGGACAGCGCTGCCAATGTGGGAATATGGTTCTTTACCAACACAAGCCTTATTTCTTCTGTTTGTTTAGCTTAATGTTTTAAAAGGAGGATTCGGTGACTAGAAAAGGGAAGTGACTCCTGGTTTAACACCCTCCTGGTCTGTGCCCTCTACCCAAGGTGCCGTAGGCTCCCTGATCCTGCTGCCCTGCTCCGTCACCGATCCCATGGTGATGGATTCACTCTCCAGCCAAAGCTGCTGGTGCTGAACACCAGCTCACTCCAGCCAGGAGGGAGAGAAGTGCCTTTGTTGCAGCCACCCGTGCCCTACATTGCCAGGGGAAGGAGGGACCCCCCTGGCACTCCTGGCCCCTGCCAAGCAGCTGAGTTACAAGTAAATCCAGGTAATGAGCTTTTCTCCTTCCAGTGACAAGTGGGAATAATTTCCTGCATCAACAGAGTTGCATAAGCCCCACTTTCCCCACGTGGCACTGCCAGCAGAGGTTTTCTCCCTCTGGCCTTGCCAGGGGACTGGGGGGGATTCTGGACCCCACTGTTTCAGGAATTCTTTATGGCAGCTATGCTGTTCCAGCAGAACAACTTAAAGCCAGGGCTAAATCCTCCTCATCAATTCCCTGTGCTTTCTGAAAAGTGAAGTGTGTCAGAAAAACACAAACCAACTTGGTTTGTTCAGCCTGGGGAAGAGGAGGCTGAGGGGAGGTCTCGCCATGGTCTTCACCATCCTCATGAGGGGCAGAGGAGGGGCAGGACTGAGCTCTGGTCTCTGTGGGGACCAGGGACAGCCCCCAGGGAGTGGCTGGAGCTGTGTCAGGGCAGGCTCAGGTTGGATCTCAGGAAAAGGTTCTTCCCCCAGAGGGTGGTTGGCACTGCCCAGGCTCCCCAGGGCAGTGGGCACAGCCCCAAGGCTGCCAGAGCTCCAGGAGGGTTTGGACAACACTCAGGGATAGGGTGGGATTGTTGGGGTGTCTGTGCTGGGCCAGGGATTGGATTCCATGACCCTGATGGGTCCTTTCCAGCTCAGCATATTGTGTGATTCCACGATTCTCTGGTAACTCTGCAGGGAGGGCACTGTGAAGGTTCCCCTCTCCCCAGCTCTGTGCAGAGGAGGGCAGGGAACACGAGGCCTCTCTTGCTGCTCAACCCCTGGCTCTGACTCCGAAGGGTTAAACACCACCAGCCTCTGCCTTGCAGGATTTCCCCAGGCATTGCCAAGCCAGCACCACAACCAGCCTTCCTGCATTTAAATAAGCCTATGCATTTAAATTTTGTCATTAGAGGTAGCAGAGGAGGCCTCCAACAACCTGCTGTCTGAGACCACAGAAGACTGAAGGTGATTACAAACCCTTTACTTCCATTAGCAGCAAGGCTTGAAGGTGCTGCAAGGGATGAGGGACATAATCAACTTCATCTGTAAGGCTGCTCTTCCACTTCAGGCATGGAGATTTACACTCTGTTCATTCAGGGAAGTCTGTCGGTGAAACCAGGAGGAGCAAAACCCCGGTTCTCACTTTCCTCTGGGCTGTGACGGGGCTTGTTCTCAGCAGAGATGTTTGGGGAGTGTTCAGCCGTCAGAGTGAGTGCTCAGCCTCCCGTTTCTGCTCCGCTCCTGCTCCATGTGCTGCTCGGAAGCGGAAGGATGGAATCACCCCTCCTGGGACTGGAATAAAATTGCGGCGGATTCCAAATCCCTCCCCGTGGTGAGCACGGAGTAAATAACTCCTGGGATGCTGCCAGCACAGCTACACCGAGGTTAATGAATAAACAACCGCCTGCAGCACTGACTTCCCCGCTCTTAAAATATATATCTTTGCTTCCATCTTCGGGAGAACTCCTCTCCTATAAATAACCATTCCAAGAGATAAAGGCATTCAATCTTCTTTTTTTTTTTTTTCCCTTTGACAGAACGGAGATTATCAACATTCATACAGAAAAGCTGCTGTGAGGCAAACGGGCTCTTCATAGAGCTTTTTATAGAAAATGGTGACTTTGCCGTGGAAAACAGAACACTGGAAAACAGGAAGATGCAAACATAGAAAGGGACATTCTGGAAAGGTTTTCCTTGTTTTCCTCATTTCTTCCCGATGGGAGGTGATCTCAAAGCATGCATTTCTAGGAAAACAGTGAAGGAAGCTTGGAAAAGGGGAGATTGCTGTGAATTAAAATCCTGAGGTCACTGCTGAAAATAGGGTTCAACTGCTTGGTTATGGACGTATTTTTGGAAATACTACCCTAGGTGTATAACCTGTTTAATCTAATTATTGAAATGAATTTCATTAATAATATTAATTGATTTAATAATCAGTTTAACCAACACAATAGCTTAGATTTCCAAGAGTGCCTTGGGTGATTTGGGATGTCCAACATGAAAGACAACGAGGAGAAGTCACTTTGCAGTGCAGTGTGTGGGAGTCTCTGCCATTCCAAAGGGCTCAGAGCACCTTGGAGTCATTTGTCACTTGTGCAAATCTAGGTCATTTCCTCCCCTCCTCCTGCTCTGCTTTTTTTCATGCCAAATATAGAATGAATTTTCTGGCTTCAGACTGAATCAAGTTGTTAATTACACTCTTTCCTAAAAACCTGCAATTGAAATTCACTTGGGGAGTCTCTGAAAGCTGGGCAAAGCTATTCTTTCTTCTAATATTCTTTTGACACGTCTTGGAGGAAAAGGGAAGAAAGCCCATTTGCTTTTAATTTCTCAGTTTTGAGGATAATATTTAACAGAAGTAAATCCCTTTAAGGGCTCAGTTATGCTCTTTGAAGCCAGTGGGGGAAAAGATCCCATTGAGTTTCGTTGCAGGAGAGCCAGCTTGCTGCTTGGAAAAGTGATGTTAAACAGTCTGCAGGATGCTGTGTGACGCAAGGGAATTCATTTGTGCCGAGAGGTGAAGAAGATGGGAATCCTGCATGTACTGGGAGTGGGATAAAAATAACCTGATTATTTCAGGCTCTACCTCATCGATTAGCTCCTGGTCAAAGGATGTGGAGCAATCCCGTGCTCAGCTCCTGGTGCTGTAAAAGCCTCTGTGTGTTGGTGTAACACACCTGCCTCCCAGGAGTGCTGAGAGGTGGAACAGATGGATTAACATGCTTTGGAGATGAAAAGTGCTGCTTGAGTGTATCAATTTATTATTAATGATGGAGCCATTAAAACAATGGGATGGATAATGACAGTTAATTCTTGTATCAGGGCTTTTGTCTGCAGAACACTCCTGGGCAAACACTGGTGTCACTGAGTCACAAAGCTGCTCTTGGTTTCAACCCTGAGCAGATCTGGCTCTGCCCAAGCCTTAAAGAACCTTTTTAGCATACAGATCCTGTTCCCAGCTTCCTCAAGCCTCAGAGATTCCTGTCTCCACCTGTCCCTGTAGGTGGCCAGAAGCACTGGGTGCTTATTGCCTTAAACCCAGGGGAGGAGCAGCTTCCAGGCTGGGCATCGAGGGAAGAACTCATTTATTTATGGTAGGGATACAAAACTTCCCCAGCCATCCAAGCCCTCTCTCTACTGATGGAGAGGGATGGGCACCTCTGCAAGGCAGTATCTGTCTTGGAAGGAGAACAAATGCCTTCTGAGCACGAGGGGAACCAGAACTGGCTTTGCTACACCCTGCAGGTGAGTGGGAAGATTCCAGGCTTAACTCACTTCTCCCTTAGGATGCAAAGGGTTGAGAACTCTAAGAGATGCACATTTCTTTAAGCTTCACATGACAGCAATGCAGGGAGAGCAACCTCAAAACAATGAGGTGGTTCCTGCAATCTATCCTCTGCAAAGAGTCCAGATGGAATCCAAGTTTCAGCTCAAATCCAGGAAGGAAAGTCTAAGCAGGAATTTGGGCAAAAACACACGGAGCTCACAGAGCACAGACCAATTAAATCAAGATGCAAAGGGCTCTGCAGAATATGGGGGGCATCCAGAGGCATCTGGTTCTTGCCCAAAGCAAAGGGAAGGCTGATCCTCACGAGTGGCCATGACAAGAGATGGGACTCGGTGCTGACAGGAGGAGTAAGAGCAGCTTCTCCAGGTGATGTTTCTTCTGCCTTTAGCAGCTCAACACTTGCACCGAGCTCTCCCTCCATAGCTGTGCCTTTGACATCCACACAAACCAAGGCACACCGTTAATGAGCCATTGCATATAGATGAGCTGGCAGCCAGTCTGAGCTGCCACGGCCACACATAAAAGCCAAAGAGGGCCCTGGGCTCTCCTCCTCTGACACAGCAGCTGCTGGACCCATGTTCTGGGGAAGGTCTGTGGTCTGAAGGACACAAAGCTGGGCAGATTTTCTCCCCCCTGCCTTCTGTGCTGACCTTCACTGTGCGAGACACAAGGTAAGAGGCTCACGGCCACAACGCTTTCTTGGGAACTGCAAAGATCCCCAGGATCTCCTGGCTCAGAATTGTCGTGTCAGGACTGCAGCAAGGCAGTCAGAAAGTGCTTTCCTTGTGGAATGGGATGTTTGGGTTCCAGTCTGCCTTGCCACTGGCTCACCTTTCCTTGGGCAGCCCTCCTGCTGGTTCTGTGCCTCAGAACAGGCTACTGAGGAAAACATTGCCAAGGGGAACCTCTGCGACCGCTGTGGTCATCCAAGATAACGAAGGCAGAACATTCAGGCATTGCTCTTCTCTGGGAATGCTGAGTGGATTTGTGGCATGGAGTGACATGCAACTGGAAGGGCCTTAAAATAACAGCTTTGTGAAAAACTAGGGTGGGATAAGCTGGTACAAGCTCCCAGCATATTAAGAGTTGTGTGGGAACTGTTGTTTTAACCCTGTATTAGCAGCAGCCACAAGGTCCTCACCTCAAAGTAACTTAAGAGCTGAGCATGTGTAACTGGGCTTAATATGGAGCAGCTTCTGATTTTCTCAGCTGTACCTGAAATGAAGGTGTTTCAGCCCCCCAGCACCAGCAAGTCCCCATATTCAGCTGCACAGAGACGCAAAGAGGTTCTCAAAGCTCCTGTTAAAACAAGTAACCACCCCAAAATTATCTCCCATTTTGGGCATGACAACGTGTAGTGCGTGGTTCACTTCCTTAATCTCACAGCCAATTGCTTTCCTCAACCCGTATAAACATCAGCAGGGAAAGGGAAAAATCTGCATATGTGTTAGTAATAAATTTAAAAATCAGGGCATAGCACTTAAGGGTTGACTTGTCAGAAAATGGTAATTAAAAGTGTTCCAGCTGACAGTGCTGCTTTAATGAATTATTAGTAATGTTCTCTGAGAACGCTGGATGAGAGACACCATCAGAGTTCTTACTTAAACAAACCAATTTTCTGCCTGATGCAACTCGGCCGCACAAGAGGAGGAAAATCTCCATTACAGAATCAAATTACAGAAATAACCAAGTAATGGTTTGAATGATCAGGATGGAACAAGTGCCCATTCTGTACTGATTGCCTCTGTTTCCTATACCACAGCCTTTTCCCAGAGGTGCTGAGCTAGTAACTGCCATTATTTTCTTAAATTCTCTTTTGGATAATGTCTGATCACTCCAGAGGCTGCTGGATCCCAACCCAGCCTGGCCTGGTTGAGCACAGGGGGGCTGGCCAAGGCAGCTCAGAGCACTTGGGTGAGGAGGTGGATGCTGGGGATGGATGCAGAGGGCTTGGGATCTTTGGGTGGTTAAATCTCACCATCACCAAGTGCCCAGTGGCTCTTTGTGCCCTTTACTGTTCAGTATCTGATGCAGTTCTTGTTCCAGACAAAACCAAGCAGGGAACAGCTGGAGAAAGAGTGGGGGGGCTTGGAAACACAGCCCTGTTTAGGGGAAGCAATGAGGGCAAAGGGCTCTAAGCCTTAATCATGGATTGGTATTTGGGTGTGAAGGGGCCGGGGAGCTGCTGGAAAGCGGCTCTCCTGCCTCATTTCCTATCCCTGAGCTGGTTTCCAGCTCCATCCAGATTTGTTGTTTGTCCTCGACTGTTTCAGGAGACATGTAAGAGGGTGCAGCTCTGGGAACCCACCTTTCTTGGCAGAAGTTCTGTGGACACAGCCCTAGAGCTGGTAAGCAGGGATGGCCCCGGGTAGCTGGATGGGTCCTGGAGGGGGGTGGTCGTGGTGAAGGCGCTTTCCAGCCGTGGAGTTCAGAGCCCCCTGCACCTGGAGGCTGTTCCTGTGTTCCAGCTGTTACCAGCAGCTCACCTCAACCCCGAGGTCTCTGGACTAGCAGGAATTAGGGGGGTTTGCCACAGGAATGCAGCTTGACCTTCCAGGCTGCCACAGACCCGCTGTCTTTTCCGTGGGCAGCACAGTCCCCAAACAGCTGCACTAGCCCTTCATCCCCTGCCCTTGGAGCAGGGCTGCAGCTCAGCCTGCCCACAGCAGAAAAGGAGCTTTAGAGCTCAGAGCCAGAGGGCTTTGTTACCCCCCAAAGTCTTCACAAGTCCTCTCTCCAGAGCAGGGAGCTGGGACCACGCTGGGGCTGAGGGGCCGATGAGTTCACACACTGCGTGCTGAGACCTCACAGAGGTAAGATGGGTTTATTCCTTTCTTGCTTTCACCAGGCAGGGGTTGGACATGTGAGCATTCCGTGAGAAATGCAAAGGAATTTCAGCTGGCTCCTGCTTTATTATAAACCCTCTGTGCTCTAGGGAGAAATGTGCCCAGGGTAACCACCGGACAGGTCACAGACACCAAGGTATTGCTTGAAGCCCTAAGAAAGTCCAGCCCAAAGAGGAAAACAAGCAGTTACACCAGTGGCAGGTGCACCAGGGGAAACAGCCACTGAGAGAAGTTCATCTCACTTCCTTTTTCCATTGCAATTTGGAGCTTGTGTCTAATCTTGTGCTCACACAGCCTGGTGGTGGCCCAGCGAGATGAGATGCTGCTTCAGTCCTCCAGAATATAAACTGTAACTCTACTGCCTGTCTAAACTGAGCTGCCCAGGCTTTTCTAACATTTTGAGGGGTAAAATGAGGTAAATCCTTCACAGGGTTTACACCATTTCAGTGGGACTCTGGAAACCCCCCCCTGACATCCCGAGGTTTGCTGCATAATTGAGTTCTGCTTGAACTACAGCAGCTGATGCAGAGGTTTTAAAGGCTCGTTAATGTCTGAGCTGAGAGCTGCACTTTGGGAAGCAATTTAGTCTCGGGTTCAAATTAGGCACTTAACAAAGGCAGAAACTTAAAACAGGAGTCTTGGTACCTGGTGTAGCTGATGATCCAGGGAAGTTTGGAGCAATTCACCTTGAGATGCCAGTTCTGACAACTGAGAGCAACTCTGAGGCACCTGAGCAGGCACTTCAGTGAGTTCCCTCAGGTTGTTTGAGTGAACTGACACCACTGAAAATTCCAACAAGATTTAAGCTCCTAGATGAGTGGGAAAGATGTAAAATGCCTGAGCAGGAGAACCTGTATTCCCCCTGGAACTGAGACAGTAGGGGCTGTGTAAAGGATATCTAAGAATTCAACATTTTCTGCCTGGTTTTGTCTGGAGCAGAAGGACCTCCTGCAGGAAATACATTAGATGCTGAACAATAAGAGGCAGAAAGAGCCACTGGGCACTTGGTGATGGTGTAATTTAAACACAAAGCCTTGCACAGTGTGGGAACCCATAAAAAATCTAAACTTAAAACTTCCCTTTGCAAAAGGACCTGCAAATCAGCTTAATATTTGTCCACCTGCAAACCCCTCCTTGCTGAGAATATTAAGATATTATTCATGCAGAAGCTTTTTTTCCCTTCCTGGATAATAAACAAGTTTCTGCCAGGACAGAAATTGGGCATCTCTTATTCAGATTAAGCTCTCTTATTCAGATTAAGCTCTAAGATCTGTGCTCCATCACACTTCTGACCCCAGGAAGCTGCTGCTGCCGCAGCCCCACATTCAAGACGTCTCAAAACTTTGCAATCATTGAATTTTTCCTCCTGTATCCTCCTTTCTCTTCCATCTTTTGAGTAGGTGGGGAAACAGGGACAAAGGGGAGAATATTTGTCCCATAGGACAGAAAAAAGTCAAGAACTGAGCTCAGATATTTGGACTCTGGGAAATGCTTTATCACTTGACTGTATTTTTTAGGTCCTGCAGCCAAAAGCCATTTTATTAGGACAGATTAGTTTGGTTCTGGGTTGAGACACGGTGCACTCCCTCAGTTTACTCCTCGCTGTGAAATAGCAAGGAACAGAATGAGCTGAATGCTGGTCTCTGACCCTGGTAATAAGTTGATTTAATTGGATTTGATTTTTCAAATGTAACATCTCAAGCCAGCCATAAAACTCTGGAATTAGCATAGCACGTCTCAGCACAGGAGAGAGACTTTCAAGGAGCAGAAGGAGATGAAGCCCATGGCCAATGAATTTCAAATTACACTGAGGATGAACTGAGCCATGTGCATGTCAAACTAAGACTGTGCAGGCTCTGAGAGCACCAAGCAGCAAAGTTATTAATGGCTCATATTTGCTATTAGGAATGCAAAGGAGCTGCTTTGCACCCAGTTTGTTCAGATGTCTCTTCACATCAATGACCCATGTGACGGGTCAATAATTCACTCAGTGCACACTGAAAGCCAAGAATGTCTTGCAAGTCAATTATACTTAAATAAATAATTAGGAGAACAGAAGGAACTGAAGGGTTGGACTAGAAAAAAGCTCTGCTGGTGAAATACTACATATCCCAGGAAAAGCAGAGTATTCCTGGCTTTAGGTCTTCAGCTCCCCAGTGCCTTCAAAGGGTGCTTGCCCCTGAAAGCAGAAAATAGCCTTAAAAGGGGCAATTTTGAGTTTTAGTATTTCGGGGAATAATCAGGTTCCCGTGTAACTCAAAGCTATTCACTTCCTGCAGGAGATGTGGGGGAAAGTAGGACATTAGGCAAATAGCTGCCTGCTGAGACTTGATCCTCAAAATTTGTTCCTGAAATTTGTTCAGCTCTCGTGGCATTAAATTGTAATAAATCCCAGGAACATTTTACCCAGTCTCGGGGCACACGCGGGCTCTGATTCAGAGGGACAAAAATTCGCTTCATCAGACCTTGTAGGAGAGCAGCAAATGCCTTTGACTTCAGCTGGGAGCCTCTGAAATCAGCCTTTTTCACAGCCCGTGTCTTGAGACCTCTCAAAGCCTGGCAGGGGTCTTAGGGTGAGCTGCTGATGCCTCTGGAGTGCTGGCTGTTATCCCACTCCACGGGGCAGCAGCCGAGGAGAGCTGGGGGAAGGGAGCTGTGGAGGTGAGACCGTGATGGGACGAGATGTGTCTGGAGAGGCTGTAGAAAATCATCCAAATCAGGCTTCAGGAACCAGAGGCAGGAGGAAACCTGTCAATCACAGGCTGCAGCACTCAGGATGGGCAGAAATCTTCCGAACCACTGGTGTATGATGTTCTTCTTGTTGAGCCTGGGCTGATTAAATGCACAGCATCAGCCAGCAAGGGCCGACCTGTGGAGCTGCTCCTGCATGACAGACGTGCAGGGGGAGCAGAGAGAGGGGCAGGGAAAAGCGACAGGTAGCAGATGATGTGCTCCAGTGTCGGCTCAGCACATCAGATGGGCAGAGACAGAAAGGAGTTCCCGGAGCAGAGGGCCTGTGTTATCCAAAAGGGTACAAGGGAAGGTGCATCTGTTTGGGAATGCAACAAATCCTTTCCCTTTTGAGCAATTCTGTGGGGTCACCGTCGGTTTCTTTGCTTTGGGGATGTTCAGTGAGAATTAAAAGGTTACATCCATTCCCTGTGGTGCCACCATAGCCCACCTGACTTTGAGTACAGCCAGAGGGGGGGTCTTTGTGCTTCTGAGGTGAAAAAGCAACTTCAAAACCTTCAGTCCAAAATGCCTATTGATGGAGGGAGAGTTTGGAACGATATTCCTTTCAACACATCTGCTGGAAAACTTCTGAATGGGAGGCAGGACACGCTCAGAGGAACTTGACACGTGTTAATATCCCTGTCTAAGAGAAACCCTCAGCACAGAAATTCAAGAAACAAAGACAGCGCAAGTGGGAAACAAAGGCAGATCCAAACAGCAGCAGAGCCAGGGCCAGAGAAACAGCAAAAGAACTGAGAGTAGAAAAGACTTCCATAATCTAGATATCAGTGGGCTTTACTATGAGAATACTGTTATTAAAGGAAGGTGCTCAGTAATGAGCAGCAGCACAGAATTGAGGCTTCAGTGCAGCCTTTAATCCCTGGCAACTGAGACAGGCAGAGATGGAAAACTACTTTACACACAATTCAGTGATAGAAATTATCCAAGGGAAGAGCTGCACACACACACTTTCATCCTGAGAGAAAGCCTTCCTCACTTTGTTCTTTGTTTACATGAAGAAAGTGATAAAGTATGAAAGAACTGCCTTTCTACGTGGAAAAAAATAGCAATAATTTCTATTAATAGCACACCACTGCTCCTGAAAGAGCTCAAAATACTTCAAGTGGCAGCTGTGTTCAGGGACCAGCAGTTACTACTGATGCATCAAGCTGCTCTAACAGGGCAGGGCAGCCCAGAAGTTGTAATAAAATGACTCTCTATGTCGTGAAACCCCGTTCTCAACCTTGAAATAGCCTCACAGTTGCATGTAAAATACTGCAATTATTCTTATTTCCCTTGCAGACAGGGAAGATGAGTTAGAAAGCAATGGAAACAGTCAGACCACAGAGTCAGGGCCACAGCTCAACAACTGCCTCTTTGCAGATGAATCTTCTGTCTCCTCTTCACCCGTCTCAGGGGAGGCTGCAGAGAGCAGCTCCCACCTGGCAGCTCCTCTCCAAGCCTTTCCTCTCCCCAGTCCCACTGCTCAGGGCTTGGCATTCCCAATGGAAACCTGGCAGAGCAGGGGTTGAGTCTGGCTTATCAAGGCCAGTGTGATAGTCCCTATCTGGTTGGATTATTGGCAGCAAACCAGCACAGCACAGGGGGAGTTTTGCCAGTTTAGAAATCAAAGTCACCTTGATAACCACCCGAGGCTGGGCTGCTGAAATTAGCACCTGACTAAAAGGTGAGGACAGTGCTCTTCACATTCCAGGGAAATATTCCCCACTGGGGTTTTCCCTGGTGCAATAAGCAGGTGAAAGACTGGAGCAGAGCAATGATCCCACAGCCTGAAATCCATAGCAGGAGTTACAGGGGCCCAGACAGTCTGGATCCTGGAAACAAAGCTACCTACACAGAGTCACTCAGCTTGGGGGTTTATTTGCCTTCCCCTCACCTCGCTCGGGTTCCTACACAGGGATTATCCCAGACCTGAGAAGGAATCCATCAAATGCTGTCTCTGGGGCTGAGTGTGCAGTGTGTGACCATAGCAGGGCCCTTGTGGTTTATTCTGAGTACTCCTTTACCATGTCTCTGCTCTGGAGCTGGAATTGGCTGTTCTCTGAAATATTGGGAGGAGACTTTCACATCACAGCAAATTTGCTTTCTTGCTTTTGTTCCTGTAGCACAGACAGAGCAGCTTCGTGCTCCTCCTGTGCACTGAGTGAGCAGAACCTCCTTCCAAAGCTGCTCAACATGTTTTCTGCCAGCACTGTTCTGCCCTCCCAGAGCTGGGTCCTTTTTGGGCTGGTACAAAGGTACAACCAGTTTAAATTTAGCAGCACTTTGGAAAGAAAGGCTGCACAGAAGCTTTGCTATGGCAAGGCAGTGCTGACTGCTGAGATCCCCCGAGCTCAGGTGGCAGAGCAGGGGCAGAGCAGTGTTCACAAGGGGTTTTACCCAGGGGAATTGCCTCTTGCTGTGCCACTGATCCCAGAACCAGCACAAGCCCTCTGGCCACACCGTGCTGGTGACTGACACTTGACATTGCCAACCTGGAGGAGCAAAACCTCGAGTTAATGATTGAACCCCTTAAACACTTCAGCAGAGAACAGCAGAAGGAGGGAATGTGCAGAAGTGGCTCACATGACTGTGCCATTGCCCCCGTGGCTCTCAGGGGTGTTCATGCAGTTCTGCCTTCCAGCCCAGCCTCAGTGCTGCTTGTTCTTTGAGTGGGTTCTGCTCCCACACTTCCAGCTGAGAGCTGATTCCATCTCCTTTCCCACACATTTGGAGTGCAGTGCCTCTGTCAGGCAACAGAGACGAGAAGTAACTTGACAAACTCTGCCTTGCTCCATTACACATTTCCAGCTAAAAGTAACGAGCTTTATCTTCAAGGATTCTCAGTCCCTCAAAATCAATTCTCCTAAAGTTGAGTACAAAACTAACACAACACTGTTGGTGAGTCAAATCCCGATTTTTCCTCATGCAACCACAACAACACGCCACACACAAGTCCACTGCAATGAGGAGTATTTTGTTGTTTTATTTTTTTTGACTGAAGAAAAATCCCCAAAGATACAATTTGCTTGAAAAATCATTCCTCCCAGAGAGCCACTTCCTACTGAAAATTGTTTTTGTGCAGATAGAGATGTTGTGCAAGGGCCACATTTCTGGTGAGGGGCTGCCAGGGAGGGACTGGGGGCACAAGGGAATGTTATTTCTGTACTTTCACCAAAACCTTCCCCCTGTTTGTATATCAGACAAGTCCTTTGCTCTCCACCCAGCTGAAGCCTTCAGTCTCTCCCCCAGTAAATGCAGCCATGGATTAATTTCTGTGCAGCACTAATTACAGTGTTATTAATTGCTCACAATGACAGTAATGTCTTTATGGCTGTAAATCCTTTATTTATACATCTGAAGTAAGTATTTTAACCTTTGAGGACCCCAAACACTCCTAAGCTTTCAGGAAACAAGATTTGCTCGAGTCTCCAGTGCTGCAGTGCCTGTTCTTTCATTTATTCATGTGCCTGTGTTGCCATGAATGAATTATTTCAGTCAGCTTTGTGAGGGAAACCAGGACATGAGGGAAAGGGGGAGGGAAGGAAGGAAAGGAAGGGAGAGAAAGGAAAGGAAGGAAGGAAGGAAGAAATGGGATAGTGCATGTCCTTGTTGTATCCCTGTTGGGATGGGCTGGGACAGTCCTGGCTCATCCAGTTTGAAAACAGAAGGATGAAACCTCCCTCTTCCCATTTGAAGAGGAAATTTTGGCACTTCAGAGAGGTTCTTCCTTAGGTGCTCACGTAGAGCTGTGTGCCTACACAAATCTGGGATGGAAGACATCTGTTCCAAGGATATTCCTTATTCCCAAGGGATATTATGAACTGCCCCTCTGCCTCTCCTGCTGAGCACCAGCCAGCACTGAGGGAGAAGAGCAGCTCTGGCATGTCCCAGTAATTCTGCTCAGCAGGACAGAGGGCAAGGCAGGCCATAAATCCTTTGGTGTGTCCACTTGAAATTCCACTTGGACTTTGGGCTGGCAAAGTGCAGACGCTGGGGCTGGAGCCGTGACAGGGCTCCGGATTATCCCTGAGCCAGAGGGAGGGCTCACATTTCCCACATGGAACTGGCATTTCAGGCAACCCTTGGGAGGCACAGCCACTGTGCTCAGCGCTCTGAGGTGCTGTCAGGGGGACAAATTCCCTGGAGCAAACTTGGCTCTGTCAGCTCCCAGTCCCAGCAGGGCTGGGCCTGCTGCTGACACGTCCCTCAGGAAGGTGCACAGGGGATGGAGCAGATCAGATCCTCCTCAGACACAGGGCTCACTGGCTGCTCCAGTGACCTCGGATTTTGGCTCCACTCACAATTGATTCAGTACAGGTGCAGCTCTCTCTGACAGTCCTTCATTTGGAGTTTGATACAGGCAGCAGGACAGAATCTGCAGCTGGCATCCCATCCCAGCAGGCCATTCCTGCTCCCCATCCCATCCCATCCCATCCCATCCCATCCCATCCCATCCCAGCAGGCCATTCCTGCCCTGCCCAGGGCAGCCAGTGAGGGGCAAACGAGCTGCACTCTCCAAAGGGCTGGGGAGTGAAGAACCCAGCAGGGAATACATGGGATGAAGTGTTACACTTTGCTTTCCTGATAAAGAAGCATTTTCGAAGGTATTAGGAATGGGATATTTCACGTACTTTGTTCAGAGAAAGTTCAACAAAGAGAAAAACACAGAAAGGGCTGAAAGAAGATCTGAGATTTGCAAAGAACTGAACAGAACTGGAAAAAGAAATAATCTTTTAACTCTGTATCCCCTTTCTTTCACCTAAGCTGCTTAGAACTTCATCTGAATCCCTAACAGAGATGTGTTCCTAACAAAGGCTGGGGGTTCGGGGAGCTGCTTTCCATTTGTGCTCTCCCCTAATAATTCGGTTCTGCCAACTTTGCTCAGACATCCTTTGCTGGGAGGGAGGGAAGAAATGCCTGTGAAGCCACAAAACTTCAGGGGAATGGAGGCAAAGAAACTTTGTTCTTGTCAGGCCCTCATCAAACACGAACCACCTTCCCCTTCCCTCGCTCTCTGATCTCCTCAGGAGCTGCACGTGGCTGAGATTAAAGCCTTTTCCCTGGGCTAATGTGCTCCACACACAGCCCCGTGCAAAACTCACCCACTGAACAATTAAAGCTCCTGCTCATTATCCCCTCCCCAGCCAAAACTTTTCCAAACAAACCAGTAGAAAGCGGGTAAGAGCAAAGGGAAGCCTTTGTGAGGGAGCAGAGCAGCTCCAGCTGGGACAGAGCTCAGGAACTGCAGTGATTGGCATTACCTGCACCCAGGAGTGCAGAGGAGAAACAGAAATACATCTGACAACAGCTAAACTCCAGGCACCTGTAAAATGTTCTGGGTGGAGGGACTGAGGGAGGAGTTGGAAAGCCATGATTGGAGGTCTGAAAGTTTCTGCTTCTTCCAGTGATCCCGGGGGAACACGAGACTGGGACAGGGAGGTGGAAGCTCCTTGTTTTCACAGCTAACCTTGACAGGTCGTGTTTGTTCCTCGAGGGGTTTTATTGGTAAAGGCCCCTCAGATTTAGGACTGTGAGCAGTGAACCCTCTATAAACATCCTGTGCCTGGGGACACCTTTGCTGACTCCTGCAGCACGGAATTCCACGCCAGACAGACAGAAACACTGCGTTTGTTTGGGCCCAACAGGAAACTTATCCTGGTAAATATTAGCTAGGATGTAGCCAGGCTACCTTTGCTGATTTAAATTAAAAGGGCTTTAATTGCTGTATTATATAACTTGCTTTATATAATCTCCTCCAGACAGTCAGCGATATACTCTCACCATGCTTATCCAGGAGGGAATTTCGCTCCTGGTGAAGCAAATCAACACATTTCAGCTGTGTGTGGGGGCAGGAGATTTGTTGAAAGGAGAATTCCTTTGTCATCCTGCCTGCAGAAAGGTGTAATTCTTCTGCCTCTTTGATCTGCTCTGGGGGAGCTCCAGCAGGGCTTGTGAAACAGCCTCTGAGGAGGGTGTGGAAAGAGGCAGGAGACGGGTGGGGGGAGTGGGGATCTATTTTCAAGGTTCCAGGCTTGTTCTCAGCTCTTCTGTGATTATTGTCTGGTCAGTATGTCCAGATCCTCAGTCAAATTTCCAAGGGTTTCCATGGAAAGCTGAATCAGACCTACTGTGGTAGCAACTTCTCATGACCCCCCGTGTAAGAAGATGGGTAGATTAGAAACCAGAATTCCTGTAGATTCCTTCCTAATGTTCCTAATCCCATATAAAATCCTTTTTAATTAGAAAATTAGAATCCGAATTCACTGGGATCAGGAACCTCTTTATGTCTAAGGAATCCATGTGGACGGACAAGATGATGCATCCCAAATTTTCACCTGCTATTCTGGCCAAGCCAATTTTCACATTCTTGCTGTGAAATGAACACCAGAGTCAGCTGAATGTTTTTGAACAACAAGGGTGTCAGGAGATAAACACTGGAAATTTTTTTTAAACAGTGTCTGGCAGAGGAATATTTTATTTTTGCTCAAACTATGCGTTAGCACGAACATTTTGGAAGTGAGGCAGGAAAATAAAAGCTGAGAATTGTTTAGAAAGTGTGACCTCATTCCCCTTTCCTCGAGTACATGCTTAAAGTTTAACCTTTGGCAGCCACATTTGCAACCAATAAATCCCACTGCAAAAGTTTCAGATGGGGAAAAGGTACATTACAAAGTGACCTTCATTTTTTTTTCATCCCAATTTTATTGAGCAGGGAAAGGTGATTCCAGCCTAAGAGCAGAAGGAAGGCAACTGTGAGACATGGAAAGAGATTCAGTCTCAGGGCTGCTGATATTTACAGGGACATTAAATAATAGAATTTACTTCTAGCTTTACAACATGCAATTAATTTGTGCTTAGGCTCCATCACTGTAATTTAATATTTCATCTGCTGCTGATTAACACATCTGAAGGTCCTTGTAACTATGTCTAATGGGAGGATTTCTGGTTTAGCCAACTAAATGTTACTTTAGAGAGTAAAGGGACGTGGCCAAACTTCATGAAAATATTGTGGCAAGTGGACCCTCAGAGGGGACCCAGAGGGGTCCTTTCCTATCAACTGGGGGTCAAACATCCACCTGGCACAGGCAGTTCTCAGGTATTTAAATGGCTAAAGGCAGATGAGACAAATGTACCACTAAACTCACATCAGTGTCTGTTGGACCACTCTGGGTTATCCCCATCTTGGATATATGAAATTAGAGCTTAGGGGAGCGAAGCAATTCCTGCCACAAATATTTCAGCCCATGAAATCCAGCAAAATTTGGGCAGCCTCTTTGAGAACAATTTGAGCCCAAGCATTTTGCTCTGACCAGAAAGGAAGCCTGGGTGGGATGGGATATGAGACAGGGTTGAGATAAGTGGTGAAGCATCTTGAGTTGCTCTAAAAAAAAAAAAAAAAATTCCTAAGGGTTGTTTTGCCATCCCTTTCTACTGGGAAGGGGAGCGCAGCTGTAAAGTAACAATAGTAAACACTTACAAAGCTCTCAGCATCTCCCATCTCATCAAACCCAGGTCCTTCTAAAGAAAACATCCCCCACAGCAGCTGCAGGACCCCAAAATGTTCAGCTCTCTGTGGCTGGGGATACTCATCCTTAGATGCACAGCAGGCTCAGAACATCCTTTGTTTGAGGGTGAATATTTTCCCCTCAAGTCTTTCACTTCTGTCATTTGTTTGTAGCTGAAGCATTTTGCCCCAAGACACCTGATCACAGCACAGGGTTTGATTCAGCTACATGAGAAGAGTTTTGGTCAACAAAGGCTAAATAACATGGGGTGGGTCAGCACTGTGCACTCATCCACTGTCCCCTCTGGCAACCAAACATGTGCTTGGAGGCTGATAAACTCAGAAATCAATTATTTTTAAGAACAGTCCTAAGTTTGGAGTGAAAGTCAGGCCCCAGATCTGCCTGTGAACACAGCAGGCAGCCCCTGACTCTGCAGCAGACCAACCTGTCCCCGTGTCTGTGTGTCTGAGTAACTCCAACTCTGGGAATTTTCCAAGGGCAGACAGATCCATACTCCAGACTGAGTAGTGTTTTCTCCATCAGTGACTCTTATTCCCTGGGTTCCTTGTTAACGTGGCCAATCATAAAGGATAAAATCAACAGGGATGCAGAGTTACCCTTTAAGAAAGGATTTCTGAGTCTGATCCTTTAGTCTCAGCATCACCTCTGCTGTGGGTAAACCCCCAAATTCTCCTGACGCTGAAAGTTAGTTTCCCCCTTTTATTCTCACCTAAAAATCCTATTTGAGATGCTTTTGTGAAGCCAGAGTTTGAATTTCACCCCTTCAAACACCATCTATAAGTACACTGAAAATAACTGCGTGTTTGGCTTAGTTGCACCTTCAGCATCTGCCCTCGATTCCTCCCGAATTTGCTCCCCAGGTCACAGCCAAGGTACCACACACTCTTGCACAAACAGGCCATGATTCATCTCCTGAAAGGCAGGAACACGTCACCCCACCAGTTTTCCCCACAAATGCCCAGGATGAAGTTACCTTTTCTCTCTGCTTCCACTTACTCAGCTAGGCAGAGGACAATATTAACAGTTGACTGACTCTGAGTTTACTGAGCAGGCCAAAATGATGATTATTTTTTTTGCTGGAATGCTCCTTAGGCAAGGAACTGTTCTTTTCCTCATGTACTTACCGAAACTTTCCCCACCAACTGTGGGAAAATATGCAAATGACGGGAGTTTTTCCTAAACAAGTGTCCTGAGACTCTGTCAGAATTTCCCTCTCGCCCGCAGGTACAAATTAAACCTGCGTGTTTGTTGTTTCTTGCTCTCCAGAACAGCGGCAGCAGCAGAGGGAATGTTCAACTACCTCCGGCAACGCTTCACCAGCCACCTCCGGGAGCGCAGCCGGCGCAGGGCCAGGCTGGTCTCCAAAGATGGGAGGTGTAACATAGAGTTTGGCAACGTGGAGCAGTCCAGGTTTGTCTTTTTGATTGATATATGGACCACCATCCTGGACCTCAGGTGGAGATACAAAATGACTATCTTCATTTCAGCCTTCTTGGGCAGCTGGTTTCTGTTCGGGCTCCTCTGGTACGTGGTGGCCTACATTCACAAAGACCTGCCCGAGTTCAACCCCTCCATCAATCACACCCCCTGCGTGGAGAACATCAACGGCCTCACCTCAGCCTTCCTCTTCTCCCTGGAGACCCAGGTGACCATCGGTTACGGCTTCAGGTGTGTCACAGAACAGTGTGCCACTGCCATCTTCCTGCTCATCTTCCAGTCCATCCTGGGGGTGATCATCAACTCCTTCATGTGTGGGGCCATCTTGGCCAAGATCTCCAGGTCCAAGAACAGGGCGAAGACCATCACCTTCAGCAAGAACGCCGTCATCAGCAAGCGTGGGGGGAAGCTCTGCCTCCTCATTCGGGTGGCAAACCTCAGGAAGAGCCTCCTGATTGGGAGCCACATCTATGGGAAGCTCCTCAAGACCACCATCACCCCAGAAGGAGAGACAATCATTTTGGACCAGGTCAACATAGAGTTTGTGGTTGATGCTGGCAACGAGAATCTCTTCTTCATCTCCCCGCTGACCATTTACCACATCATAGACAAGAACAGCCCTTTCTTCCACATGGCAGCAGAGACCATCCTGCAGCAGGATTTTGAGCTAGTGGTGTTTTTGGATGGCACCGTGGAAGCCACCAGTGCCACCTGTCAGGTGAGGACGTCCTACATCCCCGAGGAGGTGCTCTGGGGCTACCGCTTCGCTCCCATCGTGTCCAAGACCAAAGAAGGGAAATACAGAGTTGACTTCCAGAACTTCAGCAAGACAGTGGCTGTGGAGACCCCTCACTGCGCCTTCTGCCTCCACAACGAGAAAGAGGCTAAAGCCAAAGAGAAGAAAGGTTATGACAACCCTGGGTTTGTCCTCGAAGTCAGTGAAACCAGTGACACGAAAATGTAGTGCGGGTACTCGTGGGGCTGTCCCTGTCGTCAGAGGGGGACAGTCAGTCTGAATGAATCCTCAGTCTCCAGAGGATTCATAACTTAGCAAAACAAAAGAGAAAGCACAGGTTTGTTTTTACTCTAAACCAGCATTTCTTTTCTCAAGGGCCTCGAATCAAAGAGGAGCAGGACACCAGTGATCTCCAGAATGCTATTTAACTGCGCTCTACGTGTTTCATAGGATTTCTGTTTTTATACCTGCGGGACATTTTATGAAGCTGCTACGTTGGAATGTCCAACTCCAGTTCCCAGAGGCATGAAAGGGTGTTAAAAATCCTGCAAATACGGAAAGGAGCTTTAGGACATGTTAAAGGCACCCAGGAATGAGAAAATGAAAAGGGGAGACAGAAAGCAAAGCTAAAGAAACCTGGGGGACTTAGGAGCCAAAACCTCAAAAAAATGTACATTTCTGGTTGCCAAAGTCCTCTATGAAAACATGGGAACACTTGGGCACTTTTGAACATTCTGAAACAATTCCTTCCTTCTTTCTTTGAGCCTGGTACAGCAACAGAAACGGAGCATTAAGGGGTGCAACGTGCTTAGGAAACCAGGAAAGACAAAGCTGGGGCCGTGCTGCTGCCGTTTGGAACTCCAAAATAGGACTTCTCCCCTTTGGAAGCCTTTGGTTTCTTTCAGGGAAAAAAATAGCCAAGTGGAAATGAAAACTGAAAAGGCAAGAGGCAGAGACCCACAATGGGAAGAGGGGAATTTTGCAGCTTATTCCAACTGCCTCATCCCTCAGATCACTTCCCTGGGAGCTGGATGGCTGTGGAACAAGGAAACATCTGAAGGCAACTGTCCAGCAAGGTGGGGAGATGGAGAACAGACCGAGTGCTTCACACCTGGCAGAGAGCACTCCACTGGGAGGAGAGAGGAAATTCCCAGCTCTGGATGTATCCTTCAAAATAATCCCCAAAGCAAACACAGATTATCTCTCCCTTTGAAGCACCAAGGTCTTGTTCAAACAAAAACACAGCCCAGGAGCCTCCTACCAACAGTTGGCTTCGGATTTAGTCCCAGGCCATCCATCTCACCACAGCAAAACGTGCAGCCCTCCAGGAAACACCTTCTGCTGGGCGGGAGCTGAGCAGTGGGGAACAGTTTCTGGGTATGACTGTTGATATTTGTCAGGTCTCAAATGCAACAAGAAGCTTCAGTAACTTTTTGGTGAATTTCTACCCCCTCACAGCCTTTTTTATTTTCCTCAGCTGGTTCTGTTGCTGAGAGTTCAACTGGCAGAGCAGAGGGAGGTTTTTTGGGAACACTTGATGTAAGTCAGCTCATCTATTTTCCATGTTGTGGTAAAATGGAAATATTGTTTAAAAGCTGCCAGACTGAGTGGTTTTAAAAGGAAGGGAGAATTAAGCAGGTCAAATGATGGCAAGAGAAAGTTATGCTGCAAATGAACAGTGTGAGTATGGAAATGAAACTCTGGGAACCAGGAGTGTCCAGGTCTCAGTCCCAGTGTAGCATCAACTCCTTTGCTGGTTCAGAACAAATCACTTCATGTATCTCAGATTTACCATCTGTAACGTGGGACATAAACACTTGCATTGTACAGAGAACAGTGATATGAACAATGGTGTCACTAAAGCACTTTAAAAGCCAATTCTCAGCTGTCTCAGTCTTTCCTCTCCTTAAGGCACCACTGTCACACCCTTCTTCACCTCAGGATGGGAAGGTCAGCACACCAAGTTCTGTCCTCATCACATATCAGTTACTGAAAGTGCAGCAGGAGGGCCAGAAATGGGAAATATTGAACCTTGAGCTGAGACCTTTTTGGTAAATCCCACATATTGCCCAATATTTTAACTGTACTGTTCTTGCAGACCAACAGTGCCAACTGTAAGTATATTTTTACAGCCCCCATCACCAGAGTATCTGAGCCCCTCCAACCTTAGAGCCCTGCAGGTTATCCCCCTGGAAGGACAGTTTTTATCCCCTCAAGCAATCAGTGGCCATGCACAGAAATCCAGGAGGGAGCAGGGAAGTGAAATGATGGCTCAGGAGTCCCAGGCTCGTCTGAACCACGAGGCTGCTCAGCCCTTGCAGAGCTGCTGCTGCATTTCCTCCCTTGGCTTCTTGTGCAGTTCCCTGGGTGTGATTTCCCCAGAAGGCAGCACAGGCAGAACTCAAGGCTTACAAACTACACCTCTTACCCCAAGATGCACCGAGGTGCCCTTAAAAGAAATACCTTCACTGTACAAAAATAGCAAGACAAAGGGGGATCCATTTGAAGGATGCTGTGCAGTGGGGAGCCAGGGAAGATTCCAGATTTAAGGAAAGCTGTTTTGGGAGGTTAGTGCTAGTGGGAAAAATAAATCAGATCATATCCAGTGCCTGCCCAGGAGGTGGTGTACGCCCTCCAAAGCTTAGAGAGTCCCTAAAAAATGCCCTTTCAGGCAGTGCCCTTGGAAAGCCATTTCAAAATCCTAAATCTCAATGCTCTTCACGACCCAAATATTGAGCCTTTTGCCCTGTGTCTGCAGCACAAGCATGAGGAGGTGCTGTTCCATTTTTAGAAGTTTGAAGTGCTACCACAACTCAGACAGAAGCTCCTGGGTCACCCTGCAGGGATGGGTACCTGTTGTTCCCTCTCCTGACAGCAGCAAGGGAGGGGTGATGGTGTTCTGTGTTTGGTGTCACAGGAGGGACTGAGATACACCGGGGATGTATCCAAAGCTGAAGGGGCCATGGCTGAGCTGTCAGGCTTACTTAGAGTGGGCTCATACTGGGACTTACTGGGAATCTTGGCCCTCCTCCCTGAGCCTCCCGCTGATTGTCACCTCAGGAAGCCCTGCCAGCCCCGAGCAGGCAGGAGATAGAGCTGCAGCAGGGGCAGCACAGCACAACAATGAGTGGAATTTCCTCTTTCTGTCCAGGGAGAGCTGTTTGTCACCGCAGAGATAAAGGCCAGGCCAGGAAAAGCGTTATCGGAGACACGCGGCACACGGGGCCGGGCAGGACAGACTCCATGGGGAGTCTATTTTGGGGGCTGTCACCCCCACTGCCATTAAAAGCATGTTCAGTTAAGAGGATGAAAATAAATTTAATCTTGCTGAGCAGAAGTGGCTGGAGGGAACCACAGAGCCGATAGTGGAAAACAAAGGCTGGTCCTTCCCCCGTGACAGGGTTTCGCTTTTCCAGCTCTGCTCAGGGCTCAGGGTTCTCCTCTCCCTGCCCATCCTGCCATTCGCCCTTCCAGGCTGGAACACAGAATCCCAGGATATTCCCAGCTGGAAGGGACCCACGAGGATCATCAAGTCCAACCCCTGGGCCAGCACAGGCCCATCCCTGAGGTGCTGTGGAGGCAACAGCCTGGTCCAAACCCTCCACAGGTCTGGAGAGAAAGTCCTGCTCCTCCAGGAGAGGAAATCACACCAAGTACTTGCTGCTGGATTGAGGTCTGAAGGATTTTGCTGGGGGAGCAAAGCAGCCAGGCTTGGGAATAACGTGTCTGCACTAAACTTAATTTATCTTCTCATTTCACAAACAACATGTTTCTTCTACTGTATTTATTTTAAACATTCATTCAAGCTGTGCATAATATTTCAATCATTTTGAAATAGATTTACCCTCCTGCTGGCAAATGAATAAGGCATCCTGCTGACTGCTGGAGAAAGGGCCATGAATTAAAATAACTGCTTTTAGTTAAACTGACATGTGCTGGGTACTGTCTCCACACACACTCTGGTAGTAAGTGGTTAAAAGAGACCCCTAATAATAATAATAATAATAATATCAATAACAACAATAACAACAAACTCCGGCACACTGTTTAGATGCTCATCCTGACTTGCACTGCTGGAATGTGGCAGATCACTACTAATGCACTCCCAGAGGCTGCCTGGATAACTCCTGCCTGTACCCAATTCCTTGGAAACTCTGCTGCTCACCCAGAAACAAGTGATCAGTGAGAGCAGCCGAGGTGTCACATCCCCTTCCCTCTCCTGTGCTTACAGTCATGGGAATTCCAGTGGGAACAGCCTTTATTTCCCCTTCATTTTGCCTCCTCAACCCACCCCTGCCCTGAACCACCATGCTGGGGCTGGCCCAGTTCCTGTTCCCCACACAGGAGAAAGCACAGCACACCAGGGATGGGAGCAGAGAGGGAAGCTGAGCAAGTTCCTGAATCTGTGCTCCTTGCTGCAGCCTCTGAAAACACCATCCCTAAATTGTGTTTAACCCTGTGATGGTGTCACTGGAACAGTGAGGAAGGCTCAAGTTCTCCCCAAAGCTGCTTGAATACACACCAAAAAATACTTCCTGAGGCCAAGGTGACATTCCTGAGGTGGAAGCATCTGCCTGGGGAGACTTACACCTGAACAAACCCATGCTGCACAAGACAGGCATGAATTCCCCTGCTCAGAGGGGGTGGCCAAGCAAGGGGAGGCTGGAGATGAAACTTTGTGGCTCCTTTTTTACACTGCTGTCCAATTTAAGCACATTGAGGGGCAGAGGAGGGGCAGGACTGAGCTCTGCTCTGGGGGGACCAGGGACAGCCCCCAGGGAATGGCTGGAGCTG
>JAWWES010000067.1:662293-687696 GCA_035583135.1 Lophotriccus pileatus
TCAGTCCTGCCCCTCCTCTGCCCCTGCCCAGGCACTTGGAACTGCACTGAGGTCTCCCCTCAGTCTCCTCTGCTCCATCTGAACACACCAAGTGCCCTCAGTGTCCTCACATGGCTTCAAACCAAGGCCCTTCCCCACCTTCATCGCTTCCTTGGGACCCTCTTGTAGAGCTTTAGACCTTTTTTAAATTTTAGTGTCCAAAACCACGGCTGGTGCTGCCTCTGACACGTTTATCCACCCCATGAGGGACCAATCCAGCTGCTCCAGCAGGGACAAAGCCAACACTCACCCGGCTGCGGCCGCTGCTGCTCCGTTGTCTTGTTCACATTTTGTGTCCCTGCGACAGGAGGGCCTGGGGAGACAGAGAAAGGGCTTGTTTGTACCTGAACAGAAGGGGAGGAATGGACAGAGGACAGGCAAGTACAAGATACATCAAGCAGGAATAATACTGTTTGGGAGGGAAAAGTTTCCCAAGCCTAAAAGGGCTGATATTTTTGAAATTGCACTGTAAAGTTTAAAGATTTCACTGGACATTAAAAATTTCACTGTAAAATTAAAAATACACAGATGAGGCAAGGAAAATATTATTATTATAGATATTTACATATATACATGTATAAATTATTATTATTGTGTTTATTAATATCCTAAAGACGAAGTGAGACAAGGAAATTAACTTTCTGTCTGAACTTCCATTCTTTTAATTCCCATTCTCTAGTTTGTGTCTGTGTTGTGAGCAGAAAGTTGGATTTTTTGGAAATGTATAAATTCTGACCTCCTTCCACGTTGGAACATTTTTTTTCCACATTTTTTTGCAAACACAAGTTCTTTTCCTTTCTGGAGAGTTGTAAGAAACCCTCAGATCTGCCCAAATTGCCCATGTCTGTCCCTAAAAACATCACACCACAATACAGGTGGGTGGTAACACGAGGTCTGTACACAGGGTTTGCTCCTGGTTCCTTCATCTAATCCTTCAGCAAATATTAGAGGTTTCTGCTCTCATCTTCAATACATGAGTCAGTAATAAAAATATTGGTGTCTGTTCTATTTCTCTCTGTAGCATAATTCCAGCTCTTACCTTACTGACTGTCCCTGAATTTCCCACCTTTCTGATGCTCCCAACACAAGCCATCCATGCCCATCTTCTCCCACGGTCTCGTTTTGACCTTCCACTGCACAGTTTGTGATCCCCATTGGGACAAGTGACTTCTGGAGAGGCCAGAATTCATCTTACTGCCTCATCCTGCCCTCCTGACTGCAGAGGAGGGATCTGCTGACGAAAGACAACAGGCACAGAGGGCTTGAAATCAACTTTTCCTAGAAAAACCTTGCAAGAACCTGGCTTGGTATGGTGGTCCCAACTGGTTTGGAATCATGCAGGTCTGTATTTTATCTCTCCCAGAGACAATGGGGTGTAAACAGGGATGTAAATACAGTTAGGACTGTTTGGGGAGTTCTTGAACCTGATCTTGAAGTCCAGTCATGGCACCCAATGGAATTTAGGGTGTGACTCATCCCAGGCAAAAGCAGAGCCTCTTTCTTTTATCCCAAGGTTCAGGAGACCAGGGGCAGGAAAGGAGGATGAAATGGACTTTTCTGTTATTTCATTCAAAAACCCAAATGGGGATTTTCAATCCAGGGAGGCTGAAGACTCGAGGCACGATAAGGAGGTTATTTTAAGGAGAGGGCAAAGGGGAAAAACCTCCTCCCAAGTGACATTCCAACTGCCCCTCTGCCCGTGCTCCCTGTGGATCCATCCCAGGGCACAGCAGGACTGCACAGCTCCCTGTGGATCCATCCCAGGCACTTGCACATTCCTGCCGGCGCTGGGAAAGCCACTGCAGCTTTGAAATTACAGCCCTCTGGTTATTGGCATGGAAAGGAAAACACAGAGGGGAGGGGAGGGGGACAAAGAGGAGGAGGGAAGAGAGGAGAGTGGGGGAAAACAGAGCTCGTGTAATCTGCCTGGTTTTATTTTTGGTTTAAATATTTGCTTTTTTCCTTTTTTTTCTTTTTTTCTTTTTTTTTTTTTTTTCCAGAAGCCACAAACCCCACTGCAAATAGATCAGACTGAAAAACAAACCGCCAAGGTTTCAGCCGGGGACAAAGAGTGGGATGGGACGGCTCGGGAAGAGGGAGGGGACAGCCCCAGCCACGCTGTCCCAGAAGGGAGTCCCTATCCCAGAAGGGATCCCTGTCCCCAGAAGGGATCCCTGTCCCCTCTCCCATGGCCAGACAAGGCTCAGCAGGGTTGGACACTGGTTTGCAGCCTGGTGCTTCCAGGAACTTGACCCCAAGCTTCGTCCTCAGCTTGTCCTTGATGTAAACAAGGTACTGCTTGCCCTGGTGGCATTTTCCTGGCTGGAAAACAGTCCTGACTCCATCCCAGCGAGCCAGAGCTCTATCAGGGACTGAAATCAGGAGGGCTGAAGCCTTTTCCCATGTCCTCCCTGCAGCCAGGCTCTGACTTTCATTTGTCCCCTGGGATATCCTTCTGAAGGATTACAACTAGAACTATTAGAGAGAGGCTTTGGGAAGTATTTGGAAAAAACATGAGTTCTGCGTCGAGAAAGGCAAAACCTTCAGCAATTTCCACTGATTTAGATGCATTTTGGTTAATTCAGCCCTAATGTAATGTTGATGGAAGTGTCACGTGGTGATCCTGGGGAAAAAGCAAGGTGGAAATTCATTTTTCAACAGAAAAATCCTTTTCAAATTGTGGGGAAAGTCTCTTTGCAAAAAGCAGCAGAACTCATTGAAAATGTTCTGTTTTCTCTGATTTTTTGGGGGTCAGGTCATAGACTCAAGTGAATCAACTCCTACAAAGGGGTTGATTGGTGAGTTTTGAGTAAATAAATAGGCATCATCTGGAGAGATTATCTTCCTCCTCCTCCAGAGGGAGAAACCTTGTCCCAGAGGAGGAGCCTGCTTTGCTCACAGTGTTTTTAGCTAAAAAGTGCCACTATTACAGATGTGCTGACTGGATCCCTACAGCTGGGCAGGACCAAGGCTTGGTTCAAGTTTGGCTAAGCCTGGTCCAAATGGTCATTCCAAGCCTCTCTGAATGGGTTTCCTCGTGGCCTGGAGTTTTAGGATGTAAAATGTCAGCCTGGAAGTGTGAACGTGACTCAGCCCAGGAGGACTGAGATGAGTTCCTTTGCCTTAGTTCTCCCTATATAATATAGATCATGGAGTGAAGTGTGGGAATAGATTGTAGGGTGAGACTGAGCTCTGAGCACGACTTTGCCACGGTGAGAAGGGTTAAATACAACAATCAGCAACACAGACACTGCTGTTGAAGCAACGTGTGCACTCAGCCGCTGCAAATTTCCAACTCTTTTTCTCCCTCTCAGAAAATAATCATCCAAATCCACTAAACTATTTTTATTTCACAAGAATCTGCGCGACGTGAAAGAACCACCCCGGCCCTCCCGGCTTCCAGGCCCAGACTCCGAAAGCTGAACGTGTTCAAAGCAAAATGGAAAAGGCAGAGCCAGGGAACGTATCCAGAGCCTCGGGTTCCTGCACAAACAGAGCATTCCCAGGACCTGACGCCCAGTGGCTCGAAGAGATCCTACAGAACTCCAGCCAGACAGTGACAGGGAGTCTTATCTGTCAGTGAAACCACTCGGGTTTTACACCAGAACTTGCCATACGATGGAAATTCAATTAAAAGACTTGGACTGAGGGTGTCTCCTGGTGTAAATCAGCAAATAGCAACAGTGGAGTTGGGGGCAAATTTATACCAGCAAAGGATCAGGTCCCCATGTCTGGTTTAGACTTAAAAGGCCCCGTGGAACACCAGTCCAGTGACAAATGTGTGTTCAATACAAAATGGAATTAAAGAGCAGAAAATAAATCATAGATGCTTTCAAGAAATGTCACTGTGCAGCTGTCTGGTTTATGTCCAGCAGTTCCCCAGCATGAATGCAGACTCTATTATGGGGAAGGTAAAGGATATTAATAATGCTTTGCACTTTCACAGCACCTTTCAAGTGAGGATCTCACAGCTTTGCAAACATTCGCACTCACGGCGCGCCTGGGAGGGAGGTTAAATATCATTTTATTTATTTGCTTGCATAAAGACACTTTCCTCGGGCTTTGGCTGCCTTTTCCAGATGAACTGACTTTCCCAGAAATCAGGCTGTGTGGCACAGACTGTAGCACTGATTCTGGACCCTTTCTAGGCTTGGTCTCTACGTTCTCACCCTGAATCTCCCTCAACTTCTGCCTCTCCAACTCCCTGTGCCATTTGGAAGTTTTCATCTTCTGCTGAGCAACTCCCCTGTCGAAGTCTAGTGGTTCCTCTGGAATGAGGTGTAAAGCAGAAGGAACAGTGGTGAGACAGCCTGCCAGGCTCTGCAGAAGGCTGAGAAAAGGCTGAAAGCACAGCAAAGCCAGCTGGGCCAAGCCTGGGCATTAGGCAGGGGGTCCTGTAAAGCTCAGGGGATGAGTTCCATCACCCAAAGCTCTGCAGTTCCCTCTTGGCAGATTGTTGGGTGCAACAAAGGAAGGGCTTGATCTGGAGAAGGAACTGAGTGTGTCCCAGGAATCCCAGGGCTGAGTGGGATGTGGAGAGGGAGAAGGGCTGCCCACTGTGCCGTGTGGGGTGTGCAGGAGGGGTGGCACTGAGAAGGGAAGAGAAGGGAGCTCCAAACCCCAGCCCACCTTTCCAGCCACCCCGTGTCCCAGCTGGAGCTGTGCCACTCTCCTGCTCCCCAGAGCTCTGGGGCAGATTTAATCTAACCAGACTGCTAGACTCAGGTACTGCCAGGGGTAGATGGGCAGAGATTCCCTTCCTGAGGAAACCAGGCTTAAAATCCCCCAGTGGATTCCACCCCACAATCCCAAATCCCTCAGTCCTTTCAGCCTAAATGCAGTCCTGTGAGCAAGGCTGTGTTTCAGATATGATGTATTAAGGAGCAAACCCTCTCTTGATAAGCTTTATAAAGTTCTGAAAACTTAAAACCAACCCCCATGCTTTATAAATCTGGGAGCCTGGGACAGAGGGGGGATTTCAGCTGAACAATAGGCTCACAGTCCCTGTGCTTCCTGAGCTGCTGGGAAGTGCTGACAGCCCCTTCATCCTGCTCTCTCCAGAGAGAGTCAAACCACATTCAGGCACTATTTTGTGCTACTAGCCCTGATAAGGCTTTCCAGGAGAACAACATTCCCTGGGCTGGGAATATCCTCATTTTTTAGGCCTTTTTGTTCTAGGATGGATACAGGGGGGCTGGGTCATTCATGGACTAAATGCTTTAGGGGCACCATGGGGGCATCTTATTTAGAATGTTGTCCACAAATCTCTGCCTGCTGGAGCTGGTAGTTCCAAAGATATTTGGGAGCTGAAGGATGGAAGTGATTTGTCCTAAGTCGTGGAGACAGAGGGAAGAACCAGGTATCCTGGGGATCCAGACTCAGGATTAATTGAAGTGGTCACCTGGGCAACTCCTTCTTAGGGAGAGAAGGAAAGGAGGGCACAGGGCCTCACAATTCTTCTCCCTGAATGGGGATCATGGAGAATCCTGTGGATCTCACAGCCTGCTTCAAATTTGCAGGTTATTCAAATAAGGCAGGTTGTTCTGGAACAGCTCCTCCTGTATTTCTGAGCCCTGGGATTCTCCATGCAGGACACAGGCTGGTTTTTGCAAGGAGTCCTTCTGCTTCAGGGAGGATCCTGGCTGGGTGGCTGGGATTTAAATTAGCTGCTCTAAATGGGGAAAGCAGAGCCAGGTGTCCTGGGGGATCCAGATTTGGCATTCATCTACCTGGTCACTTGGGGTCTATTTTGCAGCAACTCCTTTATAGGGCGAGGGAGAGGGCGGGCACAGGACCCGGAGCTGCTCTTCCCCAGGGGAGCCTGTGTGTGGGGGCACTGCTCTGGCACCTCAGAGAGGGCCCAGGGTAGGCACTTGGGACAAAACCTCCCCTGCTGCAAACCAGACATGTCACAAGGTGTGCCCAGTGCCACGTGTCCAGCCCTCACACTCCTCACTTCGCCTCCTGCAGATCCCACTGGGGGCGTGGGGTCCTGTTTAGAGCCAGCTGGAGAGGAGAAACCCAGGCTGTGGCTTTGTGGAGGGGCAAGGAAGCCAAAACCACCTCCAGCTCCTCCTAGAAGCATCAGATGGCTTGTTTTAGATGGTGGCAGCAGACTTAAAAGCTGAGGAGCCCGTAAGGTCCCTGCGTGGCTCACTCTGGCTCCGTGGACACGTTGGAACTGCTCCACCCATACAGTGAAAACCCACAGTGCCAGCAGCTTTTCTGGGAAGGCTCTGGGCTGTCAGCTCTCTGCAGGCTGGGGCAGGGGTGGTGGGACAAGGCTTGGAGCAGAGCAGGGTGTGAGGAGCCCTCCAGCCTTCCCAACTTCCCATCACCCTTAGCCCAGGTACAGGTGATGTGTGTGTCAAACTGTGAGGCCTCAAAACCTCGCAGCATCACTTGTTCTGCTTTTCAATTTACTATTTCTGCTAATTAAAACCATTAGCATGTGTGCCATGTCATGCTGTTTGTCATTCAGTGTTACTGTGACTGTTCTCATGAGACGTTCCAGTGCCCTCAAGCACCAAACTCATTCATTTCTCCTTCAAGACACATTATCCTGCTCCTTGAGCTGAAGAATCACCAGGACAGGGATTGTAATTAAGTAATTCTAAGTCTCTCCACTAAGAGAAAACAACTCACTGAGCACAGACTGATGTCAAAATAACTTCTCTTCTATGTTATCAGGCTATTTGATATCCTTTACATCTGTGTGGATTGGCAGTTGGGCTCAGTGATCTCAGAGGTCTTTTCTAACCTGAAGGACTCTGCGATTCTCTGGTCTCTCTGTTGTTATTAACCTGTTTTACAGATCCAAAGTCCAGGCTTGGAACAGCACTGGGGTTTGACCTGAAGTCAACTCAAACCAAGTGAGAACTGGATTTACATGAGACATCTGCTGCAGAGCATGGATATGAAGAACAGATTTAACTTGGGAATGTCTGAAAGCAGCTGAGAGCCCAGTTATGAATTGCTGTTTTTATGGAAATACAGAGCAGAGCAATCAAACACTTCTGATTTAACTCCTGTTCGAAATCCGGTGATGGATTAAGTCCTGTGGCTGAAGCACACTTATTTCCAGCACCAGACAGGGCCTGGAGCTTAACATAGCGTATGAAAAGAACTGGGATTGAGGATTCCCGTCCCTGGAAGTGTCCAAGGACAGGTTGGATGGGGCTTGGGGCAACCTGGCAGGGGATGGAATGAGATGAAGCTTTAAGGTCCCTTCCAAACCAACCCATTGTGTGATTCTGTGATCTGGGACTCCTAAAGGGACTCACTCAGTGATCCCTCTGCCAGCAGACTCGGGGGCAGGCACACGAAGGAGCTCTCACACAGCAGAGTTCCCAGCCTGGAGCTCTGCTCCCCCACTCCAAACCCTGCAGTCACTCCCTGTTTGCTTTGAGCCAGAGGCGACAGCCCCCAGTTGTGCCTGTGGCTGGAAAAACATCCCCCAGCTCTGCAGAGCTGGAACTTCCTGATCCAGGCTGAGCTGGCCCTGCAACGCTCACAAAGACACATTATGAAGAAAAGGAGGAAGCAATGAGGGTTTTTTTCTCCTCGTGTTGTTGCTTTTTTTAATATCAGCAGCAGAAATCCCAATGCACAGTGCACGGAGACTGAAGGATGTGTCCTAAGAATCCCTCCCAGAGCCAGCTTGGAAAAGCAGATGCTTCCCAGCCCAGATCCACGTTACTGAGCCACTCAGGG
The DNA here is from genome assembly GCA_035583135.1 of Lophotriccus pileatus. Classification (NCBI taxonomy): domain Eukaryota; kingdom Metazoa; phylum Chordata; class Aves; order Passeriformes; family Tyrannidae; genus Lophotriccus; species Lophotriccus pileatus. The sequence continues at coordinate 670,046 of JAWWES010000067.1, forward strand.
CTGCAGCCACAGCCACGTGTGCCAGGCTGAGCAACGGCACAGACACACAGGTCCTGAGGGATGTGCTCCTGAGCATCCCCTGGACACCTCTAGGATCACCCATGAGTGTGCAGAAATGTGCCAGCAGCACCAGGGGTGTTTTCCACCCAGCCCTCGGGGTAAAACCGAACCATCAACGTGCTCGGAGTTTGCCCCTGTTGGAAATGCACAAATGCAGAAGTAAAAAAGCCTCATCTTCCCAGAGCAAAAAAAAAAAAAACACCAGAAGCAGCACACACGAGAGAAAAGGGAAGAGACACATGCACAGACATTGCATTTTTACAGCATTTGCCCATTTAACTCATTAGCAGGAAGCAAAATCTTATCAGGAAACAAATTTACCCTTGTCTTAGGAAACAGCCAAGGTGCTTCCCAGAGCTGTTTGCTGCAGAGGCTGAACCCCAGCAAATGTGTGACCCCCCCCACGTGTGCAAAAACACCGCTCGCAGCGCACCCCAGGCCAGAAAAATAATAGCTCTTTTGCTGGGAGAAAAGGAAGGATAATGGTTACTTAGAAAGTGCTCCAGACAAGCTGTCAGGTTGAATTCAGAGAACTGGAGTCTACTCTGGGACAGCGCTGGCTCGGGGTGATCCCTTGTGAGTTGGGTTTCCTGCCTGCTACAGCTTAAAGACAACGATCCTTTGTTTCCAGTTTTGCTGGTGAAAAAACACACGCCTGCCTCCGAAGAGGGTCAGGGAGAAAGCAGACAAAACACTAACTCTGGAATTTCAAAGGAAAACAATTAAAAAAAAAAGAAAAAAAAAAAGGAAAGTATAAAAAGCAAAATCCGAGCGCGCCTGCTACTGTCTCTCTCCTGGAATCATAAATCCCCGCTCTGGCCACACAGTGGAAATAAAAGAAGCACTGAAAAAGCCTCCTCTTTTTCTGCTGCGGAGCTAAAAACGGGATATTTCATCACCAGGCACACAAATATCATCGAGAAATGTTTTAGCAAGCACAGACAATTGGGAGGGCACCGACTGCAACTGCTTTTCCTCTGACACCGCTGAGGCCGGAGGGTTTATAACCTTTGCTGTGAGAAGGGGCTGCACTGACACCCTCAAAGGAGATTTTACTGAAACTGGTCAATATTTTTCACATGACAACCTTTTAGACCTGAAAAATGGCCTTTCCAGGGGGAGGAATTTTATGCAGGAATTTGAGAGTGTTTTCCTGTGGGAACTGTGCTCATGCAATCCTCCTGCCTGTGCTCTCTGCCCCCCTCTCTCCAGTCCCCCCAACTTCTGAACTTGTCACCCCAAATTGTCACTGAATTTCACGAGTTTTGAAGAGTTTCTACCAATTTTAAGGAAGCTGTGGGGAAAGAGGAGTGAGTTTGCAGCCCTGATGGTACAAAAAGCAGCTGCACGGACTCGTGTTTTGTGAGGTACCAGAGAATTGGGGTGAGAGAGATTTCATTGATGATCCAACAGCAGGAAACTCTTCCCTAGGGGCTCACAATGACATGGGTACAAACCCACAGGAACCCACACTGGGCGAATTTCAGGGCTCACTGGTTGAGTTATTTCCTTAAATTTGCCACCAACCGAACAAATCACACAAGCAAACACACTTTACACCCAAACATCCTTGTTGTTCACAGAGCCACCTCTAAAATCCAAACATAAACATGGGATGGCCGCAGACTGAAACATTTGAAATCCACCCCCTCCATCCATATTAATGGATTCACAGAGAGATTTCTTCCCTCTTAGAAAATGCAGGTGGCACATCCATTTTTCCCGTGCTCTGCTTGAATCTGGGTTGGATTTATGAGGCTTTGGGCTACCACTGATCTCAGCCAGCTCCAGGAGGCTCAGGGGGGACCTTCCCACTCTCTACACTCCCTGATAGGAGTGGGGGGCAAAGGGGGTCGGGCTCTGCTCCCAGGGAACAAGGGACAGGACCAGAAACGGGCTCAGGCTGTGCCAGGGGAGGGTCAGGTTGGACATCAGAAGGAATTTCAACACTGAAAGGGTTCTTAAACACTGGCAGGGGCTGCCCAGGGAGGTTTGGAGTCCCCATCCCTGCACGCCCAACCCCCACCAGGCACTCCCACAGGCCTGTTTGGACACGTGGAACTTGACACATCAGCACTCCACGATCCTGCCTCACTGCAGAGAGAGGGTTCAACCCCCACAGAGCCTTTGGGACATCAAGCACGTGAATTACGCGGAGCCCGACGCACTCAAAAGCGAGCACAGACCTCCAAAATGTGCTGGAGGGAGGCCAGAGTGCTCAGAGCCACCTGGGACACAGCCCTGTGGCCTCTGAATGTTGTTGTGAGTGGATATACTTTCCATCTCCCTGTGGAGATCTGCTGAAACGACCCCATCCTGCAGGAGAGCAATTTAAAGCCTCCCTGGACTCACAGATAATGTGAGCTCAGATTCTTGTCCTGTGCCTCCAGTACCTACAGTGGGTCAGTCAGTGCTCCAAACAGGCATGGAAAACAGGCATCCCCTCTCTCCACTGGGGAGCTGGGTGGGGGACACAAATCTTTCCACTCAGCGACGTTACACTTCCCAGAAAACCGCCCTCTGGCCAAAAAATCCTGGTGATTTTCATTAGGGCAATTTCTTTCTCCCAGGCAGCTGAAGACAATTTGTCCCAATGACGCTAAATACCATCCTCTGGAGTGTTTATGAGGCTGAGAGGAGAGGAAGCTCAGGCAGCAAGAGCCCTTTGAACACCCCAGGGTCTGTACCTGGCTGAGCTGAGAGCAAAGCTCAGCTGCCTCGTGCCCCAGCCGAGGAAGTTTGTGGAAACAGCTTCTGGAGGCAGTTTTGGAGGCAGTTTAGCTCCCCCAGAGCAGTGCTGCAGGTCCTGGCAGAGCTGGCACTGCAGAGGAGAAGTGAGAGGGCAGAAAACAGAAGGGAAGAAGGGAGTCAAGTCTGCAGCTGCAGCCAGCCCAGGCAGCTCTGTGTGCAGAGCCAGGGCACGAAAACCAGCCGTGGGACACGGGCTAAGAGCTCCTGGGGGCACCATCCCGCTGCCCTGCTCTGTCTGGAGCAATCTGGGAGCCATGTGCTGCATCTGGAACATCTGTCTGGGGCTGGCCACGTGGATTGTTCTTTGGATGTGTGTGTAAAGCGGCGTCAGCGCAGGCACAGAGCGTGGGGCTCTCCCTGCAGCCTGCACAGGCATCACTTGTGTGAGCTCAGAAAAACTACAGCAGGAGGAGTGAAGGAAATGGTGGGGGTTTTTTCCTCTCTCTAACGTTTCTTGTGCTATTTCGTCACGTCCTCCTGCTTTGAATCCTCGGGGGAAGGTGGTCAGAAAAATTTGGTTTTATTCACAGGCATTGAGAGAAGAAGTATTTTACAGGATTAGTAGATTCAAGATGCAGGGGCATAAAGAGAAATGTTTAACCTTTTGAGAGGTTAACTCATAAAAAATCATGATTTTTAACCTGAAATTTCTTTCCCAAAAATAACAGCATCATCCTGACATGGGCCCATTGAAAAGCCTTAAAAGGAAGCGAAGGAAAATCTTGTTGCCTGATGGACTAAACCAAGGCTGAGGAATTACAAGCCCAGTTTTATGTTCATGATGAGTTTCTTCTGTGATATTGGATGAGACACTTCATTCTGCTCCCCCAGTTCCTTATCTGTCAGCCTGTCATGTTCTCCTGCCTCTTATCCTGACATATTATCTCACCAATGACACTTGGAGCATCAATCAGCAGGTTCAAGTGGGTGAGCAGATCCCAGGGCAGATCCAACACCGAAGGAACAGGAGGAAAGGAAGAAATGGGAGAGGAATAGATGGGATTTCAACATTTCTGTGGAGCTCTTAATTTTTATTTGGCTGCCCCAGGGGTGTGCTCAGTCCTTTATTGCCACATGATGAAAGTACCATGTGAAGCTAAGAACGCCAGGCTGACAGAAATCAGCCCAAACCTCTGTCGGCGGCACTAAAGGGACACGCTGGAGGCCAGTAAAAGTGGAGGGGGAGGAACACTCCTGCCCTCACGTTTCTTTCAGCCTGAATGACTCGAGGCCCAAGTCACAGAGGTAAAAGGTTTAAGAAATTCGGAGAAGTGCAATTTTATTCAGAGCATTTCTCTTTAGTTTAAAACCAAACCAAAACAACAAAAAAAAATTGTGGGTTTTTTTCTCATTATTTTTAGCAACCACCTGGCCTGAGACAGACAGAGCAGAGGGTTTGGGGGGGGTGTGTTTAGGGGGAATTGTGGAGGAGCACGTGTGTGCTTTATTCACCCAGGAGCAGGCCCAGCTCTTATCAACTCTAAATAGACTGTCAGGGGCAAGGCAGTCCCAGCAGAGCCTGAAGGGCTTTGTCTCTGTAATATCCCAGGTTTTATCAGCCAGTGCCTGTCTCAGCAGAGAGAACACACGGCTCAAGTGGATATTTACAGGCTGCACAAAAGGAGCTGTTGGAAAAAACCAGCCCTGATGTCGTGTGCAGGGTCCAAGACAGATGTTGGAGATGAAATGCAGGGGGAAAGAAGGGCTGGCTGGGAGAGCAGAGTCGAGGAGGCAGCCAGACACTCCATGCAGGAGCTTGGGAAATGTGGGAGCTGTTTGCTGCAGCCTTTCAGGGGAATGGGAGCTTTTGTCTCTCCAGCTGCTTCAATAAAAGAACTTAAAATAAATAAAAAACCTGCCTTTCCCCACTATTCTTCGAAATGCAAACTTGTGACTTGGCCATGAAGAGACGTTTTCTTGAAAATCATATATGTGTTGATATAAAATATATAAGTATCTACTTATATAAGATTTATACACAGATATATAAAAACAAATGTGTCTATAAATACTTGTGTATATAAACACCCATGAGGTGAGGGGATTGGCCACAGGAGGAGGCCAGTTCTGGGCTATCTCACCTGGCAGGCACTGCACACTTGGCCCAGAAACTCTCCAAATGAGGAGCTGAACACAGTGCAGGGACCAAGCCCAACGTTCCTGCAGCTGCACCAAGCCCAAGGCTCCCAGTCCTACCCAGTGAGTTATGAACTCCTACAAGTGAGTTATGGAGCACAAGAACAGAGTTTTGCTCTTTTGTCACCCTCCTTGGCCTTTATCAGTTCAACTGGGACTTGTTGTCTTATGTAGGCAAGGGTTGGGCATCACCACGTGTGTCCCTGCACGTGGCAGTGGATTGGGATGAGATGATTCTTGATGTCCCTTCCAGCTCAAACCATTGTGGGATTCTCTGCTCACACCCATCACACCAACTCTCATAACTTTAGCATGACTGAGAATCCAGTTTTTCCTTAAAAATAAGGAAAAGGAGCAAGGACTGGAGCTGCAGAAGAAAACCTGAAACACCTGACTGAAGGGTACACAACCAACTGCAAAGCCTGAAGGAACCTCCTGAATGTTAACTTCGACACTTCGAGGTTTTACAGCATCAGAATTTCTAATAAATTTAAATAAAGAAATAAAAATGGGGTTGTTTTTAAAGAGAAAATCGAAATGTTCCAAAATGGAAGTGTCAGAAAGATACATCTGTTCTTCCTTGCTGCTTGAAACCAGGTGGTTTTGGAACACCTGAGTGGCCTTTACCCAGTAATGGATTTACTGTGGGAAGATGAACTGTGCAGTCACTCACAGAGAGACAGTGTCTCAGTCCTTGCTGTGCTTGGGAGCCTCTGAGCTGTTTCCCATCAGGAGCAGACAATATGCCATCAGCTCCTCAGCTCAGCAACACTGTGACAAGTCAGGCACACATTTTCTGCCCCGGGTGTTGGCTGGCCCAGCAGAGATGGGATTGTCAGCACAGACTGGGCTGAAAACCACCACTTATTCTATTTCTTTAATTATTCTATTGAAATGCTGTGATTTTCACACCAGTTTTAACCCAAGCAAAGCCATCAAGAGGGCACAGGCAGGCAGGACATTTGTAAACAAAACACTGACCTTCTTTGGTGGCAAGACGTGAGGAGGGTTCTGTGTGGGATGGAGTGTTGTAGACCAGCAGTGAGCTACCTGTGAGGAAAGAAAAGGAGTTATTGCAGCTGGAATGTGCTCTGCCACGGGGAACCACGAAGGCAAGGGAGGAAATGCTGTCACTGGGATCTAAAGACCAAATTTCTCAGCCAAATAGGCACGTATTTTCTATGGAATTCTTCTGAAAGCTTGGGAGCTGCATGTCCCACGTGTGCTGCTGTTTCTCTGCTTGCAAAAAACAAAGGACATTTGTCTCCTTCACTGAGCACCTTGATGTCCCTGTTGAAAACTGGTCTAAAAGCTGAGGTTGTCCAGCCCATTTATCCAGGTACATTATCTATCCCAGCAGAGCCTCCAGAAATGGCTGGGGCACAGATTGTATTGCAGGATAAGGAAAGAGCTTTTCTCTCTCTGGCTGTGAGAGAGAAATTTCCCGTTTGAGGAACATGCAGCAGAAAAGACATGAATTGCACTGTCAGGACCTGGCCATATTTAGAGTGTCACATGCTTGGTTTGGGGCCAGCAGCTGCACAAACCTCCCTGGCATTCCAGCATCTCCCATGCCCTGGGATTTTGAGAGTGGCCTTTCCATCCAGCCCCACTTGACACACACAACTATTCAAGAGCAGCACGAAAAAGAACCCATTGGAAGGGTCTCTGTTTTGCACCACGGCCTGTGGTGGAAATGTTGTTTTCTGAGCATTTTACTTTGGTTCTCCTGGAAACTCTCCTGGAAATAGAGGAAGAGACCCTGTGAGTTCTCAGAAGTCAGCATGTAATGCCCATTTCACGGTTGTTCTGGTTATATGTTTTTACATAATCTTCCAAGCTCGTCTTTCCTCCAGTTCCTTGGACAAATTCCTGCTGCATCAGGCAGTGACATCCCTAACAAGGCAGAGGTCCTTGTTTGTAGGGACTCATGGTGGGAACCGGAGCAGGCAGCAATCCTGCTGTGAGAAGTGCTTTTACAGGCACTTTCTGCTTTTCATACCCCCCCAGCCCCTGTCCAGTGAGATTCTGTCCCGCTGAAGGTCCTGAGCAGCGCCCAACAAGCAGCACAGGATCCCATCTGTGCTGTGCTGGCCTGAGCACCCCAGCTCCTGTGGCAGGGCCAGGACACCTCTTCTGCAGGTCCTGCAGTACCCAGATTAGCATCTTGTGACTGGGCCCTGCAGTCTCCACATTCCTCTAATCCACATGAGCCCAAAAAGCCCTGACCTCACTTGCCCCTCAGTAGTCCCAGCGTGTCCTGCTCTCCTGTGGGAGCTGAGCATCGGGCTGCCAGAATAAAGAGCCATTGCAGGTGCTGGATCTTACTGGCCCCCTGTTCCTATGGATTCCTTTCCTACCCCAAAAAGCAAACAAAGCCAATTCCACCAGGTGCTGCAAGATGGGATGTTTCAAAAGGCCAGGAGGGGTAACACGGTGAACTGGGAGGTAAAGAGTTCAAAGGGATCCCAAGGGCTCCTTGGCTGGGAAAGCTGGGATAGCCAGAGCCTGGCTTTGATATTTAGGGAGGTTTGCTGCTCTTTTGCCGCTGCTGGAGGAATCGAAACAGCTTCGCCCACAGAACTCCTGATTTCATCCGACTCTTTCTGCCTTCGGCGTTTCCTTCTTGAATATCTGCGGGGAAACTCCTGCCCAGCCCTCTCTGCTTTGCAGGGTGTTTGAAGGAATCCTGAGCGCAGCCCTGCCCTGCCAGACGGGGAAGTGCTGGGGAATTCAGGAACACGCTTTCCTATGACTAAATAGGCTGCAAATGCCTGGTGGCGCTGAGGGGGTGGGGGTGGGGTGATGAATAGCGGCGAACAAGCCGGTACGGTCAACTTTTAGCTACTTGGAGCTAAAAAATGCACCCCAAGCCGCTGGAAAGGGCCGGCGCCTCCCACCCCCCCTGTTTAATTGCTAAAAGTTCTCACCTTTGCCCGACAGTCTGAGGTTTCTGGTGGGAACACCACAGAAAAGGAAATGTGTTTCCTATTAAGGGTTTCAATGAAGGAGGGAAGGAGAGAAAGGCAGAGACAGCTCAGGACAGAGGGAAGCAGACAGACAGACAGGCAGAGGCCAGGCTGCCCCCTCCCTCACTCCTTGGGCAAAGCTTTGGCCGGGATGAATTTGGGGTTTGTTCTTATTCCCCCTCCCTGGGTGTGTGACACCATAGATTAGAGCAGATTTTTCTGGTATTATCACTGCCGTCTCCTATAATTAATATTAAATATTTACCTTATGGTTCCCCCCACCTTTCCCTTTCTTTTATTTCCTTTGCATTAATTACAAAAGAAAGGTGGAAAAGGACTGAAAACTGGAGCAGGAGAGTTTTTTCCCCATAAAACCTTCCTTCCCACGAGGCAGCTCATCCTTCTGAGGGGCAGGAACATCTCAGTTTCACAATCTTGGGCTCTATTTCATCAAAAAGTCTCTTTTTCTCCTCCCTTGCCCAAAGCCCTGTGGCCTTCCCTCCACAGCTCCTGGTACAATCCAGGTTCTGCTGCATTTAGCAAGATAGTTTTGTTTGGCATTAATACATGGCTTAAAACCACCAGGCAGATTTTCTGCTGCTCACCACAGCTCTCATTATTTCCCCTTCAAGCTCTTTTTATTTGTACAACCCACACACCGTCCCCCATCACCAGGGAGGTGCCAGCTCGGGCTCCTTTTGATCTTCAGCCCAAACAGAGCATGGAAACATGAAATCTCCCTTCCCACTGGCTGCCTGGAGAGGATTCACCAGGCAGGAGGTGTTTGAAAAAGATCAGTCAGCCTGGAATCCCGAGGTGTGTGGGGATGAACAAGGAGGAGGAGAACCCCAAGGCGTGACTGCACAATTTTGGAGGGACAATGGGGAGAACCACGGAAAGAAAGGTGATTGTTTGGAGGGGATGGCCCCTGAAAAAGCTGCTGGGGTGCTTTGAGAGACTCCAAAGGATGGAGAGTGCTGAAGGACTGGGGCTGCGATCTGAAATCTCCCCAAGATCAGAGCCACCGGAATTCCTGACTCCTTCAATAGCAAAGGAAGCAGGAAACAACTGCACCATTCTGATCCAGACCAAGGGCTGCCTGGAGACCAAAGGTGCTTGCCATGAGTCTGGTTTAGTCTTGGCTGTATTAAGTAGCTCACCTGAACCTTCTGTCTCCAAAACTAAGACTGAGCTTTTGTTGAGGTCTTGCAGATGTTACTGGTTTGTCCTTTCAATCTGGACTCAGATGTGCCAAAATAAGGCCCTTCATAGGCAGGTTTAAGAATGTTTTCACCCTGATCAGGAGGGTAAAATGTTGAAAATCCTCTGAAGAACCCCTTTTATGGGACTCTCTCTGCCTGGCGAGCAAACAGGCTCAGAAAGTTCAGATCAGCTTTGATTCTTGGAAAACAAACACCGAAGTTGAGGATCCACTGTCCTCACAGACCCAGTTTTGCACCTTGAGAGGAAGAACACTTTTCAAGAGAGGGGCTGGGCAGATGCAATCGAGCCTGTAGGTCTGCAATGCCCCCAAAATGTGTTTGTTGCCATCACCCATTCCCCACCCTGAGCAGGAGCAGAGCTGGCTGGCTCTGAAACAACCAACCTTCCAGAGGGGAGAAAGCTGCTGAAAATCCAGCCCATCTCCCCGTGGCACCGAGCTCGGCACTAAACACCCGCTGGAAGGCAGGCTGGAAAAACAATCAGCTCCTTTGGAAGGCGTTGCTCCGGGAGGGAGTCAACCAGCGATCCCCAACCCAGCCTGTCAGCAGCAGCGGCAGGGAAAGGAATGCTCCTGGAGCCTGCCCGGCCCCGGGCACACGGGAGCTGCTCCAGGGAGGACAGCACTCTGTGTCCTGAGCACAGGCAGATCTGTAACCCTGAAAGCTGGGGATGGGCTGGGACTGAACCCTCCTTTCCTTTTGGGACTGAACCCTCCTTTCCCCATGGAAAAGGAACGAAGAATTTGCCGGAATTCAGAGAAGTTGTTGGGGTTTTGCACTGGCTCAATAGCCCAGAAATCACTGTAGGTACTCCCCTGGCAGCACATTGTATTTCTATGATCATTATTGCAGCAAATGCAGCTTGTGCTCCCTCGGGAGACGGGAGGCACAATCCCTGCTCCACAGGCTTCCCATGGCAGCGGATGAGAACAGTGGAAGGCAGGAGGAGCACTGGCCTCGGTAAAAGTGAGGCACAGAGGAGCTGAGGCAGAGGATTATTCCTCCTCATTTCAGACATTTAAAGCAAGATGTGGACCAGGGGGCTGTTTTCCTGAACGTCAGCGTGCCCTGAGGCTTCTGTCCTGTGAGTGGAGACCAGAGTGTGGCCAGATCCAAAGGCTGGTGAGATCAGCTGGGAATTTGTTCCTGAGCAAATGGGCAGCAGCAGGTGGGAAAGGTGAATCCAGGTCTCCAGGCTTGTGCCATGAGATCAACAATGTCATTCCCCTGAAGCTGCCTCTGAACACCCCAAGGATGGGCACAGCAGGCACTGGAGATGCCGTGTGGAGCTACAGAAACAGGGGAATCCACCTCTCCTGCCAAGCCTTTCAAATCCAGCCTGGTGCTTGGGTCAAAACCCACACAGCTCCCTCTCCCTGTCCATCCTCCAGCCTTATCAATAAGGCAACTGGAGTCTCACTTGAGTGTTTATCTTGTGGGAATTCAGACACATTTCCGCTTACAAAGTCAGCAGGTTTGGCCCAAGCAGCTCTGCCTTCACAGAACTGCCCTCCCTGTCCCAGAAAAGTGTGTAATCCTGTGTGCAAACCTGACTTAGAAAGAGTCCTGTGAGCCAGCAGCTCTTTGCTGATAAAACAGGGTGAAATCCACCAATTCTTTGGGATGGGAAATTGTTTTGTTGTGAAGCCACAAGGGACAAAAAACTGTTCAAATCCAACAACTTTCATTTGTTGTGAATCATTTCCTTGGCTCAGCTTCTCCAAAAAAAAAATAAAGGTGGGGCTTACAGAGGCACCCATCTGTGATCTAACTCTTGTGCCACTGTAATCTCTAAAGCTTCCACTGATTTTAGGCAGGGAGAGACCAGAACTGCACAGCTTTGAAGGAACACCCTAAATAAGTGATATCTCCCTGCTTGCCAGCACTGGCCAGAGGAGATACCTTCAGCCACCTTTCCATCACAAATTGGTTTTCTAGTGGAGAAAATGTACTTTTTTCTTTCTCTCCCTGTGCTCCCTCCTTGATTTATGGCACCTTCTCCTGATTTTTGAGGCCTTAAATAATCACACTCCTGCAAAAGCTGTTTCACTTGAAACAATCCTGATCTCCAGTTCTCTGGCCTCCTCACAGCACAATTGTCCTTAGCACACCTTTGAGGGAAGGAGATGCTTTTAGCTCCATTAATAGATGAAGGGGAGACATTTGGAAGCTCAGCAGGCTGCTCACAGCTCCTGTTTTGGGGCTTAATGCAGCAAAAAGGACTGTTGGATCCATCCTATGCCCTGCTGTGGGACAGAGAGGGGCAATAAAGAGCTGCCACAAGCTTTTCTGTAAGTTTTGGGTCATTTGCATGGTGTCTGCTTCGGCACCTTTACCTTTGGGGAACCACTCTCGTATTTTTACCTCTTTCCAACCAACCTGGGCCTGTAGGAACACAGAAAATCTCCAGCTCTGGCCAGCTGTGGGTCCTGTTTTGAAGAAGTTTTACCAGAAGCCTGAGGGGAGGGGCACAGCCCTCCAGATGCAAAGTTAGGGGATAATTTGCTTGTGCCACATCAGTTAATGTTTGGTTTAATCTCTACAGCAAATATATGTATTTTTATCACATAGCCACAGATGTTTTTATAATCTGTAAGACCATCTAATCTCATTGCCCTGCTCAGTTCTTCACCTCCCTGGTAGCACCAGTGACTCCATCTGAGTTAATTTTAGCTTTCCAACCCAGTTTTTGTTCCTTGCTTCCCTGTTTGCTGCCTCTGCCTGTGTCTCTCTCCTCATTTTCCCTCACCTTCCCTACTCTTCATCCTACAGGTCCAATCCCCACTTCAGCTCCTCCTCGCAGCGTGTCAGGACAGGGCAATACTCACTTTCCCTGAGGTAACTGAGGTGAGACAGCAGAACTTCTGTGTTGTAGAGGGAGGTGGTTCTGAGGAAGTCGTCCTTGTTCATCTTGCAGAGCTCTTTGCCATCCATGTTCTGGAAGATGGTGGTGTCGATCTCCATCAATCCGTACTCCTTGATCGCCCATTCCAGCCACTGGCGCACGTGGTCCTGGGTCCAGAGGGTGGGATCTGCCAGGGGAGCACAAGGGCTGGTCACACACAAGCCTCCAGCACTCACTGGAGCCCAGTCAGAGCATCCACCACCGTTCCCACGAGCAAATAAATTCAATTTCCTGATTCCAATGCGTTTTGGGAGATGAACAAGCTCCATGAGGTGGATCCACGGGCAGGGTCACTTCACTGCCTCCCACCCGCCCAGATCTTATTCCTCTGCTTGGGAACAGTTCTGGTGACGTTGGACTGGGACTTTTCTCCTGGAAAAAAGCTTCCCAAAGGCAGTTCATCCCTTTGAGAGGGGATGCCTGTCCCAGCAGTGGCCCTGCGGTGACATCAGGGCTCTGTAAGTGCCACCATCCCTCACGAGGGCACCGTGAGGTCCCCACAGCTGACATTTGAAATGAGGAGGGGGGGATTTATGGTCAGCAAAGGGACTCTGGGACAAACCTCGTATTGCACAAGCAGACAGGCTGCCGTGGCTGTGAGTCACAGCCCTTCACCCCGCTGACAGGAACACAGTTCCACCTCCCGCAAAAGCCTGCAGCTCTTGGAGGGCAATGTGGATTTTCTCCTGTCTCCTGCATCGTTAGGGATGTCAGCAGAGCCCCAGCTGGGGAAGCTTTATTGCTGGTGGTGACGTAGGAGAGAGACTGAACCCGGCTGGAGACCCAGAGCCCATGGGGAGGGAGTTAAAAAAAGAAATCAGCCTTTGAGTTTTGAGAAGAGCCTTAGCTCAGAAAGGCCCAGCAAGGCTTGCTGCCACGATACCATTTCCCAGAGTCACTGCAGAGCATATCTGCCCTTTCAGATGTTTCCTGTGCTGCTGCTCCCCACATTTCAAAATTGAAGCTGCAAATTCACGTCCTGTTGCAGCTGGAGAGGATTGCAAAGTGAAGTTGAAACTTTGGAGGTGTTTGGTGTGTCATTAACAGCGGGCCCATTGCTCCAAGACACACCTCAGGTCCTGAGGAGCAGAGAACAGGGATCAGGAGGGTACAGGACCACAGGGCTGGGGGTGTGCTCTGGGCAGGGACAAGAAATGCCTCTGCCACAGATTTAGGAAATAAATGTACCAAATAATTCCCGGGGCCAGGGCTGTGAACTGTGTGTGCTCGGGGTGTAGGTCAGACCTGGTGCGTTCCTTTGCACCCGAGCTCCAGAATAACAGCATGAAATGGAGAAATGAGACCATGGAACACTGAAATGATAACTGTGACATCTCCCCACTGAGCCTCCGGTAAACCTGAGTTGTCTAAAACTGGATTCTAACCATGGAATTTACCATCCCCTGCCTTTGCAAGTCTGCTTTGGGAATGACACATGGATTTCCTTCATATCTTGGCAATAGTTAATTCGAATTCTGCTTTCTAAGCACTGGCAAAAGGCTGCAAATTTTACAATGCAAGTATTCAAGGCAGGGTTATTTTTTTTTTTAATTGAAAGACTTATTTGTCTTGATTTTTGCAAAAACACTCAGTGTCTGGAGGGCAAAGTGAATTTGTGGCCTCCCTTTAAACACTGCAAAAGACATTGAATGGTCTCTGAAAAACTGCCTTCTTGAAACATGGCTTGGAGTTTGTTATTGCTACTATTGTAAGCCTAATGTGACATTATTCTTGCTTATCTTCACCCTAATGCACTATAAATCTCAATTCTGGATTAGGTTAACATTTCCAAATGCCTTTCTTGGATGAGTCTTCTCCTATCCTGAGGTCTGGGATGATGTTCATCATTGTCTTCCAAAGTCTGGGAAATCACTGCTATTTCACAACTTTCTCAAGGCTTTGAGTTGTGGATGCTCCTGTTGGGGAGAAAAAGTCCTTTCCTTCCCTCTCCTTCAAAGAGAAGATTCGAAACCTTTTCTTCCACTGAGGGTGCTAAAATTTCCCCTATTTCAACAGTGCTCCACTTTAGCTCACCTTTGGTGTTTTTAAACAGGGTGGTGAGGAGGGGGATGGATGTTGAGCACCTTTAATTACACAGTGAGTGGTTGGTACCTGCTCCCACCCCCCTGACACTGCAGACACATCCAGGGCTGCCACCAAACAGCTCAGCCAGTCCCTCAGAGCAGGTCCCAACAACAGCTTAAACGGTGCTTGCAGATTTGCTGTCAATCTCTTATTGCCTTTTCCTTTTCATCCTAAATGGCAAACAAATGCTTGGGGATTGTCATCTGTTCGTGCTCAAGCCATGACCAGAAAGCAGAGTGGAATTCCACAAGGATATCCCTTCCTGCCAGCAGTGCAACCCTCCTGCCCTGGGTGAAACCCTCAAAATCAGAGCAAGTTCTGGGACAGAAATTGGGCCAGCACTTGGCTCCTTGGCTGGAGAGTTCCTGGGCTTGCCTGTTTATGTGGATGGTGTTTATAAACGTTGCAGGGAAAAGGCTCCTCATTCCAGGTTCAGCCTTCACCCCTGACTATCGAAATGCATCCATTGCATCCTGCCAGTTCCAGAGAGCAGATGTGGATATCAAATACAAACAGAGCTGGACAGGAATGTTTCTGTGTAACAGTTTTTGGAAGGGTAATGTAGTTCCTGCAAAATACAATTTTTCTGGGTTTCTACTTCTAATGACAAAAAATGAAAACAAAAAAGCTCATTTTGAATCAATCACTGTGACATGAAAGTGCATCTGGATCCTGGGAGTATCATGGGAGCTATAATTTGGGCCCACTTCATACTTATTCTTGCCTTTGATCACCCCCTGTGTGTCCCAGGAAGCAGATTCTCCTCTAACACGTGACAGGAGATGGATTTGGTTCAACACACATGAACAACTCTTCATTCCAGGGGGAAAAAAAAAGAAGAAGCACTAATTATCTGCTTGTTATCCTGATTCAGGGCAAGCAGGATTTGGTGGTACCTGCTGGGACGATGACTCTCCTCTCGTTGGTGGTCATGTTGGGGGGAGGCCCGTTCTTCTCATCCATGTAGGTGCTGTAGCTCATGGGGTTGGACTCTGTCCCTGCTCCCACGAGTTTGCCACATTTGTTCACGCTGCAGTCCACGGGGGACTCCCTGAAATGGCAAAGGAAACAGCTGAGTTACCATCAGTGTGCCCTTCCAGCCCGGGAGGAGGTTTGGGTTACAGGCATGGCAACAATCCCGGAGCTGGAATGTTAACAGGAGTTTCTTTCCCTGTGGGAGACCCTAACCCTGCCCTGTCACATGGATCTATGGGGTGATCTATGAACCACAGGTCTCATTGGGGGATCTCTGACAATGAAAGCAGTTGGAGGACAGAGAGCTGGAGAATCCAAGAGGAATGACTTCCAGACAGAGCAGTGTTTGCAGGTCGTACTCAATGCCTCTGGAATACCGAAATTCCCAAACCAGACAAAGAGCACGTGCCTATCTCACAGGCCTGTTGGTCACACCTCCACTGCCCTCCACCCTTTGCTGCTCAGTGCATTTTAGCAACCCTGCAGATACAGCTGGGTGCTCCTGGGAGCCCCTCTGGGCTGTCTCACTGTGTTAAAACCACCTCCCCGTTCAGTGGAGCCTCCCCACTGACAGACACTGCCCACCCTGTGTCCTGAGGCATTCCTGCCTCCAGAGCTCTTCGTGGGCACAGGAACACCCCCTCCAGGTCATTAACATGGAACTGGAGATACCAGCCCCAGTGACAGGACAGTCACAGCAGAACACTCAGTATTAGCAGAAAGAGTCCTGTTTACACAGGGCTGAACACAAGTGATCCTGTCTGTTCTTAGTCTGAGCTCAAGGAGTGCTTGGACAAGGCTCTCAGGCACATGGGGGGGTTGTTGGGGTGTTCTGTGCAGGGCCAGGAGTTGGACTCGATGATCCTGGTGGATCCCTTCCAAATCAGGAGATTCTGGGATTCTGTGACTGTCATTCTGTCATTCTGTAATTCTATGATTCTGGGATTCTCGGATTCTGGGGTTCTGTTCTTAACAGTGCCCCGGTCTTGGAGAGGAAACCTGGAAATCTTGGGTGCCTTTGGCACGAGTCCAGAACTCCAGACCACAGCAACAGTGTGTGAAAAAGGCTCCAGCCCCAGCTAAACTCGGAGGGGATGGAGTGCTGAGGAGGAAACACTCAGCAGCTCAGCTGAGCCCTGGCTTGCCCTGGGGGAACCCTGAGCCTCCAACCCCCGCTGGAGAGCACGGGCTGTGCTTTCATCCAGCTGGAATAGGAACTCATGCTTTTAGTCACCTCAAGCACCAGCCCACAGCCTGCCACACACACAGAGCACACCCCAGCTCTGAGGAACCTCCCAGGGAAGGCCCTCACCTTCCCAAGGGTGCCCAAACTCTACACGAAGCAAGCCCAGAGCCCACATCCAGGGCAGGTCAGGCCACGGGTTTAATCCCACAGCCATCCTCCTGCTCTGCCAGAAGCCAAGTGGTTTTGGGAGGGAAGCTTTTGCTGCAGGGCAAGAGCTGTGACAGTGCAGCAAATCCCACCCTCTGAGTTCAGCTGGCAAGGCTTCCGAGTTAGGACACTAAACAAATTTGTCTCTCAACCTGAATTGGGGGGGAGGGAGAAATTACTGAGCTTCAGTTATCATGGCTGGGAGATAAATGCTCCACCGAGATATTCTGAGGCAGATGGTAATTTTTTCCTCATGTCTTACTAAGGGAACGTTGCTCGAAAATGGAAATAAGATGTATAAGTTACACATGTTCGAATTTAAGGTTTTACTATTTCGCCTACTGTTTTTCCAGGCAGGGAACCAAAATCCGCCTTGGGAGAGGGAACTGCTGAAGGTTTAATGTCCCCGTGGCAGCGAGGAGAGGCTGAGCAACTGCAGGGCCACGGGTTTTCACAGGGAATGTGCTCATTGCTGGGGCCTCTGCTGAAATACTCTGTGTCAGGTGTTAATCGCTGCCTGTGCTGGCAGAGAGAAAGCCCCGAGGCAGCACAAAGGGTCTGATTCTCTGCTGAGGGACGGCCTGTCCTGGGGAGGCTCGGGGAGCATCCACGTTCCAGGGTGTCACGCAGGCTCTGGGAGGGGACCAACTTCCTCCTGCCCTGCCTGGGGCCCAGCTGCTGGTTTGGGTGGTGTGGGCAGCACAGGGGTGGGGCAGAGCTGGACACAGCCCCCCGTGTGGATTCCCATTCCTTTGGGATGAATCCTCCCTCCTCCGGCCACCACAGCTCCCTGCATCCAGCACATCCCAGGGGCTCCCTCGCTGCCTCAGGTCCTTCTGCAGGTCCTTCACCCTCACCCCCCTGCTCTGGAGTTAGAGGTACCCAGGAAAAATAAGCCCTGCAGCTGAGACACAAACTATTTATGATGAAATAATAACGTGGATAATGCTCATACAGACCTACAGGACACTGTTCCACCACAGACCCCTCCTGCAGTACTGTGTCCAACTCCTTGGAGTAAATCCAAGGGCTGGAGCCCCTCTGCTCTGGAGCCAGGCTGGGAGAGCTGGGGGGGGCTCACCTGGAGAAGAGAAGGCTCCAGGGAGACCTGAGAGCCCCTTGCAGGGCCTAAAGGGGCTCCAGGAGAGCTGGAG
>JAWWES010000067.1:690249-714039 GCA_035583135.1 Lophotriccus pileatus
CCTGGATCCCTGGAAGTGTCCAAGGCCAGGTTGGATGAACTTGGAGCAACCTGGGCTGGTGGAAGGTGTCCCTGCCCATGGCAGGGGGGTTGAACAAGATGGTCTTTAAGGTTCCTTCTATCCTAGACAATCCTGGGATTCTACGATTCTGTGATATCCAGACTGTTGGATAATAACATCCTCTCAGCAGCTTATCCCTGCTTTCTGCTGACATGAAATGACCCTCAGGAGCAGAGCACAGAGTCCTTGGCTGTCTCTGCTGTCTGTGCTCAGCATTGTTCCCATGACCCACCCAGCACAATGACAACAACAACCCCAGTGCTGTCAGATCTCTGTGGTTTGGGGATGAATTTTTCACATCACACAACTCTTGGCCTGGCAGTTTGGACCCTCCCTGTTATCCCCTCCTTGCTCTGTGAGTCTCAGCAGCCAAACCCAGACAAGCAAGTACCAGAACAGATCTGCAAATAAGATCTGAAGCTGAAGGGACTGAGGTGTCCCCACCAGCCACTGTGGGAGGAGGAGCTGCTCCACTGACCCTGCAGGACACTGATGTGCTCCATGGACCTGACAGGGCTGTGTCCATGAGGAAGTTTTCAGGATGGTTGGATCCCAACTCACTGGACAGACAGAACTGGGAACAGCATTGCCCAAACCTCCCTGGGCAGGGCACTGATCTGTCCTTAAATAGCAGGAAATCTTCAGTGGCAGCAAGCGGAGAAGATCCTTAATTTTGTGTCCTGTGTATCCCAACATTTCCCATCAGATCCAAACAGAGCCTTTTCCTGGGAAATCAGCACCAGCAGACTGAACCACCTCTGCACTCCAGGCTGGCTGTGACTGTCCTGGTGGCATTTATCCCTGCAGGAGGGGGGTGTAGCTGTGGCCACACAGAGAACCCAGCGTGGGGAACAGGAGTGTGAGCCCTGACTGCTGTATCCATGGAATATCTCCCCTCCCTCAGCTCATGCACTGCCCACAGGCAGGCTTACATTTAGATAAAGATTTCCTCATTATCTGAAAATGCTTGTGGGAGGGGATTGCAGATTCCAGATGAATCCTTGACTTTTCACAGACTCCAGGCTTTCAGGTGGTTCTACAGGCTGGATTTGCTGGGGCTCTGGGCAGAAAACGTGGATCTCCACAGGTGAGTGGGTACAGGCTGCTTTCACAGCACCTCTGTGGCAGTGACAGAGTCCAAGGAATGTGAAGCAGAACCCACTGTCTGTCCAGACACTCCTCGTGCCAGCAGCTCCAGTGGCAGTCTCTGGGGATGCCAAGAGCACGATGTTTGGGAAAGTTTTGGACAAGCAGCTCTCCTGGCACTGACTAATAAACCCTCTGCACAGCTCCAGCCTGGGTTCCAGGCACCTGGAAACAAAACAGTTACTGTCCCAGGGCTCTGTCTAGGAATCACCTTTGGCTTCCACTCCAAAGAACAAAATAAGGGATTTCAGGAATTTCTGAAGCTGACTCAGCTGGGATCAGGGGGATATTTCCTCCTTTCTATCCCTCTCTTCCCATCCCTTCATTCTTCCATTCTTCCCCCTTTCTTTTCCTTTTGAATTTGCCGCTTTTTTTTGTGTAAAGCCCCATTTGGTCATCTCAGCTTCCACAGTTACACCTGAAATTAGATTTCAGTTCATTTTCTGATGTGTAGTGAGGGAAGGAAGCACAGACATACTGGGATTCTGCTCGTGGTTCCCTCTGACAGGCCGGGAACAGAGTCAGCTCCTCCAAACTTGCATCCAGCTGCACTTAACCTGCTCCCAGGAAGGCCCCGGGAGGGGCTCCCACTGGAAGATGCTGTGAGGCTGCAGAAAGCGTGGAAAATTCGGGTTGTTTCTCCCAGCCAGGTGCATGCAAACACGAGGGGATGCTCGGCTGCTGTGCCGGGCACAGAAGCACCCCCGGGTCCCACTAGAGGGCTCACACGCTGCTCCAAGGGGAGCCGGTTCCTGAGGACGTTCCTACAGATGGGCCCTCGGTTTGTTTGAGACAATTGATGTGGCACGAAAACCCTCTGAGGTCGCTGAACTTGGGGACCTTCAGAACATATTTCAGTGTTCTAAAGCAACAGAAATATAAAATCACAGAATCCCAGGATGGCTTGGGTTGGGAGAGACCTTCAAGCCCATCCAGTGCCACCCCCTGACAGGGGCAGGGACACCTTCCACCAGCCCAGGGTGCTCCAAGCCCCGTCCAACCTGGCCTTGGACACTTCCAGGGATCCAGGGGCAGCCACAGCTTCTCTGGGATGTCTCTAAAGAATGTCTCCAAAGCCTTTTCAAAGCACTGACTTCATTGTTTTAGCTGGACAAAATCCTGGAACTGACCTGTGAAGTTTTCCCACATCCTTGCCCACATCAGCACGTTGGAACATTCCTTCACATTTGAAGATCAGACAGATTTTGGAACATCCTTTTAAAAATCACTCCCTGAATTGAGCTACAAACGCAGATCTGTAGTAACTCAGCAAATACAGTCAGGATTTGGAATTTCTCTTGCTTAGTTCACTCTTTCCATTTGGAATTTATGTAAAATATAAGCAAAAAAAACCCTGTTATAAACATGGACTGTAAATTGGGTCGAACTTTACCCAGAATTTTCGTAAATAATCCTTCTCCTTCATTCACTGGAATTTAAGACGTGACAGATTTTTTGTTTGTTTATTTTGTATTTTATTTTAAATACAATTAAAAGTAGCCCTGGGTTTTACTCTGAGCAAGCTGCTGTCTGTGAAAGCAAGGGCAGATTTTGAAGCCATAACCCGCATCTGGGGCTGATAATCCTGGAAATGGTCACAAAATTTCTGTCTAAATCTTGCAATGATGCAGAAGTCCCATCTTCTTCCCTAAAACACAGACTCCTGCCTGGGCATCCCCTACACACAGTTAGGAGGGAGTTATCTGAGAGATTCTTTCCCATTTGGGAATAAACCAGGAATACCTGACATGGGGTACAGAGGTGGTTGGGGGTTTCTTGGAGGACTCTGAGGGCTCTGCTCAACGAGCTTGGAGAGGTTCCTCCAAGAGCAGCTCCCTGGAGCTTTATCCCTGAGTACACAAACCACCCTCTCCACACAGCACAGGTGAGAGGCAGAATAAAGGCAGAATAAAGGCAAATAAAGGCAAATAAAGGCAGAATAAAGGCTGCTCCTGTGAGAGGCAGCTGGAACTCGGTGGCAGAGTGTCCTTGAGAAACAAGAGAGAGCAGGACAGGCAGGGACAGAGGGAGGGGCACAGGGGTTGGGATCCACCTGCAGCTGGAGTGAATCTGTGTTGGGATTGGTGTTTGTCCCTCACCCACTGCCCCAGCAGTGGCCGAGCCCAACCCCCTGGTCTGTGATGGACACGAGAGGAAAGGATTTTATATTTTTGGCCCTGAAGAGGAGGAGAGGCTGGAGAAGCCAAGTGAATGTTCTCAGGGGTGGGTTGGAGCTCTTGTGCTTACGAGTTATCAAAAGGTAAGGCTGGAAGCTACTGCAGAGCTTGGTCCTGACATGCAAAACAGCCTTTTCTGTCTTTCTGACAGGTTGGGAAGTTCTCACTCCTCCTTTAGAGACCCTGAGGACACTACTTTGCTGCCCAAGAACACTGTGGTCTCAGCAAGCCCATAAGGAAGGATTTCCTTTTTGCCCAGAACCACCACACTGCCGGAGGGCCTTTCTCTGTGGCTCCCAGGGCTCTGAATCACTTTGTCCAAGCAGATTATTTCCCCTTTCTCCTGAGCATGTGAGGACGTTGGCACAGCAGGATCACAAGGCAAGGACAGCCCAGGACGTTTCATTCCAAGGTACGGAATGTGGTGCACGGACAGTTTGGGGATACAAAAACCCCCAGCTGGTGCTTTCAAGATCCATCCTTTCCTCTGTGCTATCCAGGGATGGTGTCTTGGAGGAAAGAACTCATTTCCCCACGTTGCAGCCTCAGTGCTGAGGTTGGAAGCACCGGTGCAAAAATCCACGTAGTTTTTGTGAAGCCGAGAAATGACAGCGAGGTACAACCAGGGCAAGGTCGAGTTCAGCCTGCAAATAATCACCTCGAGAGAGCAACTGCTGCACAGGCCTTTATCTGAGAGCAAAATCAGCATCTACTCTACTCTTACGAGGAAACAAAAACAGGCTGCTGTTTGATGTCTTTAACACCATCATCTCACTGCAGAAGCCTGAAAGTGCAAGGCTGCTTTCTGTTTCCAACTCTGTTCTCAGAAACCAGGCAAATACGCCTCTAAAGTTGCCCTAGAGCAGATAAACCCTTGAGGGTTTATTAACACTCTACTCCAGAGATGCTTGTGACTTGGAAATTAAAATAAAATTTAAAATTAACATGAACTCTAAAACTCTATGCTAAAAAAATAAAAGTTTATCTAAATTGTATACATTTAAAACTGAAAAAACAACTGAAACTTTTACACCTACAGGTTATGTGCAAGAAGGTGGGAGTTGTTTCTAAGCTTTGGATCTGGAGTAATGGTTTTAAGAGAGACAACCTGAGCTGTGATAATTGTTTTCAACTTGTCACTGAACAAGGAAATTATTCACCTCCTCCAGCTCTAACTACAGATGAGTGAGGAATGGCCTGTTACTTTTTTGGCTGTGAGCTGGAGAGGTTACACCACAGCCAGGTGGTTGAAATGCTGCTTCAGCCTCTCCTGAACTCCGTATCACCAGTGGTCACCGATATCCACACAGAAGGTGTGGGTGCAGGACTTTTGTGTTGTTACACCTCATGAACTGCCCTCAAGGACCTCATCTCCTCTTTTTCCCTTCTCCACCAAACAGTTTCACAGGGTTGCTGCTCCCCTGGTGGAGCAGGAACACAGTTCAGATGCAGCAAAAAGAGCTCCTCCAGTGAAGCCCTTTCAGTGCAGCAGCGCAGCTTTCACTGCTTCGCTCTGGAGCTCTGGTACAAACCCCACTCTTATGGTGTGACCATCTTTGTGAGCCCCACGGCACGTCTGTGGGATGCTGAACCAGGGGGTGGAACATGCAGTTCAGCACAGCATTTGCAGCTGATGTGAGCTCTGCCCTGGCACTGCCCTGCCCCGCTCTGTGCAGCCTTCGTGGGCACTGGGTGGGATCTGCCCTGCAGAACTGCAAGAGCGAGGTGCTGGGGCCATGAAAACACGACTCCCAAAGCAGGGAGCTGCAGGGAGAGCGGGGTATGGTCCTACACTGGTCCTACACAGAGAGGGGCATTGGGATGTGCAGGACGAGAGCTGTACATGCTGTGCTTCCATTTGGATTCGATGGGGTTTGCACTCAGAAGTCGCACTGGGGGTCCCTGGGGGTCCCTCCCAACCCAGGGGATTCTGTGATCCTGCAATCAACAGCGGCAGGTGTGGGAAGGCTCTTACCTGGATCCATTCATGTGGTCATACTCCCTTTTGACACTGACCCTGACGGGCTGGTTGATCCACTCCTGCTGGGGGGGCAGGGGGTTGATTTTGTGGGGCTGGCCGTAGTCGGGGTTCCCTGAGGCCGTCATGTCTGCCTTGGGGAGCTGGGGGGCAGCGCCGTACGAGGAGTCGAACAGGGACTGGTCGTCGCTCACCACCGACAGAGCCTCCTGGGGAGAGACAAAACAGGCCCTCAGAGCCCTGACTAAACCAGCAACTCCTCGCCAGTTCTCCTTTGAGCTGGTGAGCACCTGCAGGGGCTGCAGCTGCCCAGCACCGCCTGAAATCACCATCTGCCAGCACTGCAGGTTGAATCACAGCCCCCGGGGGCCACCAACCCCTATGCAAAGCAGGGGTGGCTCGGCTCGGCTCGGCTTGGCTTTGCTGGCTCTGGGTGGGACCAGCACCAGGCTCACTTCTGCAAACAGTGAAGGTGCTGCTGTGCCACCTCAGTGCTCGTGGAAGCACCTCCAGCGGCACTGCATGCACTTGCTGCTCCGAGCTCAGCCAAAGGGACGTGCAGTGGGCAGCACTTCTGCAGTGACATCTCCTGCCACAGGGTTTGTGTGTGTTTGTGTTCTGAGGTTACTGCTGAAGGAGGGGCAGCCAGTGCAGGCCGGAGTGACGGCTGTTCGTGGTGGGGGAAAAAATGCATTGCTTTACACTTTTTGTTTGTTTTGTGGGAAGTGCAGGACTGGTGCTTTACCAAACTATGCATTTCTAGAAATGCTTAAAAACAGGAAATTGTCATCCTTCTTTTTTTTTTTTTTTCCCTGCTGAAACTCCAACTGCTGACAACAAGTTCTGATCATCCACTTTCTTGGGTTGATGTGCTCAGGTTTCCTACACAAAGCAAGCTGGGCTCTGGTGGCTTTGGCACAGCCCTGGTGATTCAAAGTGCATCTGCCAAGGTCTGCATGTTCTTCTTGCTGGAGCTCAGTTAACCACACATAACACAGCTGCCTTTATGACTGGCAGGGCAGAAACCGAAGGAGGAACCTCCCAAACCAAGAGCACACACTCTTTTAATGTCAATTAATGGAGCAACCTCCAAAACAAAGGCAGCAACACACTCACCTACTGCGTGATTCACTGAGCATTCAGATGGTACCAGTGATGTGTGGGCAGCAGTGGGTCACTCTCAGCACACAGACAGACACACAGACAGACAACTGTGAAAGTTGTGCGGCTGAGCCCCTCATGCTCAAAATTCACAGGGCACAGTCCCTACTGTGAGCTTTCAAAGATAAAAAATTACTGCTCTGTCCCAACCTCCCCCCAGTCATTGTTTCAGGGGGTTGTTTTGTAAATTCTTCCATAACCAAGGCGGGAAACAGAAATTCTGAAAGCTTAGGAAAGTGCAGCTCATGGAACCCTCAGTTGCAGAATAATCCAAAGTGCAAAGCAGGAATCACCAGGCTCATGGCACCGTCACAGAAAAGGGCAATAGTTAGGAGTCTGCTGGGTGAACACGAGAAAGCCCCTCAGCCTGGAGTGAACAACCCACTTAGAGAGTCAGGTCAGTGCTCTGCACTTACAGAAATCAGCACGATTCTATCTCTGATCTCAGATCACGTAACAGACCCAAATAAGCTGAAGTGGCCTAGAATTTAAGCTGGCCTGACTGAGGAGGAACCCTCAAACATCTGCACGAGTCCTGCTGGAGTTCCAGTGTTGGCTGTAAAAGTCTTGTGACCAGCCTCTCCCAGTGACTCCATTAAACAACAGAGAGGAGACTTTTTACCCCACACTGCTAGTGCTGCCTCCTGGAAGGAGCTCACACTGTTCAACCCTTCCAGCAACTGTTCCTTGCTGGATTCACAGCCTTTCAGAAACACCCCCTCCCTTTTTCAGCTTTAATTAGAGGGAGGGAGGGAGTGGAAGGTGCCCCTGGGAACAACTGGTGGGAATTGTGTCCCTGAGAGGGCTGGGAGCGTCTCCAGGCTGCGAACTTCATCTGTGTAGGAAGGTACAAGAGCACGAGGTGGTTCAGCTCTTAACAGAGAGCAAAGCCTTCCCTTCAGAGTCAGGTGGAGTGACTTGCTGCCTGTCTGATTCGCTGAACTCAGGATGCCAGACAGGCTTCCTAAATGACACATTTTCTGTGGGCCTCCGTTTCCTCTCAGCACAAAAAACGTGGGGTTGCCCATGTTCTGGCCTGGGGTGGCAGGTGAACCCCTCGTTCCCGGGCTGCTGGACTGATTCAGGACTCTCCACACCCTCCCCTCCTCTGGGCAGAGACAAGGAAACCACGAGCACCATGGCAAATTGGTCAAAGAAAGATTTCCAAGGTTTGGGTTTGGAGATTTCCAGTCTACAAACATACATAAAATTGGGATTTTTTTTTTTTAAGAGAAACGATATCTGGGAAAACTAGTATGATAGTTATCCCACCAAAGCAGTGTGAGAGGTTGCTCACAAGATTTTTGACAGCAAACACTATAGCTTCAGCAGGACTTGTGCAGATATTTGGGGGTTCTTCTGAATTCAAGCAGAGTCAGGACCACTTCATTCTAGGTTGCTTTTTCTGCCTAAAACCATTTTTCTTCTGA
This sequence comes from Lophotriccus pileatus, assembly GCA_035583135.1. Classification (NCBI taxonomy): domain Eukaryota; kingdom Metazoa; phylum Chordata; class Aves; order Passeriformes; family Tyrannidae; genus Lophotriccus; species Lophotriccus pileatus. Next base: position 698,202 of record JAWWES010000067.1, read on the forward strand.
AGGAGATGGAAAAAAATTTGGAAAGCAGGGATCTTTCTGGCTGTCCCAAAAAAACCCAGACCCACTAACGCTCCAAGGGAAGGCCCTGGACTAGGATCAGTGACTGGGGTTACATCCAGTCCAGCTGACTTTACACCCACAGGCAAAAGCACACTACTGTGTGATACACAGAATATCTGGAGGAGAAGCCACTTCCTCAGATAAGGATCTTCCTTGAAAGACGAAGTGGCTGCATGCAACTGGTGTTAACTGGGGCAGCGGTGACCTCACAGGAGGAGGCACTGGAACCCAGCAGCACTGCAGCCCAGCTCTGCCTTTGGCTGTCCTGAAAACCCTGTGGCCCACTGGAAAAGAACTTCAGACGCTCTGGATGCCACCAGGGCACCTCCTGTGCCAGGAACGGTTCGGTGAGAGCCATAGAAGTTGGTGGGAGCCACAAAAGCTCCAAAAAGCCGGAGGGCTGGGGTGGGGAGCTGAGGTGCCCCAGCAGACGAGGCAGCACCCGCTGAGCTCCTGCAAACAGCAACCCCTGGGGCTGGTGACATGCAAGGGAAGTCGGGTGGCACAGAGCCAACCCTGCTGCCATCAGCCTCACGGTGGTGTCTGCAGCCACAGGGGTGGCGAGGCTGGCAGGGGAGGGCAACCCAGGGCTCAGTTAAACCCCTTGGAAGAGGACAGACCCTTCCAGAGTGTCAGGCTAGAGCTGGGAAACGTGTAGAATCTCCCTGGTGCTCGCTGCGAGGGGCTCTGCTCGGCCAGCTGCAGCCCTGAGGGCTGGTCTGTGCAGGGCGTGCTTGGCTGAGGCAGAGCTCAGCAGCTCAGTCCAACAGCAGAGGGCAAAGGCCTCTCCCCTGGCACTGGGAGCTGCTGCCTGGTGTTTGGTGACACTGAGCTGTGTGGCTGCCAACACAGCCTGCCCAGACGGCCCCAGCTCGCCAGGGTCCCCCCACACCGCTTGGGTAGCCCAGACTGAGCCTGAGACAGGGGGCTTGTGTGTGTTCCTCTGGCATGTATGTTACATTATATGGCCTCTGGGAATAGGCCAGCTTCAATTTTTCCAGTTTTTAATCACATTCCTGGCATAAATGTGGCAAGTCCCGTCTCTGGCAGCTCGCACAGCCGTAGGCACGTCCAGCCCCAGCCTGTCCAGGGCAGCCCCAGCACTGAGCTGTGCAAGTGAGGGGCTGAAACAGCTCTGCCAGGGGCTGACACACTCCTGCAGCCCTCAGACACGAGGCTGGGCCCTGGCTGTCATTTATACAGCAGTTTAGAGTTGTAAAAGGGCGAATTTACAGCTTTCTCTTTCTTTAGACGAGCCATCCAGACCCAGGTCCCAGGTTTAGGTGTTACATAAGGTGAGGTGCAGTTTGGTTTTGGTCCTCTGGGCAGGGAACAGCCAGCTTGATCTTCTGGTCACACACTGGGGAGGGCTGACAGTGCACCAGTGCTCCCAGCAAGCTATCCTGGTTCCTAACCAGGAAAGGGAGGTGGCCTGGATGCTTCAAAAAAGACTCCTCTTAGGAGGAGGATATTTGAGGAAAGAGAAAGGCCAGAAGAACAGGGGCTGGGGAGGTGATCTCAGCTCTGGTTTGGTGCTCTCACCCCAGGCATCACCCACTGCCCTCAACAACAGCCCCTTGCAGGTACCTGCAATGTGTGTTCACTGGATATCAACTTTGAGCTCGTTGCCTTCACTTTTCTGACCATAACCACATTTAAAGGGCATTGCTAAAGATCAAAGCTTCATCCTCCTCCACAAAGTCTGCCTTAGAAGAGACAAAAATGCTGAGTACCCGAACCATCCTGCCATGGAAAGATCACTTCCACCTCTGGAGGGGTGACTTTCTTCTTTCCTCTCAGTATAATCTTACCACTCCTAACCCTGAGAGAAGATCACTCCTGAAATATTTTTGCAAAGAGTGTTCCCACCACAGCCCCAGCTCCTGAAGAGCCCAGAGCTCCCATGCAGAGCCCCAAAACAGGAGCAGGAGCAGCTTCCACACACGGCCTGAGGTTTGCACTGAGGAGCAGTGAATAGAGCTGCCTTTGGCACTGCAGTGCTACAAGTCAGCACTTCTGCTGCCAGCAGCTCACAGAGCAGAGAGATAACATCAGACTGGCAAGAAAATGAGTCAAATACAGAGCTCAGGAAGGAGCAGGGTCTGTGTTGATCTTGGGGCAGCGCGCTGGGATGGATTGGGCACTGAACTGGGGGAAGGCAGTGTTGTCTCAGCCCTGCCCTGGCTCTCTGGGCAGCCTTTGGGAATCATTCCCCTCTCCAGGCCTTTCTTCTCCCCTCAGCCCTCTGTTGCCCCGACCCTGTGGGGCTCAGAGCCTCGGCCAGTGCTGTCACTGGGGCACCAACAGGGATCTCTGGCATATACTCTGACACATCCTCTCTCCCCAAAGCACCTGACGAAACCAACAAGAAACCCCTCTACAGCTTTCCCAGCCCACTTCTCTCCAGGTTTGCTCCCACTGCTCCCCCTTCCTTTCCTTATAGGATAGGCTGTGACGGGGGCAGGAACTCCACAGAACTCCCCTTGGAAAATTACAGTCCTGGGCATTTTATGGCCAACAACCACAATCCATTTTGTGCCCTCCACAATCAATTTAGGTTCTGCTTGGAGTTTTTCCTGGATGCAGCTGGAGATCCATCCTAACAGCCTGTGAATCCAGAGGGATCAGAGCCATCCTTGCCAAAGGGCTCTTCCCTCTTTTATCTGCTTGCCCAGGGACACCTTCCACTAGCCCAGGCTGCTCAGAGCCCCTTTCCCTGCTGCAGCAGCACTGAGGCAGCAAACTGTGCCCCAATTTCTGCAGGTTTGAGGAGTTCTGTGTGGATAAAGGAAGGCTTTCTTTAATTGTTTTATACATCCCACACTGCATTTTGCTCCAGGCTGCACTGGAGAGTCACTCACAGCTCCCAAGCACATCAGTGACGTGGACAAACTGCCACCCAGCTTCTCCCTGCAGCTCAGGCTGCCTTGCCTTTCCACCCAGGGTACCACATCCAAGGGCAACTTGGTATCTTGGAATACTCCTTCACAGCTGGAATAAATGGGAAACCACAACGTGGGAACTCGTGTTAGGTGGGAACAAAGTAAGAGTAAGAATGGCAGAAACACAAAAACCCTGCTGAAAAACAGTAAAACCCACTGAAATTGGGCAGCTAAAAATCAGGGCAAAAATGATTTTGCAGAACTTCTCATAAGGCATTCTATGTATTTCTCTTTCATTTTTATTTTGATGTTCACCATTGCCACGAAATTTCATATCAAGCAGGTGAAAGGAGGCTGCTAAAATCAATGCTCCATTATTTGGATCTCAAGGTCCTCAAAACCTGACTCAAAAAGGATAAAAAATCAAATCGTTCTTCTCTACCTCACTTTGCAGGAAAAGCCTTGACTTCAGGCACACGTTTAGAGGATCTGGACTGATGACCTTTTATTTTTTTCTCAGTCTAGACTTCACATTAACGGTTTCAGAGCCTATTTTGGTTTGTTTCCAACCAAGTGGGAATAACCAGATGACAGGATTCCTTCCCAACAAGTTTCTGCATTAAGGCTGATGATAAGGGGGCTCAGAGCAGCCCTGGAACTGTGGGAAATGCCCTGGAGAGGCCTCTGAGCAGTCCCAGCACAGAACCAGGAGAGGAGGTGGAATTAAACAAGAACCTGCCCAAGTTATTGCTGTGGCCTCTTGTGACCTCTGGAAAGGAATATGGGGAAATGTGGGGCTGGAGAGACTGGGGTGTCTGATGGAGCGTCCCATTCCCATCACACACATCCCTAAACCTTGGAGCTGTGCAGCAGCTCCTCCTTTCTGGAGAACAGCAGCTGTGCTCTGGAGCTTGGAACATCCCTGCCAGTCTGCAGCTGACCCAGCCCTTCCCTGGGCCGGGAGAGGGATTTCCCTGAGCACCCCTGACTTCTCCAGCGCTTCCCGCCCTGGTGGCACCAGCACAGGGAGCTGGGATGAGGTGTCTGCCCATCAGGACAAACCACAGCTCCTGGCTTCTGCTCCCAGAAGGTCTGGGAGGGTTCCTGCCCAGTTCTGCCAACCAGGACATGTGAGATGCTTTGGGATGAGGGCTGAGCCCTGGAGGTAGAACGGGCAGCTTTGCCATGGCCATGGCTTGAGCCAGGCCTCTTTGGCAGCTGATTTCACGACAAAAGGATTCACCTCCACCAATGAACAGCCTAACCCTGCCAAGGCTGAGAACTGTATGACCTCTCAAAATCTTTTCCAAGCCATGTCATGTCCCCAGAAAATCAATCAGCCTTTGCCACGTATTAACACTCCCCTCAGCTGCTTTGCTGTGCTTTTATCTCCACTCATCTCTGCCCACAGCTTTTCTCCTCCAAAGTTATATTTTTCTTCTCACTAAGCCTTGACACTGTGTGGGTGATTGCAGTCAAATCCACCTGGGTTTAGCTCCCCATCCCCTTCGTTCTTTCTTTTCTTTTTTTACCCTGGCTCTTGTAAAATAATTGACTTGTGCCGAGCAGATGTGTTTGTAAACACAGACACATGGATCCAACTGCGAACATTCCCACTTCAGTAAATATTATTGCAGTGCTTTTATGGGCTTTGCTGCTGAAGACACAGCAAGGGAAACTGCAAGATGGTTTCACAGCCTGGCTTCCTGACAAACCCCAACTAGCCCCGGGGCATAAATGCAGTTTCTGCTCCTCTGAAATCCTGTGCTGAGCTCAGCTTTGTCCTGCAGCACCCACTGCCCAGCTCTTGATGTGGTGCCAGGGGCTGCTTTCCAGGGGCAAATATTTCAGCAGGGGTTTGCAGACTGACCAAGCACTTGAGGTCAGGAAGATTGAGCTCACTTGAAGCTGCATCTGCCTGTTGCAACAGTGCCACCTTTTCTCTCAAAGCAGAGCTTTTGGGTGGTATTTTTACTCATATCAGAAACCGAGACTATCTGAGGATAGTGCTGGTTTTGTTTTCCATATGCAAAGATGAAGTTTTTAAATATAAATGATTCACCCTAGAAAGGAAAACAATAAATGGAGAAACCAAAAGGTAGTGGGGGGTTGAGAGAGAGGGTATGTCCATCTCTGTGCCTCCTCTTTAGCTGCCTAGGAAAAGGACAGCAAGAGGAGTGTGAAAAGCAAGAGGGAATAGGTGCAAACCACAAAATCCTATCTTTTTAATTTGGGTTCCTACTGCCAGAGCACTGGAAACTGTGAGAAGAGTGTTCTCCCAGGAATTCAAGATCAGGGAGGTGGCAGTTCGGGGAGACACAAATATTTCAGGTTTGACTCACAGCTCCAGCAGTGCCCATTCATTATTTTTTATTCCACTTTGATACCATTGTTACATTCACAAACCCCGCCAGCGTATCCTGTTTTGTTCCCTGACACCCTTCCCTGCACAATCGCAGGAAGCCCATCAGGAAACCTTCATCGGGGGCTCCTGTGTTTCCATCTGCAGAGAACAAAACATGCACTTTCAGCCCAAGATGATTGAGCCCAGACTGAGGAAAAACAACAGCGGGAAAGGATCCCAGCCGCGTCTCCAGGAGCGAGCCCGGCGTGGCTGCTCCCTGAGAGCCCAGGGCAGTGCTCAGCACCCTCACCTGGGGGGGCTCAGGATTTCCAGCCTTAGGGCTCAAATCTGTTTGTGTTCTGGGTTTGGCACTGAGCTGAGTGCTGGTTCAATCTGTGTTCAGGGTGTTGGTGCTCACGATGTCCAGAGCACAAACTCAGGGTTTGAGCCCAGAGCTGGTGACTGGGCTGAGTGTCAAGTGTGCATCACTCGGAGATAAGGGAGAGGGGAAGGTGGTTCAGGACTCACAGGAACATATTTCTTCCCCAAGAAGCACATGCATGGTCCTGATAGAGCCCTGGGAACCTGATAGCTGCCTTTGAGCCAGAAAAATGGCTTTTACTGGGACGGACGAGTCCTGAGGTTGAGATTTCCACAAGAGCCTGAAGGCACACAAATAACACTCCCGTTTAACAGGAGCTGGGAGACACAGTCCCTTGAATCCCTCTCAAATCTGGGGTTTAAACCTCATGAGAGCAGCAGTTTGCTGCTGGGACCGTGTTTCCCATTCCCTTGCCCCTGCTCACACAGCTGCCACCTCTGCCAGGCTGGGCACCCACAGTGCTGCCTCCAGCAGCCCATCCAGCCTCTGCTGGCTCCTCATCCCCTTCCCAACTGGTCTCCTGCTCTTGGCAGCGGAACTGAGGCTGCCACCCTGCTGGGATGGCACAGATCCCTGTTTTCCTTGTGCTCTGAGCGCAGCCCCTGCGGCTCCAGGGCCGGGATTGTTCCTGCCTACGCCTGTAGGAAAAGCAGAGATTTTGCGAACAAGCTGCTCGTGGCATTCCAAGGAAAACAGCCCAGCAGGGCTGCACTCAGATATTTTCTTTGTCAGTCTCCACCGAGATGTTTGAAGAGGAAAACCCAGTTTACACCAGTTCCCAGGGGCTTCTCATTTCTTTACAAAGAAGCACTGATGTTTTCGTTTTGGTGCAAGGGGAGGTCCTGGAAGGGCTCAGGGATAGCCATCCCTCCTACCTCCTGGACACAAGGTCTGAATGCTGTCCTGGCACCTGGGCTGGAACACCAAGTTGATATTGCACTACAAAAAGCAGTTGATGAGGTGCTGTTCTTCCTACTGATATCAAACCTCACAGAGAAAAGACCACCCCACCCACACTCAGGTTTCAGGGAACTGCAGGGGACAAACATGCACACTAAATAAACACCTCCAACGCCATCTCTGGTGTTGCATCTCCAAGAATCAGGCAGAGAATGCTGCCTCCTGGCTCACTCAACACCAAAAGCGAGAGTAAAAATTAAAGAAAAGGGCTCTTTTGCGGTTGTATTGATGTCCCCACTCCTCAGTGTCCCTGTCTGGATGATGCCTGATCCCCGGACAGCTCAGATTTTGTAAAGTCACCCAGTGTCCTTGGAGAAGGAGGTCACAGAAGTGACAAGTGTTATCCCAGAGCCAGAACTCCCAGCCAGAGCAAAACTTGCTTTCCTCAAAAACTTCTCCTCTGAGGCTGAGCAAAAAGCCCCTTACCAAGATCTTTTATCAGTGCCCATTAACAGAGTCTGTTGGCCTTATCAGCCTGGTGCTGAGCAGGGCTTTGAGCCTGGCTTAGATAAATGAGGGCTCTTGCTACTGATACCTTGAGAAGTGATGGAGTCACAGAGTGGGCTGAGCCTGGGCCCAGGGATGGTTTTCCACCCCTGTGAGACCTCGTGGCTGGTTCTGCCCTTGCCCTGCTGAAGGAGGGTCCATGGATGAGCCCGTGGCAGGAGGGGGAGCACAGGCTCCCAGGAGGAATGGGGCTGGGAGCCAGGGCTGAATCCAAAGCCCTGAGCCTGGCTCAGTGCTGTGGCTTTGGCAGCTCACTGAGCTCTGCATCCCAGGCCTTCTCCTGGGCTGGAGGTGATGCCAAAAAGTTGTATCCAAGAGCCACTTTGGGGCTGATTCTGTCAGGTTCCTCCAGGACCTTTGCTCAGACCTCTGTGTGATTCACCCAACCCACCTTTAGCAATTGATGGGTTTGATCTGTTTTATTCCGGGTTTTTTTTTAAATGAAAATCATTAGCTCTGGCTTAATAACTTCATAATAAAGTTAAATAACTTAATAATAAAGATAAAACAATACATATAGAGCTGTCAAACTTTTACAGTGATAGCAATGATTCCAAAGGACAAAGCCACACTATCTCAGGGGTGCCACAGAAGCACACATGAGGTTGTTCCATTCATTTTACAGCGTGGGAACCAACACAAAGCAACCAAACACTTTGCTCAAAACCATTCTGTAAAAGGGTGTAGCTAAAATAAGAGTAAACCCCAGATCTCTCTCCCACAGAGCAGAGGATTTGCCTTTCCATCTGACCCTTTGGGATGGTTTCTGGGGTGACTGCAGCATGTCTTCCTCTTGCTGAGGGGTTTCTGACACTCAGCCCGTGGTAACCACCATAAATAAGAAGGAGGCCCCTCAGCACATCTCCATGTTCTCAGCAGAGCTGATAGGGCTGCTCTTATCTCAAGCAGGGCAAGTCCCCTGAGCTGAAAACCCCTTTATCAGATGAATTTCGAGAGGGTTCTCTCTGAGATGTAGTTCTGCAGGTCTGGCAGCAAAGTGGGGCTTCTGAGTGAACCCCTCTGGTTTTGTTTGGTGCTGGGGTGAGCGAGCAGGACAAGGTCCTGTTTGTGGGGCTGCTCCCTGAGCCTTCCCAAAACAAGGCTGTGCTCCCCGAGCCAGAGGAAAACCCCTGTCAGGAATGGCTTAACGATCTTCTAACATTTCCATGCAATTAAAGGCCACATCTGTCTCCCAGACCCCGTCCTCCTGTGCTAATGTACAGACATGAACTAAACAGTCTGTCCTGGCGATCCACAGAGTAACAAAGGGGCCCATTCATAACACAGGCACTTGGGCTATTTTGTGTGTGTGAAATGAGGGAGAGCTTGCATTTGGAGAATAATCTGTGTTGGAGCAAGCCAGAGGTTTCTGCTCTAATAAATCAATCAGCTTCCCCCGGCTAATAAACCTCCAAACTCTGCCTGGGCTGCAGCCGCCCTGCAGAGAGGCACCTACGGCTTTGGGGCTCAGTGAGATCCTCCTGGCTGCTGGAGCTCTTAGAGGAGGGAAAAAAATGAGGTATCAGCTTGGCTGGGGTTTTTTAAGCCACTGGAGACGAGTTACCCCTGCCCAAGGAATTTGGGTGCCACCTCTGTGGCCTGAGCTGTGTTAGGCACTGGGTTAGCACTTCACCACCGGCTCTTCAGCCAGGTCAGAGCCTCTGGTTCTGCTCTTGTTAAAAAAAAAACGGGAGCACTGCAGAAAAAATAGCCCACCACACACCCAAGCACCCTTCAAAGGCCCAGTTCTGATTTTAGTGAAACTGAGAGCTTAAAAATAAAGAAAATACTTCGAGGCACACCTTGGCTTAGTCCCAAACCAACACCAACCGTAGGTTTTTCCCTGACTAAGACTTTCAGGCAGTACCTGAGGTTTGTCCAGCTGGCTGGTTTAACATGTTACTTGGAAAAGCCATGGGGGAATGGGCTGTTAGGGGAGTTTTTCTCCTCTTTTCTGAGCTTTGACCATGGCCTGGATCTCTGCCTCTCGGTGCTTTCACAGCACAAACAAAGCCACTGCTGATGTTCACACCTCAAGGCACCTCATTTCCTCAGCTTTCAAGCGAGCAGGAAATGTACAGGAAGCCCAGACAAGATGGTCCTGTGGTTTCAATACCAGACTGATATTTGGGGAATGTGGCCTCATTTACCATCTAGGCAGTGAAATTATTTGCTCAACTCAAGCAGAAGTGTGAAATGAGGGGTAAAAGCGGCTGCCAAGGCCACAGGGTAAGAGAGGGACAAACCTAGAATGTGATGACACATCCTTGTCATATCCTAAGAAAATTCTGGAGGCTGAAGGGAATTTTCCAGTCCTGATGTTGGACAGAAGGTCAAGACAGTTACCCAGAGAAGTCCACCTTAAGTCAACTGAAACATTTTGTTTCAGGTATTCTCCATGTTTCATTGCAGTTTTAACCTTTTCAGTTTTCTTAAAATATTGCAATTGGCTTTTCTTTCCAACTAAAGTGTAGTTTGAAAAGAAAACTTGAGAAACTTGAGAAAGCACCAAGTAGGGCTTTGATCAGACTGTCAAAACCCAGCCTTTCCAGTGAGTAGGAGGGCTTTGATAAATTTGCATTTTTCGGATGAAAAGACACTGGTTGGAAAAAGTCAGACCTTATCTAACACGAATCTCCTTGTACAGTTCCCTGATACACAGTGAATTCTGTCCCAGTGTTTGGAGACAGGGCCAAATGAAGCCATTTTAGGCTTTTCACTGTGCCAGCAAAGCCAGTGGAAGCTTTGCCTTTGCCTTTGGGGTGGTGGATGGTCCAACCTCCCCTGTAACTCTGTATTTGGGTCTTTAATGTGAATGCATGAATGATTCCAACCCCGAATGCCCAGAGGATGTGTCCCGGCAAAATTGCAATACCCAAGCCTGTAGGGTTTTAATTATATTTTTAATAACTTATACAAACACCTAAAGAGGTAATGAAGTGCTTAGAAATAATTTAAGAAGATCTGTTCTGGTTTTTGACTCTGGTAGATGCCATTTGCCTGTTCAGGTACCTCAATATCACTGACATTTGTCATTTTGATGTCATGGTGACTAAAACCACACCAGATTGCTCTCCTGGAGGGGAGTGGAGACCTCAGAGAGACATCAGCATCCTCTCAGGAGGGAGCATCCAGAGAACACATCAAGAAGGAGCTCAGCTTGGTTTTACACACACACAGAAAGTGCAGTGCTCAGAGGAGATCTCTAAAGGGGAGATGCTGACACTACAGCTGCACTGTGAGAGACCTGGGGTGTCAGAGCCTCTCCTGTCTCTCAGAACTGTAAATATTCAACTCTTCCCCCAAACTCTCCGCTTTTGGTTGGGAATGAGAAGTTAAGATGGGCAAATTCACTGACCAAAGGCATGAGAACCCCCAAAAATAAACATTAATGCTGCCAAAGTACTGCCTGCTGGTGTGAGAATCCCAGAGCCACGGAATCCCAGAAACATGGAGAACCATGGAATCACAGAGCTATGGAATCACAGAGCTATAGAATCACAGAGCCATGGAGTCACAGAGCCATGGAATCACAGAAACATGGAGAACCATGGAATCACAGAGCTATGGAATCACAGAGCTATAAAATCACAGAGCCATGGAATCCCAGAGCCACGGAATCACAGAAACATGGAATCGCAGAGCCATGGAATCACAGAGCCATGGAATCACAGAGCCACGGAATCCCAGAAATAAACCTGGAATGAGGAGGGTATAGGAATGAGATCTATAACATCACAGATTCCCAGGATGGTTTGGGTTGGAAGTCCCTTATAGATCATCTCATCCCACCCCCTGCCACAGGCAGAGACACTTTCCACTAGCCCAGGTTGCTCCAACCTGGCCTTGGACACTTCCAGGGATGGGGCAGTGGGGAGGAATGGGTTGGGCTACCTGGAAACAGGAGTCATCTTCCAGCAAGAGCTGGTAGGGCAAAAGATTCTATGTGTTAATATTCTAATTGTACAGGGAAATGTAGGTGTGGTGGAGCAGAGACAGTGCAAATCATGGACAGATTACATGTCTTATACTGATGTAATTATAGATGCTTTACTCTCTCCTGAGACTTCCCCATGTCACAGCAGACACAGCATGTTTAGGAATGCCAAGAGACCTCAGGGAAGCAATTTTTCCAATGTCATCAAAGAAAACTGTTAGTGGGTGTTGTTAAATGTGCCAGTGTTGCCTGGCTTTATCTCACAACTAAAGGTCACATTTAGAGGGAGATCTCATGGCATTTTCTCGTCTGTAAAAGACTGTCCTTTGACATGAGGCACGAAGATGTCACTCACTGAGGGTCAAACAGCACAACTGCAGCAAAATCAGGTTGACAGCCCGGTTCTTTGGGTTCTCATGACGCTGGGCCAGGGTGGGATGTGTAAACAAGGTGTTCTCTTTAGGGACATCTTCAGAGGCAAAACCATGGATCAGGCAAGCAAAGCACATCTTACCCTTCGTTAAAGCTTTGACAATCCCACTCTCTGCCTCGTCCCAGTGACTATAAAATTGCATGGAGGCAAAATCTCAAGTGAGCAGAGCAGGGACATTCTGGCTCTGTTTCATTCATCAGCCCTTTTCCCCCAGCCTTGCCTGCTATTCCCATTTCCTTCCTCGCCTCTCACATGAAACGTATCCATGGCACACACCCACTCTGCCTCCTTTGCTCACATTCTCAAACTGGTTTACAATCATCTTTTTGGAAAATACACTGTTCTTTTTTCTCATGGACAGCAGCAAAGGGATTAGTTGGGTCCTGGTTCCTGCCACAAATGGGGCAGTTTCTCTTCAGTCTGTCCATCTCAAGGCAAAATTCTCTTCAACCATTTTCTTGTATAACCCGAAGAAACAATTTACAGCTATTTTAGTTTAATAAAGATGGGGTTGGCTCTCTGATTAGAACCAACCACATGCTTGAAAGAAGACAAATCCAAGCTTAGTAAGTCTGAATAATGTAAATCTGAGTTTGCTTTTCACTTCAGGAGGGAACATTTTAAGATTTAAGCAGCACAATGTCTCCTTTGGACGTGCCCAAGTTATTTTTAATATATGACCCTAAGTTTTTGGCTTAATTTGGATGGAAAGTCTAAGCCATTTAGCAAGTATTTATAATCCAAGTTTTCAGTTCTTTCTGTTGAGTAAAAAGCACGTTGCCAACACTACTTTAAAAAATGAGCTCTTTGAATGAAACTGCTGAGTTAAAAATTGTATAGTTACAGGAACTTGTAGTCTCCTTCTCTGAAGATTTAATTCATACATTAAGATCCAGGGGCTTCCATCTGCAATTTGTTTCCTTCCTTCTTGTGGTATTTATGTGATTAACAAGCAGGTGGAAGTGTGACTTTTGCTTCTGTTTTCACTAAAATAACAATTCCACTTCAACAAAATGCAGAATTCAGTAAATATCAAATATAAAAGGTCCTGGAAGGAGTTTGTATTTTTAATTCTCTCCATTCATGTTTTAAGGTGTTTAATTTTTTTTCAGTGTGACAGTCAAAATTAAGAATTGTGTGCATTGAAATAGCCTGGGATGAGGAGTGTGGATGGATGTGATTTATTATTTCAGAGATTCACAGCATGGTTTGTGTTGGAAGGGACCTTAAAGCTCACCCAGTCCCACCCCCTTCCACACCTTCCACTAAGAGCAGGTTGCTCCAACCTGGCCTTGAACACTTCCAGGGATAGGAAGAGTATATTAAAGTGTAATTAAGTAATTAGGTGTCATTAATTGAAGTGCATTTAATTTCAGTGTAATTAAGTGTATATAAATTGTCAGGTCAACCCATTGCCTCACCAGAACAAGACTTGGCCATTTTGCTGCTCTCAATCCTTTACATAATGAGCATTGCTGGATTCATTACTGATGCATGTAAAGCTCAGTGGAACAAACAAAGGTTAAGTGAGTTTTAGACAGAAAAAGGCCTTTTAAGTCAAGCCCGGAGCAGCGGGAGCAGCAGAGGAGGAGGTTAATGTATGTGTTACTCTGTGGATGGGAGTCACACCCTCACCCAGACACAAACCCTGTGCAAGCTGCAGTGAGAACAACAGGAAATGGCCAGGGGTATTTATAGCATTATTGTGTTTATCCCGAAGTGATGTTCTGCACAGATTATGATGAAGCTTTTCGTGGGAGAGGACACAGCTTGTGTCAGCTGGAGCTCTGCAGGCACTTCACCCCGTGTGCTCCTGCCAAGCTCTCCCCGTCCCCCTCGGCCTTCCCTTGCCTCTTCAGGGCTTTGCTGTGCCAGGACTTCCCACCAGCCACCCCCACCCCCCCATCACGTTTGGCCCACAACTATTTGTTTCCCCAGATCTGCAAGTCCACGCTGAGGTGTTGAGAAGAAAACAAACCCTCCCACACCAGAGGTCCTGAAATACCTTCCCATTTGCCCCTTTCTCCCAGGGAGGCATTCAGCGGAAAACAATGGTTTTCATGGACAGATCATCTCCATATCCCCAGCCTCTGCTCTGCCATCTCTCTCTAACTTGAACATGTAAAGAGACTTTTCCTAATTCATTCCCATTGTCTGAATTTCCCTGAAGATGAAAAAAACCCACCAAAGAAATATGGGAGAGGACATACATAGTCTAACAACTGAGTATCTCTGGGGGTTAAAGAGCCCTCCACCCACTACCTGTTCAAGCCCGTTTCCATCTCTGCAGAGCAGTCTATCTCAGCCAGAGAACGTTAAAATAATAATGATAAAAAGTGTAACTCAAGAAGCAAAGGATCTGCTTTTACTTCATCGTCAGAGCAGTTATTTCTTATCTTAGTCACATCTCCTGAGGTTTGTTCAGCTCATGAACGTTCAGCTCATTTCTCTGTTTACACCCCGAGATATCTGAAAACCTTGATTAAAAGCAATCAGAGGAATCCATCATATGACACTGGGGCCATTTACAGCCCGTGACAGTTATTAGCAAATGGTAACCTTTCCTCTGAGAAAACAGAAGGAAATCCTGCTTTAATTTAAGCTTTCAAACATCATCCCTCTCTATCTCCGCAGCAAATCAGAGCATCTCCACCATGCCATTGTTTGCAAATATAATAAGTCCCGGGTTTGTCTGTTCGGAAAACAAACAGCGAGAGAAAAGCCTCAGGAAGCGGCTGTGAATGGGAGCAGCGCTGGAAGGCCGCGTTAATTACGGCAAGGGAGCCGATGGGACGGCGGAGCTCGGCCCTGCAAATCATTAGTGCTTCTATTAGCGCTTCATTGTGGGGCTGCTGATCGAGACCAGCTTCCCTGGGCTAATTTGCATCGTATTCTGACAGGTGCTGGTCCAGGTGTCCTATTGTCGCCCAGAATTAATAAACATGATTCAACACCCCCCCTCCCCTTCCTTTTATCGTCTGTGTGATAGAGGGAATAATAGAAAGGGAGCGGGGCTGGGAGAGGGGGGCTCCGAGCTCATCTCCCAGAAAGGCTTTTCCTGGGGGTTTGCCAGCTTTAATTTTCAAGTGATGGGCTCTCAGGCTGCTCTCTCTGCATCCCCTTACCTGCCACATCACTCCCACCCCTCCCTGGGGTGAGGCAGGGCTAAAGCTGGCCCAGGGCACTGCACGAGGGCTCCTTTCTCCATCAAACAAACTGATGGGGCACAAGCCATCCCCCTGGGCTCTTTGTGGTTTGCCCAGCCCTGCTCCAGGGTATGAACCCCCTTGGATGTCCCTGGCACAGTCCTTGTGCATCCTTGACTCTGCTGGCATCTCAGATTCTATCTGACCCTTCCCTGACAGTCCATCACCACAGCCTAAAATTAGACCCCTAAAGCCATCCTTTTGTTGTTTTTCACTTTTTATTAACTAAAGATGATGATGATCATTAATAGGATGCACACAGCAAGCAAGGAAGCGCTTTGTTTTACAGCCCTCTGCTTTAATTGAACATAGACTTAATTAAGCATGGAATTCTATTTGTAACAGGATTTTTAATTTTTGTTAGGATCTAATTTCTCACTCTCCCCTGCAGTCCTTAGAAACTCACATTTATTAGATAAATGATGATATCCTTATGCAATCAGAATGTAATTCAGGCTTTCCAGATGAAACCCAAGTATCACAAGAGCTGGGCCCAGCACTGCTGTGTCACCCAACATTCCCCGCCCTGCAGCAGTGGATTGGCCCCACACTGTCCCTTTTCCTGCTTCCCTTTCATCCCTTGATTTCTCAAAGCCTCCCTGGCCATGTGGTGCCCAGAGCCCAGGGGCTCTGCCACGGTCACTGTGTCACACAGGGTGTTTGTGGTGACACGGGAGCAGCCCCTGCACAGGCAGCTCTCAGCTGGCCTGCCTGGCTGTTCCCACCCGCCCAGGGACTCTGCCCAGCTCCTCACATCCCTCAGGGCTCCTCTGGCACACAGGAGATGCATTTAGGCCTTTCATCAGGGCTGCCCTCTTTGCCTCTGGGTGGGTGCAGAAGCTTCAGCAAATCTGCAATATCACTGTCCATATGAAAATGCAGGAAGCAAAGCCCAGGCTGTTTTCTTGGAATGAAGGGAACAAGTGAGGCTCCAGATGTTTGTGTGCAAGGAATAGATCTGAATCAGAGAATCCCAGGATATGCTGAGCTGGAAGGAACATCCAGTCCAACTCCTGGCCCTGCACAGACACCCCAACAACCCCACACTGACCCTGAGAGCGTTGTCCAAACCCTCCTGGAGCTCTGGCAGCCTTGGGGCTGTGCCCACTGCCCTGGGGAGCCTGGTC
>JAWWES010000067.1:715824-761429 GCA_035583135.1 Lophotriccus pileatus
GGTTGGACGGGGCTTGGAGCAACCTGGGCTGGTGGAAGGTGTCCCTGCCCATGGCAGGGGGTGGAATGAGATGATCTCTGAGGTCCTTTCCAACCCAAACCATCCTGTGACTCTGTGATACATATAAAATTAGCATTGCCTGAGACAGATCCATTTTCCAGCTGTTTGTTTAACTCCACCAGTTTAATCTGCAATTTATACAGGACAAGAGCTCAACCACCCTCCTTTATCCCCTGTGGCTGATGACGCTCCCAAGCCCTTTGTTTACTCAGGGTCTTGCACACTCACTGAGCCCTGTGGGGACAAACACCACCTGTATCAGACACTCTGAATGCACAGAGCTCATTGTACATGCACCAGACACTCAGGGACAGCTGGAGGAGCCTTGGGAAGGCACATCTGGAGAAGGGATGGGAATCAGAGCACACACCTTCCTCCTGAGGAGGTTCATCTCAGCAAGGGAGGGCTGTCCTTGCAAAGCTGAGTCCCTGGGCCCTGAAAATAGCTGGGGTCACTACCTGGGTGAGGAAAGACCTGGGAAGCACTTGGGAGAATGGTTTGTCAGGACTTGGATGGTTTCTTTCCCCAGCCTGCTCTCTTTCTGCTCCTTTGCTCCCCCTCCCCGTTCCCTGCACGTTTCCCCCCTGTGCCGGTGCCCACACACCTTTCACAGCACACACATTTCCCTGGCCCCCTCAGCTCCTTCAGGCTGGCACGTGGGGAGCAAAGTGCTGCTCACCAGGCAGAGTTTCTGTGGCTTGGGGTTCTGGTGATTAGCAAATCCTCTTTTATTTTTGGAAGGCTGCAGCTGGTAGTTTTGAAACGACCGAGCTGCAACAGGGTAAGAAATGGATGGAAGAAAGGGGCAATCAGAGCAGGGCCTGAGCCTGCACTGGCTGCTAGTTTTTAAAACACATAAAAGTCTGGCTTATGTAAGAAGCCATCTGGTATTTAGGCCTAGTGGCAGTTTTGGCTCCGTGTGTGTGCTCTGAGTGTGAATCAATGGAGCGGCTCCACAGGACGTACTCTGCTGGCCTCTCTCACCAGGGCACTGCTGCAAAACGGCACAACTGTGCACTTCACACCCTTCCTGCTCCTCTGGATGGCTCAGAACGGTCCTGGGGCTGAGGGAAAACGTTCCTGCAGTTCTCCAGACCCCCGTTACAAAGATGTGCAAGTCCCAAAGGTTGGTGAGCACACCCATATCTCAGGAACAGGGTGGAAGGTTGTGGAGTGTTAATAAAGAACAGAAGGGCAGGAACTGGGTGTCTGTCTGCTCATGACACGGCCCTGCAGGTCGTGCCTGAGGTCACTGTACCTGAGCCAGAGTCATTCCCAGCAGGCAGAGAGGGAAGGGAGGAGTTTCTTACTCCTGTGGATGAGCAACTGAAGCACAGAGAGGTGAAGTGCCTGATCTCATCCAGTGGCAGAACAGCTGACTGAACAGGTCTGAGACAAAGACTGCAGTGAATTAACCTCTCACAGATTTTTCTGACTCACCAGAAGTTAAAAAACCCCAAAGCATCCCAATCCTGGGATTGCATCAGGGAGGGATCTTCCAGTGTGTGCTAATGCCAAGCTCTGAGAACAGCCTGTGCCACTCCAGTGACTCACGTGCCAAAGGGCAAATTCCCATGGAAGCAGGTGCATCTGAGGGCCAAGGAATAAGCAAGAGGAGGAGGGGATGAAGGAGATTAGCAGATTTGTGTTCATCCCCACAAAACAAAGGGTGTGGCAGTGGTCTGTAAGTACACTGGGGGTGTAAGGTCAGGGAAGGGAAAGTGCTGCTGAGGCCAGTAGTGCTGGCATGAGAAAGGCATGAATCAGGCATGAGCAAATGTCAGCCCAAAATCAGAAGAAAGTATCCAAACCTCAGAATGGAGAAGTTAACAGAAGGCCTCTGCAATGGGGAGCAGTGGGGGTGGAAAGAAAATCCATCCTTCACAGAAACCTCGGAGATTTGGGGAAGGGAACGATGGTGCCGGTCACGTCTGACAGCAGACCTGGAGCCCAAGAACTGCTCCCACTCTGGAGTTCAAATTAAGTGCCATAACCTTTCTTCACTGCTCAGGAATTTTGAAGAAGACTCTCTTGTTACAGCACAGCAGAGCCCACGCTGGTCTCCAGGCACTGCTGGAGCACAAATAACTCACGACACCAACGATCAGCCGTAATTACATCCTTCCTGAAGCGGAGATGACATGTGGGAATACCAAAACCGAGGAGCAGGGAGCTAACTGCAAGCTTGTTCCATCCATCAGTGACCACCCCGTGTTCTGTGACGATGAGAACACGTCTGCTCTGGGATGCTGTGGTGCAAATCCAAGGATTTATAGCAGGCAAGCTTGAACTTCAAGGCACTGCTTTCCCTTCCTGAAGGGAAGGAGCTCCATCCCTTTGTGGAAACCTCTGCCTGCTGCTCTGGAAGTGCTGTGAGGGGAAAGGATTCCTGTAGTTGTGGAGCTGGGTTTGGGATGCCCTGTGGGACCCAGGAAAGGAGACAGAGACCGGTGCCATCTGTAGCACTGACGGGGTGTCCCAGGCAGTTGCATGTTGTGACTCAGAGTTAAATGTGGATTTACACTTCTCCTACCAAAAAAAAGGGTCATATGGGGCTGCATGTTGGGTAAGTGTTTTACACAGCCTTCCATAGAAGTGTTCAGTCATCTAAATAACTTCTAGATTAAACGGATTAGGCAGTGGCAGAATTGAGACTAAACTGGATTGTTCAAACCATTTGCTTACCAACTGCTAAAAACTGCCACGTCCTTTTTATCCTTCCTGGTGTCCCTTTGGCATTTAAACAGTGGTATGTTGCTGCTTCTCTGGGCAATGGGAGCTCAAGAAGCATTTGGATGATCCTGTCAGGGATGTGGTGGCACTCTTGGGGATGGGCCTGTGCAGGGCCAGGGGTCAGACTCGATGATCTTTGGGGGTCCCTCCCAGCTCAGCACATTCTGTGGTTCTGTAAATCTGTAAAACTCTACCCACAACCCAGAGGGCCCAGTCTCATTGCCAGGGAGAGGATGGAGGTGCTTTTCAGAAGAAAAGGACTAGGAGGTACCACAGCAAAGTGCTGTTCTACATCTCCCTCTGTAACATTTCTCTGGGTAAGCAGCCCTGCCTGCTTTGGAGTCTGGACCTGTCCCCGCTCCCTCCTCTGCTTTCTGCAGGACAAAAAGGTGTCCTGTGGGTTGTCAGAGGGGCTGGAGGAGCAGCAGGAGCCGGGCTGGCCCCGGGCCATGGCAGCGGCAGCTCCGTCTCCCTCCGGCTTTCAAGAGACGGCTCGGATTTCAAGCGCAGTCTGAATCCACCCGCGCTGGGGTAAAACACCCCCCCACCATTTCCACGCACAGCAGCCTGGCAGAAAAGGGATTCAGGAGAAACAGAGGCAGCTGAAAGCACCCCAGACCCTGAGAAGAGACTTTGCTTTGCCCTGTGCATCAGTTCCTCCCTTAGGATCACTCTTTCTCCTGTCCTGTTACAGACCATTCTTGCAATATTTGCAGGATGATGCTGCCAGTTCTTGCCTAACAGTGCTTGCTTTAAAGCCTGGTGGGTTCCAGTGAAGTCAGATGTATTAGTTTAGAAATATCAGCAGAATATAAATATTTGTGCTGTGGAAAGATACACATGTGCATATTAGATCTAATTAAGGAAGGCTGCTACGACTCATGGCTCGTGAATTCTGTGAGCAAGTTTGGGCTCAGGAGTGGCAGCAGCAACAAAATTATCCCTGCTGGAGCAAACTGTGTCTGGAGGAGGGATCTGGAGGGATCTGGATCCTCAAACACAGCCCAGCATCTGGGATATCTGCTCTCAGTAACTTCCAGTCTTTTGGGATCAATTTTCAGGTGCTCTGTCCCCTCCTGAGCTTGTACCTGTATTGGTAATTTCTGGCTCTAGGGATTAATTTTCCGTGTATCAGTGGTCAAACCACGAGAAGTGTTCCAAGTCCACCCTCTGTCACCAATCCCTGGCCAGTTCTAATTCCAGAGGCTTGTGAACAGGCTCTTTACATCTCTGGTGGTGAGTTGCTGAGTGACCAGATGCTTCCTGCATTTCATCTCCTCCTTGTTTTCTTCCTTTGCCTGCTCAGATTTTGGGCTCTTATTCCACGTACGTGCCACGCTCCTCTTGGTGGAGCCTCTGGGGACAACTCCCATAATACAAGGAATTCATCACACCAGTCACGACTTCTGGTTCTAATCAGGAGTCAGTCCTGAAGGCTGAGCTGCAACACGACCCTCATGGACAAATCCTCTGAGTTTAACAGGGATTAAATCCGTGGAATTTTGATGGAAATCGAATTAGAAATAGAATAGAAATTGTCCCATAAACAGAACACAGCAGAAAAGGCAAAACTTCCTCGATTTTCCCCAGGATTTTACAGAAGGGAGATAATTTTCTGATGCTTTTTGCTGGACAATCCAACACCATTTGATACAAAATGTCATTTTTGAATGCAAAGGCTCAGGATTTTGTATGACACGAGAAAACCTCAAATCAGTTCACTGAAACCTGCAGAAAGGCAGTTCTGTAGGAGGGCAGTGGTGGTAACTCTTCTCCTTGCTTAAAGTAACACAGCTCCTGCTCTTCCCTGAGGCCTGGGAGAGCAGGATTCCCTGGAAGCTCTGGCTGCTGGTTAAGGGATGTGCTGTCATTGATTCCTATAAAGAAAGAGCACTCCTGACCTGCAGGGGTTACAAAGGGATGGTGGATCTCAGGATGTCTGTCAGCTGGGGAAAAGGACTGTCCCAAGGGAGACAGGATTGTTCCTGCATGGCAGAGTTTGCACCTTGCATCCATAGCATGTTCCTGGTGTGAGTGGCAGGACTGAAAGGGAACTGCAGGCCATGACAGCTGAGGGAAAAACAGATGTGAGAAGAGGGTAACTGCCACTCAGTGTGGTGGTTTGCAAACAATTCCTATTAGAATATCCAGGGCTGCCAGTTCCAGGGGGTACCAGGGCACTGCCTTGGGTGGCTGTGACCATTTTGGGCAGCATTTCTGCCACTGGCCTCCCTATTTCGGGACACAAAGTCCCAGCCCCAGGGTCAAAACCCAAAGTTCACCCAGAACAAACCTGTGCAGATCAACGAGACCTCAACACCTGATATTTGCTTTAACAAACCCCGTATTTCTGCTGACACACGGAGCCCTGGGGGGAAAGGTTTTCCCTTTCTGCTTTACTTTGGTAGCCAAGAGCTACCAGAGCTGCCAGGGGTGGCTGCCCACTGCCCTGGAAGTGGCTGCATTGCAACATTGCCCCTCTGCAGCTGTGGCAGTGCAAAGCTCAAGCAGAGATGAAGAGGGCACTGTCACTCCAGGCAGGGGGGAAAAAACACAAGGCAAATGTTAGATGCTCAACATTGTCTGGAGTCCCAGGGAGATTTGGAACAGGAGCAGCGGAGGAGTTACAGTTTCCTTTGTTCTGTTGAAAGGAAAAAGGAAACACATCAGGAAACCAGACTGTGGAGCACAGGAAGTCTCACTTTGGCTGATAAAAAGGAACCGATGTGAGGTTGGTTCAGATGCTGTTATAAGTCAATCAAGCTCAGAGCAACAAGAAGAGTTATTCAGAAGAAACCAGAGAGCCAAATTCTGCCTTTAGCTGCAAAAAGAGTATTTTAACCTCTCCTAATCTTCTCCTTATCTTCTTTCTTTTTTTGGAAGAAAAGGTTGCTATAAAAACCATTCAAATAAGAATCTTCTCATCACACAGAAATCGGTTTCCTGAGCTCACCACACCTTCCCCTGACCCCACCAAACCTGACTCCAGTTTCTTCTTTTCACTCATCCCTCAACCTGAAAAACTGTATTCTTGCTGATTTATCTCTTCCCCTGAGATCAAAACCAGCATTATTAAGAAGGGCAGGGTTTTTTTGCTGAATGAAAAATCAGCAAATGACTAATTAAAGCTTTGTTGCCCGTTATGATATTTTCTCTCCCTCCCTTGATTGACAAGTGGGGGCCAGAATAACATTCAGTTCCTGGGTGTGCAGCTCTGTCAGCCTGGGGAGGGGCCATTTATAAGGGTTCTTTAGTTGTTTCTTAATCCTTCACAGCTCTGGTTGAGCTCTCAGTCCCTGCTGGAACAAGATATATGCAAATAAATCAACAAGCTTAAGTGTATCCCTGACATTTACTACAGGAGCCTCTGTGGAGCTGTGTTTCTTCCTGAATTTTAGGGAAAAAGTCAGGAAAAGAAAGAGTGGTTGATCCATGTGAAGAGGGTCATTTTCTTTCCAGCATCAGACTGATGGTGAAGAGAAGCAAAGGCTGAGATTTTGCCCAATGTCTGTGGGCTTTCACCTTCCTTTCCCCTCTCTTTCCAGGCAGAATTGTGCACTCAGCGCCCCTTAGGCAGATTTCCAGTGTTAATCAGCACTTTGGTTGTGAACAGAACCAGGACACTTGGTCAAACACCCAGGAAGCAGCCTGGCTTCCAGAGGGAGCAGCTACCCTTGGAAGCCGAGTTACAGACTGTTTCAAACTGAACTGCTTTCTTAATTAACAAATATCACAGAATCCCAGAGTAGCCTGAGCTGGGAGAGACCCCAAGTCCAGCTCCTGCCTCTGCACAGGACACCCCAACAACCCCACCTTCCACCCCCCTATTTTTAAAATTAATTAAGAGTCTCTGGTGTCAAACACTGATGGTCCTTATTGCCAAATTGTGCCTTTGGTGCTCTTTGGAGGAGCAGAAGGTTGGTCAGGAGATACTGAAGTGCCTTTGAGACCAACGTACACCCCTTTTGTTCGGGGCTCTGCCTCAGAGCTAAAGGAAAAGCTTCTGGTAGCAGAGGTGGGGGAGGAGGGAGGGAACGTTTGTGGCTTTACTACAAGAGACAGGTTTCTCGATGGGTGTTACTGGCTGCAGATATGCATCAGTAATTATGTGGCCTGGGTAATGAGAGGAAGAGGGAAAACAAGCAGCAAATGCATTCACGTTCTGCAGGCTTTGATATCTGGAGCTCAGCGGGGGAGATCAGCCCTTGCCCTGTGCCACACTGGCTGTTTGTGCAGTTTGGGGCACCCTGACTGCCCGGGGTCTGCAGGACACAACCCCCAGCTCACCAAAGACTCAGGCCCACCAGCAGGCAAATGGTTCCCAGGAGGAGGAGAAAACATTTGTGGGCTGATATTTTGGTCTGTATTTCCAAACAAGCCGTAAGTGTGCTCTCCCAGCCTCATCCAAAATCCTTGGCTTGCTCAGAAGGTGTTCTGAGGTGTCACTCAGGGACATGTGGCACAGCTCTGTGTCCCTGCAGGCAGCTCTTTTTACGTGCCAGTGTGCACTGGGCACTTGTGTTCACGTGCAGGAGAGCAAAAGAGAGGCACAGACCCTGCTGTTCCACTCAGGAAGGGAAGCTCTGAAGAGACTTTTACCTTTTGGAGGAGAATTGGCTTCAAACCAACTTGTAGAGCTGAGCTTAACATATTAGACCTGCCTTTTCTAGTGCACATCCACGCACTGACACCAAGCTCCTGCAGCTTTAGGTGTGCAGCAAACCCACAAACATCCAGAAATCTGAAGTTAAGGCTCCCTTGGCTCCTGTAATTTGCACTGAGGTGGGACATGGAGTGTCTTTGCTCAGGCAAAGTCAAGCAGAAGGAGAGGCTGAAGGAGGCAGATGAGGAGGGGCTGGAGAAGAACCTCACACACTGATGTGTTACAAGGAAAAACAGAATGGCAGACCCTGCCAGGAGGTTGGACATCCACATGTTCTAGAGCTGCTCCTTCTGAGCAGATGGGAGCTGGAATCAAGAGGAAAGCCTTCTGTAAGTCCAGGAAGCAGAGAGATGAAGGAAATAAACTCTGCTTCCTGCAAAAATGGCTATAAATGCCCCTCCCCCAGCATATCTCACCTTCTCAGAGTGTCACCTCATTCCTCACTTCGAGATTGAACCCTCCCCTTTGCTGCTCTTGATTGTAATAACAATTACAATAAATAACACTTCTTACAAGAGATGCTGCAAGGGCTGACAGAAGCTGGGTCCTTCCCCCAGGAATGTCACAGAATTCAAATTAATAACTAAAATAAAAGCACAAAATCCTCAAGACATGCATTGCTACTACTCAAGGTGACCACATCCTGTTCAGGTAAAATCCACAGTGCTGCAGAGAAACTCTACAGGGCTCTCAGCACCTCTGAGTGAAACCCCAGGGACCTAAAATCGAAGCAGTTGAAATGTTTTGTTGTGTATTAGGTTTGCTTCAGACTAACCATCCTTCTCCCAGCAGGAAAAATTATGCCCCAGGCTTGGAAAAGGCTTTCCCAGGTGGGAGTCAGCACTGGACACTTGGAGTGTCAGTGGGACAATGTGATTTAAGCTCAGGCTGAGACAGAAGATATGCATTTGCCCAAGAGATCTTGGAGGGAAAATGAAGCAGCATCGTCAAAATATCCCAATTAGAAAACATCTCTAACAGGTTTTTGCTGTTGTGTATCATTATACATCATAAATGGGTCCTGAACGGGGGCCAGGGTCTGAGGGAACATCGTCATTTATGCCTTGGAGGTTCCAGATGGTTTTGTTCCAGACTGCTTTGGAGGGGCAGCGATTTGGAAAGCTGCCGCACCTCAAATCTTGGGGATTTAGTGGTCGTTTTTTTCAATCTGCAGATGGGGAGTTTGGGCCTGGGAGTCAATGCCCTTCTGCCAGGAAGGGTCACCCCTCGGGGGCCAAAGCCAGGGCCACCTCAAAGGGCCAAACAGACATTTCAACTTGCCCAGAAGGGAAACGTGTTCTTCATCTGGGATCCTCGAGGCCAAGTTCCAGGGCAAGAGAACGCCTACAGTTCACCAAGGACAAGAAGCAGTGATTGCTCTGGCAAGCCCACTCCACCCTCTGCTAGGGCAACACCAACACACAAGGCCTCCTCTCCTGGAGGGACACGGCTCTGGGTGTCACCTCCTTGGGAAAGGCAAAGCTCTCCCGGGACGTCCCTCAGGTGGCCTCTCTTACGGCCAGAGCATGAGGGTGAACATGTTTGCACAGAACGAAGGCAGCAGCAACACAAAATGAGCTTTTTTCATTAACAGTCAGGCTTTAGCAAGTGTATTTGCTTTAATTATCCTCCCCACGTAAAGTGGAAGTGAAACAATTAAACCAGTTTGAAACCACCCCATTTGTTGTTGTGAGGAAGTCCCTGCACGGGCAGCTGTTGGGATGGACCCTGTTTTGAATTAATTTGAGGCAATAAAAACCCAACACAAAGTAAATTAATCAAAACTGGGGGGTTAACACCCAGAACACAACATGTGGAATACCTGGGGCTGTACAATAAAAACCTTATCAACCATTTATAATTAGTGCCAACACAAATGCCAGGAGTTGTCCTGAGCTGGTTCCATGTTATATGTTTATATCCATGAGGTTTGGGCTAAAAACACTGAAACAACTTTAATGCACACCTGTGCACAGAGGGTGCAGGTGTAGGCCAGGATAATCCTGAGCACATCAGTCCTCTGACCATGCCCTGTTTCCCCAGGAGTCTTTAGGAGTGCCCGAGGTTCCAGTGGATTTACCCCTTCACTGCAAAGCTGCCCTGCAACTGGGCAGGGGTGCAGCCAAATTATCCCATCAAAACTCCTTCTGAATGGCACAGAAAGACTGAGAGAAAAGTACAAGCCCAATATTAGAGGTTGCAGGGCAAAGGGAGAGATTTTCATAGCAGAGTCAACCCAAACTCCTGCACCTGCCAAGTGTGCAGTTAAAAGCCTTTGGCTCAATTAAAACAATTAGTCCGTGGAATAGTTTTGCATAAACTAAAAAAAAAAAAAAACAAAAACCAGTCACTTGCCAAGTTTAAGTTGCTCAAGAAGAAAATCATCTGGAATGCACAGCCCTCTCCCAAATGGAGCCCTTCTCCCCTGCACTGACAGGAATATTTCTGAGCTCGGGGAGGGAAGCGTTTCTTACCCACCCCGGAACTCAGATTTCATCTGCTCCCTCCCCTGTTCTTGCTGTAGATGATGAAAGAGCCTTTTGCAGTGTTTTTCTTACTCTCCAGTCCCTTCCATGCATCTTTCTGCCATATTTTTCCCCACACAAACCCAGCTCTGAGATAAATCAACATGTACAGCGAGGGGAGAGCAGAGCTAAGGCTGGATTGCTTTGAAATCGCTTTCCTCTGGCTGTGGACAGGTTTGCTTTGCTGTGCCTCAGAATTCAGAGGATCTTCCCTGCAGCACAGGTTGTATGGAGAGCTCAGCACATCCAAAACACTGCAGCATCTCAAGCCACGGCCTCTCCTGCTGCCCTTCACCTGAGACAAGCCAGGCAAGGTGGCCTAACCCTTCCCTTCTCAGCAGCAGATCTGTCACTGCATGGGGTTAATATTCCCTGGAACCCCCTTTTTAGGAAAACTTGCAAGAGATCTCAGATGATCCTGGAGGCACTCCAGAGCCCTGACCTCAGTGCATGGCACAGAAAAGGGGAAATTATCAGAGGTGGCAAACAGGGCATGGGGAACCTGCAGCAGCTTGGACCAGCTCAGTGAGTCCAGGAGGAGATCTGGGGTCTCTGGATCCCGTTTGTCTCAGCAATCAGCCAAGTCATTTCTGGACCAGGAGAGGAGCAGGACAACGGCAGAGCAGGCAGTGGGCAGGGCCGGGAGCCGGGGCAGTGACCTGGGGTGCGTTGAGTGAGTTCCTCCTTCGGCCACAGCCTCCCAACGTGACTGTAAGAGGAGCTGCGAAGTGTCGCAGTTCCTCATCCCCGAACCGCAGGGGCTGCGGCTGAGCAACAGCTCCGTGCAAGGCGGGCTGGGACGGGAGCAGCTCCCGGCTGAGGGGAGGACTCAGCTCCGTTCGAGGCTCCCGGCCTGGCCAGGAAAGCAGGTCCATGTGTGCACCGCAGCAAATCCACAGATGGGAGATTTCTGCGCTTTCACTGCACAGTATTTAGGGCTCCGCAAATCCAAGGGGGTTGTGGGGCACTAAGCGGATCCTGAGTGAGGCCCAGGTTACTTTTGCTACGGATCTGAGGAGGTGGAGGGGAAAACCTGTCTTATTCCTGCCATGCCTCCCAAATTTTGTGCTTTCAACGCTCATGCTTTCTCCCTTCCTTTCCAACATCCACCCTTTCGTTCCCTCTCTCTTTCCTCTTTCCATTTTCTCTTCCTGCCCATCTCCTTCCCTCCCCCTTCTTTTGAGACCCTTCCAAAGCGTGCACTTGTCACAAGCTGCAATCTAAGGGAGAAAGTTTCAGTTCCTGCCAGTTTGCAGCATTTTTTCTACCCAGGTCAGCAAAAGAAAGAAAAAAAAAAAAAAAAGGAAAAAAAAAAAGTACAAAAAAAAAAAAAAAAGACACACCAAAAAAAGAGCACTTTTAAGACGAAATGACACCCCACCCAGGCGATAGGCATCTTCTTTCGAAATCCTCCAACCCAAACACACCCACAGCGCCTCTTGCTTCAAGGCTCCTCTGTTCAAACTGCTTCTGTTCTCCGGCGCTCCCTCAAGAAGAGCCCGTAAGAATTACAGCAGCGTCCCCCAAAGCCAGAAACACCCCCCCTGTGCTGCCTGGGCTTTGAGAAGCACCTCAAGGGGCTTGGAAAGGTTCGATTTATCTTTCCAGAGGCTGGAGGACCGGCCGGTGGGATTCGGGGAGGGGGAAAGGAGGGAAAACCGCTCTCCAAGCCCCGGCAGCGTCCCCGGTTGCTCAAGGCCACCAGAGGTTGGTTATGTTGGTGGTTTATTTGCCACACACTCAGCTTCCCTTTCCCGCTGCCTCTCCCCAAGCCAGGGGGATGTTTCTCTTCCAATTCCCCGCCAAAAAACCAACAACAACAGCAAAAAATAACCGCTGGAGCAAAGGCAGGGGCGACCACCGGAGCCAGCTGAGCCTTCCCGTCAGGGCCGGGGGCACATCGGGGCAGCCCCGAGCCCGCTCCGAGCCCCGGGGCAGGAGCTGTCACTGCCCTCCCGGAGCCGGGCACGTCCCCGGGGCCCCTCCGAGCCCTCCCGGGCGGGGACGAGCGGCTGCGAACCCCCCGAGCGCCGGGGAGAGCCCCGGGACGCGGCGGCGGCCGGCGGGGAGGAGGAGGAGGAGGAGGAGGAGGAGGAGGAGGAGGAGGAGGAGGAGGAGGAGAAGAGCCCGGCCGGAGCCGGCCCCAGCCCCGCGCCCCTTCCCCGCGCCCCCCCGGCTGCAGGAGACCCCCCGGCCGTCCTGCCCCCCTTACCTTAATAGTGCCGTCCATCTAGAATAACTTCCAGCCGGGACCAGCAATATTCCACACATTGACCCGGTTTAGCCTGCGACCGACGCCTCCTGAAGTTTTTTATCCTTCTCTCTCTTTTCGCTCTTCTCGCTGCCCTTCCAGCGGTTTTGCTGCTCTCTCCGTACCCCCTCTCCCCCTCTCTCCCTCCCTTCCTCCCTCTCTCTCTGTCTCTCTCTTTTTTTAACTTTGGTTGTTGCAGCAGAGCGAAAAAGAGACAGTTAACCGGATGAAACGTTTTTTTCTGCTAATTTTGGGAAGTGAAGTCACTCGAGGAGGAAACTTTCGTCTCTCCGCTGGTCCTGCCTTCTTGTTGAAAATATATATATTTTACATACAGGATATTTGCTCCATTTAGATAAGAAGGGGCAGAACAATGGGTACCTCTGTCACAGCTCTTGTTTGTCGCTGGGGCGGCCAGTCCAGCGCAGCCCTTGCCTTGCACCCCAGCCCGTCTTAGCCAGCGCCGTGTGTCATCCCACAGTTTAGTTTAACGTGGGTTTTTGCCATTTTTTTTTCTTTTTGGCTGGAGCAGCCTCCTCAGCCTGACTCACTGAATTTCCGTCTCTTCCCACAGATTTTTTTATTAATGCGTTTTCCAGTCACCGGCAAAAATTAAGGGGAGAAAACCGTAAATACGAGTCGGTCGCGGGGGGCAGGGGAGAAAAGAAAAAAAACGTATTTAAAGCACACTTCGCTCCCCCTCCTTCACGCCTCCCAGCAAGGAGCGTGAGACGAGGGTCCGGTCCCTGCCAGAAACGAGCGGTAAGTGCAATAATGTAAGACAGACAGACGGCTCCAGCAATTAAAGCCAGGCTGGGAGTGGGGCTGCGGGGAAGCGGAGGCTTTTTGCCATTTTCGCCCCTTCCCCTCACTCCCACTCGTCTCGAGGGGTGGGATGTCGGGCTCTGAGGGGGAGCCACTGGGATGGATGGGTGTCCAGCCATCTCTTTCAGGGGCTGGGAATCCTTTCCCGCTCGCAGTGCCGTTAAAACCTCACTCAAACGAGAGGACGGAAACCCACTTTACAAGCTAAAAGTGTCAACAATTCGCAGTGACTGTCGGATCAGCTGAAATTTCCCTTCCCGTGCCGCGTCCTAACGGGCACCGCACACAAAATAAACCCCCTCAACCACCAGCCTTTAAATCTCATTTTGGACCTGGCGAGCCCCTGGCGTGCAATCCGCCCTTTCATTCAAACGGCAGCGATCAGCGGGGAAGAAAACGCGCTTTTCCTTTTTCCGGGAAAAGCGGCAACCTTTCCAAAGGAGCCGAGGGAAGGAGACAATACCCGCCTGTGCGGCTCCCCCGCTCCCCCCTCCCTCGCAAAAATAAGCAGCAGCGGAACACATCATGCAACACTCGGGGCTCCTTTCTGCCCCACTTCTGCAAACGCCGCCGAGGGAAAGAGCAGAACGGGGAATAAAAGGAAGGGAAGCCAAGAAAGAAAAGTGTCAGGGCAGGAGGACTCTCCTGCACTTCGGCTCTCTCGCTGCGAAGGATGGATTACCTTGTCCAGTGCCAGTTGTGTCCAGGCTTTTTGTTTTCCCCCGTCTTTAGTCCAACCACGGGGAGGGGGGCTGGGGGTTGGGGGAAATCAAAATGATATCCAAAGTTATCCTGCACCCGCCCCTTCCAGAGGGGAAATGCAATAATGCCACTAGTGTTTCTACTCGGCTGCGGCAGAGATGCCTTATTAATACTTTATTTCTGCGAGCCCGAAGCTGGCAGGAGAGAGCTGCAGATCCCCCTTGCCCCTCCCTCCCCTCCCTCCCCCTCCTCCGAAATTAGCCTCATCAATTCAGCTACAATTTTGGAGTTCAGATGCAGACACGGGGCTGAACGTGACCAGACCTGGAGGTTTTGGGCTCGCTGCTTGCCAGCGATTGAGGCCGCCCGCAGGCGGGAGGTGAAGGGGGGGAGGGAGGGACAGCCTCCCCTCTCCCCACACCCCCGGCCCCCCCTGTCTGCTCCGCAATCCAGGGGTCTGCGCCGGGGTCCCCGGAGAGCTGCACATCTGGATGCTGCTAGCGGGGTCAGGTCCCCCCTTGCCTAGGGCCACAAGAACTGGAGTTCAATTAAAAGAGATCACGGTTAACCCTTTGCTTCCCTCATCGCTCTTGCCTTTTCCCCGTCCCGTCTCCCCCCACCCCCGGCAATGTTCTCTGCCCGCTCCCCCCTCGGCGTGACCACATGGCAGGAGGCTGCAGCGAGCAGAAAAGCGGGAGGTTAAAGGGAAGAGTGAAACGCATCCTTTCAAACCCCAAATGGTTTCCTCTCTAGACAACGCTCCCCACCAGCCCCGAAAAGCAACGAGGGTGGGGGTGAGGGAGAGGACAGGCTGAGGATCTGAACCGCGAAAGGAAAGGGGAAAATATCCTGTGGTAAAAGCCTCTGTCACCCACGGACTCCCACAGGGCACTTCGGGTTTAGGCTGCGGGACCGACAGTGGGGAGAAACCACCTGAAAATGTGCCCAGCTGGCGGGAGAGGAGCCCAACCCTCCCCAGAGAGTCTTTGGCCAGCGCCGCGAGAGGGGACAAACAAACCCGGCCCCACCGCGCATCCCCAGCGCGGGGAGGTGCCAAACAGACCCCCCTCCTTCCCACCTGGAGATATTTTAGGAACCCAGCACTGCGTTTTGTGGCCAGACGGGCACCGTGGCCCTCAGGGGCTTATTTTGCATATCTGGGGATGGCTCCAAGTGGAGCCGGGTCGGGTCTGTTGTTAGATCGGGTCCGGCAGGGATGTTCCTGCCTTACCTCTTGGGTTTGGGCTAAAACAGCATTTGCGAAAATCCAAGAGATGAAATAACGAGCGAAGCTGTTAAACGCTGTCGCAGACAAGCCGAACAGTCTATTCTTTTCCTCCCAAGTAACGCAGCAATAGAAACTTTGCTTCATTGGGGTTTTGTTTGCTTGTTTTTTCTTCCCTCCTTCTTCCCCCTACCCTCCAAAAAACCCACTCCTGAAGTTACCTCAAACTCTTTGACTAAGGCTGGAATATCTCCGAGTGCCAAAGCTCTAAATCATCCCAGGTGATTGTGTGGTGACTTTGGGTATTTTTCGGTTCTTTAACTGAGTATTTAAACTGTGTTTAAGTGGGAAGGGAGCAAAGCCCCGCGCACGGGGCTGAGCAATGTGCGCGACTTTTAATCTGCTGCTCGACGTTTGGATGCACATGTACATACAGCAAAGGAATTATCAACTGTTTAATGTGGTTACCACCAGACATCTGGGAAATCATTTGATCTTGGCAACCACGGAAGATTTCAAATGCTTACGCTGGGACGGGCTGGTAGAAATCAGTTACTCCTCAATTATTGGGAGTGTGATTTTTTTCCTTTCACCGCGCTTACGAATGAAACGAAATTCTCGAGGTTTTAATTAGTTCAATATTGATCTCAAGCGCTTGGCATGTCCTCACCTCCTCTCCTCGTCTTTATTATTGGGTTACACCGGCTGCAGCCTCACCCGGAGAAGGTGAAAACGCCGATTTTGGGTGATGAGACCGAAATGAATGTGGACACTCTGGAGGGATTGGGCCCGTCACTGATTCACGTGCAGTACCAAAGGAATTAACCCCTCGGTGTAGTTCCATGCCGGGAACTACAGGAGTTCGCGGCACTGCAGAACCCGAAAAATACGGATTTTCTGCCTGGAATTCCCACGGGATTAGCGGGCATCACTTGGCAATTAAACCCGAGGAGTTATGCCATAGGAATAAATATCAAGGAAACCTTCCCGAGCCTCAGTCGCGAGTTAGAAATAGGATTTTCGGAGGATGGGAGAGGATCACCCCATCTGACCCCAACAGCATCAGCTGAGGTCTCCTTCACCCCAGCCTGGGGTCGCTGTGAACTCACGGTGAACAGGGAAAGGGAGCTCCAAAAAACCGGCAGCCACGCCCTGGCTTTGTCGCTAGAAAGTGGCTCATTTTCCATTAACTGAGACAAAGTGTCCTCTTTGTTGTAACCAGCTTCTCTACGCACGCAGCTTGTGCTATATATTTTATATATATATATATATTATACCTTGTGCTAGCGATATTTGTTCCTATATATTCCCTTCTCTATGAACACGTTTCACAGCGCTTCCCATCATTCTGTACTTGCAGAAGGCCAGGGTTTATCCCAGTCCAGCCTTTACCAGAGGGGGAAATCTCCACCAGCCTCAGTGAACGCTTGGAATCTCTGGGTCTGACTTTCCTCTGGCACCGACTCCGATGCCGAATGAAAAACGCGACGCGTTGTGTTTATTTTCTAAACCCACAACGCTACAAGCAAAAAGCCCGAACTGCAGCCCTGGGATTTGATCCCCAGAAACGAATCCCGATTCTAAACTCAACTAATTGGGCAAAGCTCTGCTTTTTAGCTCCAGCAATAAAAAGGAATCAGCGGAGTGTTCCAGCCCCTCAACTGAAGGATCGGGTCCTTCCTCCTTACAGGAACAGCCTGTGAGATTTGGGAGCTTGAAGCCGGGAAGTTATTCCCGGCTAATCGGTGCTCAGTAAAGCATAATGTCTTAAAAGCGTGTGGAGAAGAGGCAGAAGCTTTGAAGCTGCATCGCAATTAGGCGGAGAGCGGGGTGAGCAGCGTCCTGGCTGCTTTTATTTGAGCTCCATGTCCCAATAAAACCACCCCCGCCCTCCCTTCCTCCCCCATCCCGCAATTATTGGAAAGCTCAGGCACACAAAACCCAAAAATACTGAAGGCCAAAAAAACAGGCTGCAGTGCACTAGCTCCAAACGTCTGGCCCCTCGCTTGAGGCCATAATTAATTTGAGATTTATTTTTATTGGAGAACCCAGTCTCGTCTGACCTTAGCCAAACAAGGCTTCAGCGAGACCCTTGATGCGCTTGAATGGAACAGAATATTTCTCTCTAACTTCTCTTCAGGCGTCCGTGCCTGCTTTGAATTTGTTCCTCAGACTTCATATATTTGGAGATTTACAGGAAAGATTTAAAGCATTTTTTCCCCTTAGCATTTACTCTCTTTTTTTTCCTCCCTTTTCGCTCCCCTTTCCCTCCACACCTCCTCTCCTTCTAAACATAGGAGCATAGGAAAGGCTGGAATACGAAATTCCATGGATCCAGCATCTTGGAGGGGGGCGTTTTTCTGTAAATTCTGAAAGAATGCAACCATTAGAAGGTCGCAGAGCTGGGGAGGGGGTTGGTTGCCGCTCCCTATATGCGAGGGTCACTGGAAAAGCTCGTCCCTTGTGCCCGAGGGTCTGGTTTATTTTAGAAAGCTCCAACATGCTACATTTCCAGGAGACAAACAGCTTCTCTCCCACCTCCTCGACCTAAATTCAAGCCGTGTCCTGAAGGTAAAGCGGGAAGGGAACAACAACAACAGCCCTTCCCCACGCAGCTCTGGGGCTGAGCACGGGGAAAAGTCAGGACAGCGGGAAGTGGGAAGGGATCTTTCCCCGTAAAATAGAGAGGTAGGTGCAAACAAGAACCAAATCCTTAAGCACCAACTTGTCACAAGGCATTAATCAACGACTTGCTAAAGTCTAACGATTTAGCAGCGTTTCTGCCCCAAGAAATGAGCGTCCAAAAGAGAACGGGTCGGTGTCTACGTAATTAATCACCACGAGGTGTGAGAACGACGTGGGAGTTCATAGCAGCTTCTGCCGACAAAGCTACTGCCGTTCCCCCTTCCCTGGAGGTGCCTGGACCCGCCGTCCCGAGCCCAGGCGGGGTGAAGTGAAACCCCGCGGGACGCCAGGAATCGGGGCGGGAGAGTGGGGGAAAATAAAAGGGAAAAGAAGAGGCAGGAACGGATAAAGCGCTGGAGGATGCCCTCAGTAGGAACATCACTACCCGAAAAAACAGCTCGTGGAGGCTCTGATTTTCCCTTTCCCGCCAGGTTCTCCAGCTGCTCAGGTTTCCTCCTGCTTCACCCGCTCATCCCCAAGCACCTGCGGGCCGAGCCCGCACAGCTCCCTCCTCGCTCGGCTTCTCAGCATCGTCCCCGCTGCGAAACAAGTGAAATCCCAGGGTATCCCTTCCCTGCAACCTGTCCCCGAGCGGCCTGTGCTCCTGTTCGGCGGGAGGGAGGACGTGTCCGTGCCGGGCTTTGGCAGTGCCCTTCGCGTCGCCCGCTCCAAAGAAAACCTCCCTGTTTTGTCCTTAAAAAGAATTAACCCCCCTCTCTCTCTTTCGGGCTTCTGTAAACTTTCCAGCCCGACTGAGAGCACGAACAAACCCAATATTGTTTCCAGCCACGCAGCCCATTTTGCCTCCATGAATATGCTTCTTTGTACGCTCCCGCAAACGTTATGGTTGCATTAAACCCATTTTTAAAGCGAGAACCCCGCGCTTGCACAGGGGTGGAAAATCCATCCTCGTGCCCCTTCCAAGGGCCGGTCTGGAGATCGCTTTCCGCTCGGAATGTCATCTCCAGGCAGAGGAAAGGAGGGGGAAAGCAGGGGTGATGCCAGGACACCGGGAACATCGCCGCCCTCTCCTTTGCCTCTGCTCGGGCCAAGGGGTTTCAGCTGGGCAGTCCTGCCTCAAGCTGGCACAGATGCCTGGGGAGGGGGCTCCAGGGGAAGGAAAGGGGCTCCAGGAGAAAGAAAAGAGCTCTAGGGGGAGGAAAGGGACTCCGGGGGAAGGAAATGGGGGGAAGGAAAAGAGCTCTAGGGGAAGGAAAGAGGCTCCAGAAGAAGGAAAGAGGCTCCAGAAGAAGGAAAGGGACTCCAGGAGAAGAAAAGGGGGAAGGAAAAGGACTCCAGGGGAAGAAAAGGGACTCCAGGAGCAGGAATGGAGGTTCACCCCTGGATACTCCAGGGAGGGCAGGGCAGTGGCTGCGCTTCCAAGCAGGGGAAGCGAAAGCAGAAGTGCTGAGTGTGCGAGGACGGGGGCGATAAAAGGGGAGATCAGCGCTGGGACGTTGCCGAAGGGCAGAAGAAAAGCGGGGGTGAATTGTGCACCCCCCAAGATTACTCCTGTGCCGCCTTTCCACACATGTCAGAGCACAGACTGGCGGTGCAGGAGGGGAGCAGGGTCTGCTGTGGCCCGGAGTAGCTTGTGGCAATGGTAATAATTAAAAAAATCAGTATTCAGAGGTCATGTTGCTTTGCTTATAGCCCTAATTCTTTCCAGTCCCTACAGTCAGGATTCCAGTGCTGTCTTCTTTTCAAATGTAATTTCCCAATTATATTACATGTTCCATTCTCTAAAGTCAAATGCTCGTGTTTAGATGAGATTAGCACCCTCTGATATACTGTAAATTATTAAGCACTTGCAGATCAGTAAGTCCCTAATGGTGTGAGGGATATAAATACTTAAGCAATTGTGCAGAATAAGCCAGAAAGGATCAAAATTAGTTTTCATTTTTATGAATTCCCACCTCTCCGTTGCATCAGGGCCCAAACAAGCAGTGTGAGAGAGAAGGGTGGGCAGGATCTGTTATCAGGGCTTTGGGTACATCCTACGTGGTCCTGGATGTAACCCAAGGTTACAGCACTTGAGAG
Organism: Lophotriccus pileatus; assembly: GCA_035583135.1. Classification (NCBI taxonomy): domain Eukaryota; kingdom Metazoa; phylum Chordata; class Aves; order Passeriformes; family Tyrannidae; genus Lophotriccus; species Lophotriccus pileatus. The sequence goes on from JAWWES010000067.1 coordinate 735,534, forward strand.
GCTGAACTTCAACCAGTGTGACTCCACTCGGTAAAACACCACCCTCAAAACAAACCATTTTAAACACGACATCCTCCTCTTCCCCCCTCCAGCTTCCTCACCTCCCCCCACCCCTCCAAGCCACGGCAAGAGCAGTGTGACCTGAAGGTCTCCTGAAGGTTCTCAGAGGCTGTTTGGTCCCCCAGGGGTGTGACAGGGAATTTGTTCCTCCTGGGAGCTCCTGGGGAACACCCCGTACGACCCCCCCGGGGTACAACAGTCAGAGACAAGGCATTTTTCTGTACAAGGCACAGAATAAACCCGAAGTTGATACACAGTGTGCATTTGTTGAAGAGGATTTGTAGAAGGCATCAATCCAAATGTTGGTTTTTGTGATGGGGGTGGTGTTTACATCCCACAAAAGTAATAAATAAAATACTTCTCCCTCCCACGGGACAAAGAAACAAGTTTTTCTGGGGAAGGAATGACATGAAAGAAAATAACAACAACAATAAGAATCATCATCATCATCATCATCTGGGAAGAGAGAGGATTTGGGATTCGACCTTCTGCTTTTCAGACTTCCTGCTCACCACAGCTGGGGAAGTCCTAAAACATCAGTGTGGGGAAGAGGAAAGACGAGTCTGAACAGCACCTTGTTCTTACACAGCAGCTGCATCTGCATTTTAAAGCTGGAGAAGTGGAGGAATGGAGGGTTGAAGTGTCTTTCTTAGGAATGCCAAGCCCACTCCAGCAGGGCTTGGATCCACAGCCATGTTTCCCAGCTATCTGCCTGGAACATCAGTCAATCCCAACTCTTCTACCAATAACCAGGCACTGTCAGAACCCCTCTGTTGGCTCTGGGTGTGTCTGAGTCAGTGGAAACTGCCACCAAGCTCAGAGGGGCCAGAGACTGACCTAATCCACGTGTTTCAGGTTCTAACTTCCCTGAATTTAACCCCATTCCCACTTTTATGAACAGCCTCGCTGCTCTGAGTGAGCTCCCCAGGTACCATCTCATCCCACTGGTGCTGAGCTGCCCAACCAACCTTTTCAGAGTCAATGGGAGGCATTTCCCTTGTGTTCAGGAGATTTTGGATGAGACTCCTGTGAAAATCCTGTCCATTTTTTTTTTCCTAAGCACAGGAACAAATCATTTCCCCATCGACACTGGTGTGAAAGAAACTTTGCAGACAGAATACCAGAGACAAAATAACAGCAGTGGAGATGAAGGGCTGGAATCAAAGGCTCACACAGCTCCCTCATCCCTCCAACTGCCTCACTGGATAAATCCTGTCCTGCCTGAGGAGCTGGATCAAGCACGTGCTTGTGCCAAGAGGGCTTTGTCCAAGCCCTCTGCCTGCAGGATTGTTCTTAAAGACAAGGCTATCCCGACCCAGTTAGGGCCAGGCTCACTCAATCCCGCTGGAATGTTGAATTATTTAGGCCTGGATCTTGGTTCCACTTAATTCAAAAGGAATTTTGCTACTAACTGGAGCAACAGCTGGATCTGCCTCCCAACAAAAGGCAGGGATGCCAGATTGTAGGATGTCACAGGGCCTTCATGTCTTCATTGTGAACAGAACATCTCAAATCTCTTCCCTCAGACAGCAGCTCCAAAGAGAACTCCTGCCAAAACCAGGCTCAGAGTGGGCACCAGCTTTCCTTGCTTGAGCTGGGAAGGAACTACGCTTCCCAAGACTTGAATTTCGTTTGTTTTCCACCGAGTTTCTGCTGTTGCAGAGTCTGGCCTAAAGCAAAATGAAGTCCCCAACATCCCCTGAAATACTGAGCTGGGAGTGGGATTTGGGGGATATCAACCAAATGGGGAATGTGGCCCATTGCTGGTTGGATTTGTTCTGGAAACCTGGTCCATTGAGCTGCACAAGTTCAGCCCATCAGGGGATACAAGCAGAGCCACACGACCTGGAAATCATCCCACCAAACTCGATTGCAGCTGATCCTCCTAACAACTGTCCAAAGTGAGCCCTAACCTGGGGATTACACACAGAAATCATTCAGTGGATCATTCCCAATAATATGGACGTGCAGGAAAATCCCTGTACTCGAGGCCTGGATCCTTGACTAAGGGAAAGCAAAAAAAAAAACAACCCAGAGAGACCAAATTCCTGTAATAAATTATTCATTACAAATTATCCACCCAGCTCTAGTTAACACCCTTCTGTGTTTCTTCAGGGAGAGAAGAGCTTGTGTTTTAGATTTTCCCTAAGTGCTGTTGCATGCAGGGTTTGCCTTAAACGTGTAACCCAGATGTCCCAGACTTGGTTTATTTACATTCTTGGGAACTGTTGTGAAAAAAACCCTATATGATGTCAAATATAATATAGTGCTCCACTGAGTTATAAAGGGACAAGGCTGTGCCAGCCCTTCTTTGGTATTTGTTTTAATCTTAAGGAAAAGAGAGAGGCAGAAGTGGCAAATCAAACTACATTCTAAGATTCATTTTTTAATTTGTAAATATTTATATATGTATACAAGCAACTATTCAGAGTGCAAGGTTTAGTAATATCAGATTAAAAATAAAATAAAACCAACCGAAGTTAATTTACCCTCTAAATTGTATGGAAGGACTTGGGGAAAACCACCAGGAACGCTGTGAAACAAACCCCAGTGGTACAGAGTGCCTGGGGTGGCAACCCATTTCTCCAGTAACTCGAAGAGATGTTTTGGTTGAACTCATTCAATGTTTTCCCCCTCTCTAAATCCATTTTGAAATGTACCTTTTAAAAAACATCGCGAACCCTCACAGATCATCTCGCCTGTGGAATTCAGGCCCAGAGGAGGAGAGGAGGGAAGGGAAGGGAACTGTCGCTCTGGTTAAGCACCAAAGGGTGTGTGGGAAGGCAGAAAGCTGGCAGGCGGCTGAAGGAGGTGGCACCGCAGCGCTGTCCCCGCGGGGTGAGAGCAGCACACCAGTTCAGGACACCCTCAGGTAACGCTGGGCACGGCACAACCCCCAAACCGAAGGGGGAGAAACGACGAGACCACTTTTTCCATGCTGTTGGTCCCCCAGCCAACTTCCAGACTCCACCCTGCCCACTTCCAGAAGGACAGCTGTGAGATTTGAGTCTGTGCCCCCTCTCCCACTGAAGGCAGAGGGATTATCTTCTCTTTTTTTCTGCTAAATTCAGTAAGAAACAGCAAGGTTTTCAACTAATATTCGTTTCAACTAACATTCATGGTGAATTTTGGAGGATTGTGAGTTTTGACATTACCTGTTTAAAGATGCTGTCATGTCTTACCTTGACGTAAGACGAGGTGTCTGGGACAGTCTGAAACATCCTTCCTTGCTTTTTTTTAGATATATTTAAAGGTCCTTAATGTGACCTGAAATAAATTTTAAGAAATAATCAAATCATGTATATGCAAGTAGAAAAAAAAATAAAATCAAATATGTACTTGTAGGGAGACAAGCAGAGAAATAAAACACGGTTTGAATGATAAAATTAGTAATAAAATTTAAAGAGAAGTGATCAAGCATTTACGTGTAACTTTTAAACGACACAGAAACACATCCAGAACAGTAACTAAAACTCAAGTAATATCAGGACTTCACAAAGCAGGGGGTTATTTCTGGTTTTTAATAACTGTTTGCTTGGATTGCCCTTTCTCCTCGGGAAAACAGCCTTCTTCACTTTTGACCAGAGCAGAGGGAAATGTTTGACATTTGATTAACTGAATTTCTTAGCCAACAATTAAAAGCTAGCTGAAATACTCGTGTTTTCATGTCGAGACTAGTTAACCCTATTGACTTGTATCCAAGGGTTTCACTGGGCTAAATGAAGGGCAGTTGCCTTTCCTGCCTCATTGAAACCATCCCGAGCCATTAAACCTGCCGGCCAAGATTGATTTAAAGAACCTTTCTCACCGACAATAATTAAACAATAAATTAAAAAGAGCACCGAATGGAAGTGTTGTTCAAAATATTTTAAAAACCCAACTCTCAGGGTTGTCAATCTGGTTCGGATCCTGCTCAAACTTTATCTCAAACTTGCATCGACTACATCTGTTTTTCTGTACTTCTAAGACTTGATGATCTGATGGGGGGGGGGGGGGTGTTCTGCCTCTTCCCCCCCCAAACACACCCCAAGTCATCACTGCAGAGATTAGCAACGATCGTGAGAAATGTAATGGTGTGTGGGAAAACAGGCACGAAAATATCCGACAGCGGACTGTTCCCCCCACCACCCCTTACTCGCTCCTCTTAGGGTCTTTATATTCCTTTTGGGAAGCGCCAGAAAGCGATTAGCCAAGTGTAATTAGGGTGTCATTAAGAAGCGCAATCATCACACACATCCACACCCCCACCCTCGGCACGCGGCTCCCGAGTGCTGCTGCTCTGTCCCGTTTTCCCGGGGTGGGAAGGGCAAAGTTAAGACATTTCCTCAAAATTTACTACAGAAAAACGATGGGATCAGGAAGATGCAGAAAGAGTCGCGCGCGACACTCCTGGCTGGTTTGCTGGGTGTTTTTTTGGGAGCTCTCCGGGAAGGGCTGTGGGGTCCCGGGTGCGCAGTTAGTCCAGTTTGTCCTGGTCTAATCCAAGCCAGACCCCGGCGGTTAATCACCGAGCTGGTTAATGAAGCAGCCCGGCCGCGGGAGCTGGGAGAGCCCCGAGCCGGAGCTGTGACCCCCTCCAAAGCCCGGGGACACCCCCGCGGCCCCGAAACATCTGCTGGCCTAACGGGGAACTAAAAAAATAAAGAAAAAACCCCCCAGCCCAACAACTGAAAAATAAAAGTCCGCTATCTGCACGTAACCCCCTCTTTCTTGATCCTTTGCAGCACTTCTGACGGGGCCAGCTGGCACGGGAGGGCAGCCGGCTCCAAACTGGACAATGTGTTTCTGATAAGTACAATTCTTTTTTTTTTTTTTTTTTTTTTTTGTTCCCCTGTCGTCCTCCCTCCTAACACATTCCAGTTTCTTTTGCTTCTGAACTTGCACCGGGGGGTGGGGGTAGACGGAGTGGACGGCCGAGGTAATTTTGCTTCGCCAGTAAATTTCCTGGGGTCAAGGATTCCCATATTGGTTCCCCCTCCCCGTCCCGCTCCCCTTTTTACCCCTAATTAGCGCTTTTCCCCCTTTTCTCCCCCCATTACTTCCCTCTCCTGATTACGCCTGTGCAATAAAATAAATACATCTGCCTATTTTGGAGCCCGTTTTCAGAAGTCTGCAGTGGATTATTTATCAATCGTCTCGCCCTGCCAGCGTCAGTCGCAATATAAAAGGGCCTTTTAAAGTACTTTTAGAATCGCCTCTTGCTTATTCCTATTACCGGGATTTAAATGACTCACCTTTTACACCCTTTCCCCTCAACCAGTGGCAGAGCAGTTTGTAAAGATCCAGGTTGAGCCCAAAACCAAAACTGCCCCAGCTGTGGGTTACTGCCCTCGCCGCTGCAGTTTTGCAAGGAGAGGAGAGAGATTTAAACTTGTTGGATCCAGAGCAGCGCTGAAGTTAAAATTCCCAGCCCATCCAGACAGGCTGCATCAACCAGGCATTTCCTCAGGGGGCTTCTGTGCTGCTCGCAGCTCCAGGACGTGCTTTCTTTTCCCTCGCTTCTATGCCCTCCACTTTTCATTTGATTTCCGCTTTCCCCCCTTATCAATATTCCGGCTGTTGCCCCAGATTAATCGCAGCCCTGGGACATCTTCGCCCAGTGAGCCCTCCTGGCGCTGCGAGAGACTTTAAAGAACACACCAAAGGGAAGAAAAAAAAAAAAAAAAAAAAAAAAAGGAGAAGCGAGGCGGGGGGGAAAATTCAAAACTTTCTTAAAAAAATATTGCTGAGGAGTCAGGCCGAAAAGAGACGCTGAGTGGAGCTCAAGTGCTACTTTAAATCCCCCCTTTTAAACAAGGAAGTTTCAAATATCCGTTTTTAAATCATCGTTCCTTACTTTGAGCTTTTTTTTTTTTTTTTTTCCCCCGAGTCTTACCTTGGAAATCGTTAACCCGTTTCCCCCTGCAGCAGGACTGAAACCATGACAGAGCACAAGGCTGGGAAATCGGCTCCAAAATATTCTTTTGGATCAAGAACCCAGCATTTCTCCCTGCGAGCCGAAACCTTCAGATCTTTTTAGCGATTTAATAAGAACAGATCAAACAGTAACGTGTTCAGGGAGGGAGAGGAAACACATCTTCAATTCAGGAAGGTATTTTTCCCTCACGTTTCTGGTGCATTTTGTCACGTCTGAAGGGATAGCAGACAATATTTTGCTCTAACCTGGGCAAGAAACTTCCAGGCGTTTTAGTACAACATCAATTTTAAATGTAACCCTCAGAAGGGTTACCGAAGCTATTTGGAAAATGTCCTTCCATTCTCTATTCTCTTTCTCTCCTTGCCGGCTTTGCCCCAAATTCCAACATATTGAAACATTTTTCTCCTTAATAAGAGGAACATATAAAGTGAAGGGGTGAAAGGGCAACTTGGGAGCCGTGCCTAGAGCTCCGCACACAATTTACTCTCTGGTAGACGAGGCGTTTAGCATTCCTCCCAATTTCCAAGGAAAACAGACTCAGACCTGGACCCAGTGACCAGGGACCCCGCCAGAGCCGCTTTTTTTAATATAGAAATTCCTCCCATTCTTTGTTTATTATTATAATTATTGTTGTTTGTGGCAAGACAAACTGTTTCCTAAGCAAGGTAAAGCGACAGGGATTTTAGGGATGGAAGGAAAAAGCAAAGCGACAGGAGGGACTCGTGACGTGCGGAGAGAGGAGGAATCGGGGGAACAAACAGGAGGGAAAGGTGTGGGGGGAAAACCCCAAACCAAAAGTAACCTTGTCATTTTTGAATGGCTTTTTAAAAAAAATCGCGTGCACGGGGTTAAAAATGCTCTTTGCAAGCCTTAATCTCATTATTGTGCGGGGATGGGAACAACTCTTTCTGCGCCCTCACAGCCCAGCCGGCTTGTGACCGAACCGGCTCACGTTTCAAAGTCCTCGTTCGTTCTTTTCTCACGTTTCCACGTGTGAATTACACGAAACGCGGCGCTGAAGAGGAACCCTGAGGGCTTTACAGTTGTGTTAACAGACGCCTCTTCCCCCTGGTTTTCGTTGCGGGGCAGGTAACGGGCGCTCGCATCGCTCCCCCGTGCCTTTTTCCTGTTATTTTCCTTTATTTCTTAACAAACCTCTGACGGGAAGCCCCGAGCAGCCTCCCGAGCGGCAGTGAAATAAACTTTAAAGGCTTGGCGTTAACAAAAAGCCGGGATGTAAAGCACTCGCAAGTTCGGGGGAGACGACTGCCCTAAATCCTGAGCTGGCTTTGCTGCCCCTTGTAACCGACCCCCAGAGCCGAGAGCAGAAACCCATGTGGCCAGTTGCAGTCATCTTGGGAGCTTTACTGGCCCAAAAGAAAATTGCTGGCAAATTGGAAACATCTGGAGCATCGCAGACAGAGGAGGGGAAAAAAACCCATCACACCCCCTCCTCCTTCCCCCCCCCCCCAAACCTCCTGAGCAGGGAAAGTTGCGGGAGTTTTGTTTATACAAATATCTCGGAGGCAGACACGGCGTTCCCAGTTTTCCTCACCAAACCGTAGGTGACTTGTACATCAAGCAACATTTCAACATCCATCACCGGCCGGTGATTTCTTCAAGATGCCTCCGAAACGCCTCGGGGCAGCCGCTGCCGCCCGTGCCCGTGTCCCCTTTAACGGGGTGCGAGCAACACAAACAGGGGCTTAAAACCCACAAAGGGTTTTAGCCGAGGGGGGGAACCCGACAAGTGCTCCGTTCCCATAAGCCTGTCAGACAATTGCTGCAGCAAATGGGACGGTGGAAAAAGCTTCGAGCCCCGCGAAATGTGCTCTTTTCATGTTTTCTATTTATTAGATGCGTTAAGAGAAAACAGACTCGTACGAGTCCCAAATGTAGGCAGAGTATTAAAAGAGGCATGTGAATGCTCCGGCAATTACAGCTGAATTTGATTAAAAACGTCATGAGGGCTGCAAAGGCAGGAGTTACCTGATACACTAACCCTGAGGTTGCTTTAGGATGAATTATAACACAATTCATTTTATTTTAATAGGTCACCATAAGATTAACTGTTTAAGGATGGAGCTGTGCTATAAATGTTTACATCAAACCAGAAAGAAGCAAACTTGACTTTCTAGTTGTTTAGAAATAATGTTTATTACATTTTAAAATTCTTCAACACGTTAATTAGAAAGTATGTGAAGTCAAAAGGAGCTCCAGTGCTTGACGTGGAACCACACACACACTTCTGGGCTTGTTTCCCTTTCCTGGGAGGAAAATGTGGGGATTTTTAAGTGGCCATCACCGTTTCCATGTGTCCATGTGGGAAAATAATGGCAACAACTTGTTTTCCCTCTGCTCCTCTCACAGCTAGGTCCAAAATTTGGAGGCTCTTTGGAGCCTGGGCCTGTGGTCAAGGAGAGCAACCACAACCTGAGGTGGTGACTCTGCCTCAGCGAAATCAGCCACCATTTTCAGTTCATAAAAAGGACAAATTTAGAATTTTGGCATGAAAAGCAATTTCTGTAATAAATTGCCATCACAAAAAGGTTTCATTCAGATCTCAGAAAGACCCTTTTCAGTGAAGACCCACTGTTCCATTTCCACTAATCAATCTAAGTAAAAGCACTTTGATAAATTCCACTTCAAATCAGCAAAACCACTATAAATATTTTTTGGGCAAGACGTTTCAGGTTTGCTAAATCCCTCTCTACCACGAAAAACACCTTTGAAATAGAATATGTTTCACCCTGGTCTTATGTTAGTGATGAATGTGATTAGGGTATTCAAATAAATAATCATAAATTATTGATAAAATCATTATCACAACAAAGGGGAAGCTTCAGTTACAGAGATAAAGTGAGGGGCTGGGGGAAATAAAAAGGAATTGCTGTAATTGTTACATTCCATATTATTCTCAAAAAAGGAATGTTAGGTGAAGGTTCATGTGTGCCCCAGGAATTTTAATTCCCTCGTTCCCATTCTGCTTGATGGGAATGAGAACCTTTTCCCTCATGCTGGACTGTCAGGGTTTGAGGGCACGTTTGGATATTTATTTTGACAGTGTTTATCGTGGAGTTGGGGAATGTGGGGGTTTAGTGTCGTTGTTAAAGACCCAATCCTTTACAAAACAGTGGAGTTTCCACTCCTGGTGTTTATAAACAAGGGAGGAAATGATTTACTGTCTGTGGGATGTCGTGGAACTCCCGTTAAACCAGGCTGGGCTGGTGGCTGGTTTGATCCTCAGTCCATGGGGGTTGTTTTCCTTCAGAATTTAACCATCTTCAGCAGGTTATATTTGGCAGAATAGAAGTGTTATGATGGCATTTGCTGGACCAAATCAAGTTTCACAGACAAAAGGGTGGGAAGGAAAGTTTAGGGATGGGGTGGTAAGACCTTAAATCCCGTGACAGCTTGGTGGGCAGGGTGGGACACCCTGCAGAGGATCTGTCCCAGCCTGTCCTATCAGTCACAGCCCAACCTGGCAGTCACAGCCTGCCAGGGCTCCCACATCTTCCAGCTCTGCCACGCCTTTCCCCCCCTCAGTGTCTCTACTGTGCCCCTTTGACTGAACAAAACCAATATTTGCCATCCCAAAGCAGCCCCCGCCGCTCCCTTTCTCTTCCACACACCTTGCCCAGCTGGGGCTGACCAGAAAAATAGAAGAAAACAAGTAAAAGAAATTAAAAGTGCTGTTCTCTCTCTGGCAGAGTTTTGCCTTTTAAGAAACAAGAAGTAGCCATGACCCCAAATCCGCTGCAAGATTCCCTGTTGCTTTGCTTTTCCGTGAGTTTTCCATGAAGCACCTCTTCAAGAAGATGTAACAACCTTTATTCATTTTATATAAAACACAAGGATGCCCTTGTTTCCTGCACAGCTCCCTCTCCTTGCATAGCCCAGCTCCACAGCCTGGTCCCTTTGCATCTGCTTGCTCTGGGATTGCTTATTTCCTTTTTTATTATTATTTAATAAGCAAAACCCTAAAGTTTTGTCCTGGTGCTTCCTTAGAGCATCCCTGGACTGGAGCTCCCGGAGGAGCTGCTGCTCAGGAGAGACCAGGCAGCCCCTGAGGACACTTCTGGAGCTTCACAGGAGCTCCACCTGCTCTGATCTCCACAGAAAAACCAACCATCCAGGCAAACACATCCATTATTTCTTTCCAGAGGTTAATTTCTTGCAAACGTCTCACCTTGTTTTTGATCCACCGTGGGTGGTGCAGGAGCTGAGCAGGAGGGAAGAGAGCGAGAAGAAAGGCAGCTCCACCAAAAGCCATGCAAACAGCTGAATGAATGAAAAGGATTAAAACCAACACCCAACCCCAAGGTGAAATCAGGAGACATAAATGGCTAAAACAGGAGCCTGATGCGATTCCAAGTGTTTTGACGTTGGGACCGTGTTCCCATTCCACTCCTCCGCTGAGAAGGTTTCTCTTCGAGTTAGATGAACCATAAAACAGAGAGGAAATTTAGAACAACACAGTAAAAGGGTGTTTTACAGCCCTTTGCACAAAAGGTTTTCCCTTGAAGAGCTCTCACACCCTGGGCCTTGTCTACGCACTGTCACCAGACAGCTCGGGCTGGAGCAGTCGAATTAAAGCGTCTCGGTGCCCGTCGGAGCTGCCTTCCCATGGAGAGGTGCTTTACAAGGCAGAATAACTGTTCCCATATGGAAAGGGGCGATGATTTGGGAAGTCTCTCTGCTTAACATGATGAAATGCTCGCTCTGAGCTTTTGCTGCACTGGGAAAGGGCTCGAGGTCAGGGCACGTCCCTGTTCGCTGGCAGGGCCTCCGGGACATCCCTCATGGCACAGAGGCAACAGAAGGACTGAGTTCAGCTTTGCTCAGGGGGTTATGGGCCAAAGGAATTGTCTGGGACAAGAAGAAATTGCTCCCTATGCAAGGAAAGGAGATGGGAGTAATGAAGACTTTATAGAATCCAAGAATTGTTTGGGTTGGAAGGGACCTTAAAGCTCATTTTGTTCCGACCCCTGCCATGGGCAGGGACACCTTCCACTACCTTCAGACAACACAAATGTGGAGGGGATGAAGCTGGGATTTGAAGTGGATTTCACAGGGAAAGGTGTGTGGGTGAAAGAGGAATCTGTGTGGAGGAGGAGGGAAGGTTTGGTTTCCTTTTGTGCCAGTGATGGGAAGCACTGGAGGAATATCCTGGCATATCCTGGCATCCCTGCCCATAACAGGGTGGAATGAGATGATCTTCAAGGTCCCTCTGACCCAAACCATTCCCTGATTCCATGAACACCCTCAGAGGGGCCTGGAGCAGGGGCACTGCCCTGGTTATCACCAGTGGGCTGAGCACAGGAATCCCGGGATGCTGGAGCTCACAACTGAGGCTGGGTGTGTGTCAGGACTGTCACAACAAGGGGGGGAGAACTGAAGGTGCTGGAGCAAGTTCACTGCAGAACAACTGAGTGCCAATGAAAGGCTGGGCCAGAAAACCCCCCAACCAACCAACCAACCAACCAAATAAGAATAGATTTGACTCAGGCAGTTAAATCAGTAAGATCAGCACTGAATCAGTGCAGAACATGGGGTGGTCCAGGGTTCTGCAGCTGGTGGCTGTTGGAAATCAATGTCACTCTGGTCTCCATAAGGCTCTCTTTATACTCAGTAGCTGAGCTATGAAAGGTATGTCATAAATTACAGATTTTAAGGTAAAAGCAGACCATCTGCCCTAAAGAACACGGGTTTCAATTTTTTTCCTGCTTGGAAACAACCATCAGAGAATGAAAACTTCATCCAGCTGGTCTTGCAGAGGAAGAGCATACACCCTCACCTTTTCCCTGCACAGCCACGCTTAGAGACAGATTTTGGGCTGCCTAGAACAAGGTGAATTACTGTTCTCAGATACAACCAGCCCAGATATTTTTGTCCTTCAAATCCATTGCAGATGAAGCCTACATGCTTTTCCAGTTACCATCAAAACCCCGGTGCACGTGGGGATAAAAGGCGATTATAAAAATATCCCAGTGCCCACGTGAGCAGCTACTGAGGTCCTGTTGGTCCTCAGCCACGCTGCTCTGGGTGGCACATGAACAAAGGCCAGACGATGCTCTGGGCCCCAGGGAGCTTCTGGATTTACAGAGCATGAAGTTACACAGAGTTATAAAGCCCTGGGTGTGATGGAGGGACCCGCTGCAGCCAGCATGTGTTTCACAATCCTGCAGAACCAAAGGGTTTATTTTAGGAGCCTGCCTATGGATTGAGGAGCTTATATTTGGGCTCCTAACTGGAAAATATCCCAAGTCTATAAAGAGATCAAGAGGTTTCCCTTTTCCATCACAAGCACAGATCCCCCCTGGACCGTTAGAGGTGAATCCCCCCTAAGAACTGGAGTCGTGACACTGAGTCACATCCTTGGCTCTTTAGAGGTGTCCGGTTGCTCTCTCAGCTTGTTGACTCTGCTCCAGTCACTTGCCTTATTTCCTGGACTTATCTTCCCTACCAGATTTCCCCTCCTCTCTCTCCCTCCTGTGGCTCATAAACACTTGAAATCTCCTGTAAACCCAATCTGGGCTCCCAGCCTGTTGTGAGTACAAGCAGCAGCAGATAGCAGGAGATAAGGAGCCAGGCCACATTGTCTTTTCCCAGCCTGCAGCGAGAGTTCACTTTTAAATCTGAAAATTGTTTGCTTAAGGAAAAGGAAATGTGCATGTATGTGCTGGGGGGCAGCGAGAGAGGGGAGGAAAAAGAGGAAGGGAGCTGTTCAAGAGCCCAGATTGGGGCGTAGGAAAGGGAGGATTGATGGAGATGGATGAAGGAAGTTCAGTGAAGGTCCCAGTGCATCAGGCACTCGTAAACCCTGTGCTCCTGTTATCCTGCCCTGTTCCTAAACATCAGACTGTTCCCAAAGGGGAGGAGGTGTTTCCGCAGCAGAGCCCTTGGAAGCCCAACCATCTCCCTCCAGGCACTCCCAGGCCAAGCTTTGCTGGGGTTTTGCTGCAGTGACACCCAGGTGCTCCAGCCATGGGGAAGGACTTCAGGCTGTGCCCACATGAGAGAAGTTCTGCTGAGCCACTGTGTTAATGTGGGACTTAATCACTAAACTGGTAAAGAACACACTTGTACCCAGTGCTCAAACTGAAACAGTAGGAAATCCCTGTCCCTGCTGTCTGTGTGCATGAAAACTGTGGAGCTCTGTGGATAAAAATGCTTTTCCATCCCTCCCTGTGTGAGGCAGGGATGGTCCCTTCAGCTGTGCCACTGCAGGGATGCAGCAGAGCTTCCAGCTTTGGGTCACAGCGGCAAAACTTTCCTATGGGAAGAGAAATCTGCTCAGGGAGGGCACGTCCAGCAGCCCCAAAATGCTCCTCTGTGAACTGTGCAGGGTTTCCTTTTGATCTCTGAGGTACTGAGATATTCCAGCTTCCATGGATCAGATAATGACTCAGGGCCCGAGGCAGCCCAGGTCTGAAGGGAATGATAAAGGCAGTTTGTGATCCCTGCATGGGAAGTGTTATGTAAATTTATGAATTGATCTCCTGGTGGTGCTGAAGTCAATAAAACCCGCTGTTGTCTCTGCTGGGTGCAAGATTCAGCCCTTCTGGGGTAAATTTGGAGACATAGATAGGTACTGGGACACAGCAGGGATGCAGCCAGCACAGGGAGCTCTGAGGGGCTCCTGTCTGAGCACACTTCAGGTCCAGGCAACTCCAAGGTGCTCGTGCAGCAAACACCCATTTTTACACAGCTGTCAGACCACCCTTAAAGAATAATCTTGGGGAGCAAACAGGCTGGAAACAACCAGAAACAGGAGGAATTACCACTGAATTTGAAGGAACCTTAAAGATGACCCATTCCAACCCCCTTCCCTGGACTAGGCTGCTCCAAGGCCTCATCCATCATAAGGATTGAGAAGGTAAAGAAGGAATTGGACTGGCCATTGATGCCTTCTTTATCAGTGCACCAGGCATGCCTCATTTGGAAAACTCATTTCCTGGGATCAGAGAGGCTCTGGTGAAGCTCCAGGAGCTGAAAGAGGAATATGAGCTGCTAATTGAACTGGTGACCAAGTGGGGACTGCAGAGAAAAGTCTGTACCTACAGAAGGAAACCAGTTCCTGGTGGGACTGGCAGAACTCTCTGGCCTCAGGGAATGGCTGGGGGAGTTAAGGACTGCTGTGCTTTGTCACATGCAATTTTCAGAGTTTATTTCACAGGCCAGTCCTTCATTTTTTCTGTGTTTTGGTTCCCCATCTGCAAAGGAGAGATAATGGCAGGGCTGCCCTACCCGAATCACTGGGAGATAACTCTGCCCAGACCCGTGGCAGCCAGGGCTGTGCCGTGCTGGAGATAGCAGGGAATGCTGAGGGCACTGAGCTGCCTCCTGCCAAGCCTGGCTTTGGCTGGGAAAGGATGGAGCAAAGCAGGAGAGCCTCCCTTCATCCAGCCCTTCCCAGAGAAACTGGGGCAGCTCTCACACAGGAGAAGTGGCTGAAGTACCAAACGAGTTAATTTTAGGATGGAGGTGCAGCTCAATCCATGTGGATTCTTTGCTTCTCACTTCCCCACCCCATCTCTGACCTCCCTCAGGACAATCCTTCATCTTGCTCATGTTTACACATCACCACTGAAGGAGGAGGGCAGTGAAAACAGATGGCAGCTGCAAACTCCCAGCTCCTGAGGCTGAGCTGCCAAGAACTGGCCTAAAAAACATGGGGTGGAAATCTGAGGGGCTGGAGGGCTGCTGAAATACCAGCCCTGAGTCCCTAGCTGAAGGCAGGGAAGATCTTTCTGGGCTTTCCCTGGCCTGGTCCCTCTGTGGTAGAGTGGGTTGAGCTCCTGTTCTCCATCCTGGCCCATTTCCTGGCTCCCTGTGACACTTTGATTCATAGTGCCCATCCACCCAGAACCACCCAGGGAAATGGGGCTGAGCCACAGTCATTCACTTTCCCCTCAGGGGGAGGAAGAGAAGCTGAAGATAAGATCGATTCATTTGAGCCAGAGCCCATTTTTCAGTGGCCAATTCCAAGCGTGATCCCTCCAGGAGCAGCAGGTTGTGATCCCTCCAGGAGCAGCAGCACTGCCACTGTCTTCAGTAGAGTCAACACCCAGTGACGTGCAAGAAGATTCTTTGCCCTCAGAGCTGCCTTTCTTGGCTGGTTCCCCCCTGCAGGATGCAAACATTTCCTGGGCACCAGGACATTTAGCTCTGCCACACAGCCAAGGAATGACCCCGTGCCTCAGTTTCCCCCTGCCTGTTCATCAAGACTTTTGAGACTCACATGGGTGTTTTCAGCCCTGGTGACATCTCCTCATCTAGAGAGCCCTGGTGACAGTTCCTCTTCAGCTTGGCACGAGACAGGCTCTCTCCCACTTCCCATCCTATTATCCTCTTCATGAAAACCAACTTTAACAGGCCTATTTTCGAATGTTTGGGTTTTGTTTGCTACTGTAATCGTCAGCCAGCAGCCAGATGGCAAGGCAGCACAGGCCAAGGAGCTTTCCAAGTTCCTGGTCGAGACAATGACACAATTGAGGACAAATAAACAGAAACAGGAGCAGAACGTCAGCGGGGGCAGAGCTCCAGGAGGAGGCCAGCTCTGGGCTGAGGATCAAAGAGGTGCCTGAACCACTGGAGGACTCCAGCTCGTGGCTGCAGTGGGTCCTCTCTGCCCCAGCCCCCAGTGGAAGGTGCTTCAGGAGAGGGCACGAGGAGTGTCCTGGGGAAGGATAGGGTGGCAATTGCTTTGGGTTTATTTATTTATTTTATTCTCTCTCTGGCACAAGATGTTCTGCAAAGGCATGAAGCCTGTTTTCCTCTGTCCTCGTGTTCCTTGTGCCCCAGCTTACCCCATTCCTCCCTCCCTGTCCTCAGCTGCTGAGTTTGGCAAAACCTGTGCAAATTTAAGACGACTGGGACACTTTAGAGGCTGTTTGGTTGGAGTCAGCCAAGGAGGTGGAGAGGAGAGGGGAGTTAGGGCAGAGGGCTGAGTGGGGACATGGCTCCAGCTCCCTGTCAGGAGCCCAGCTCACCCTCCTGCAGCCCCAAATGCTCACAAACGTCTCTTGAATCCAGCCTTTTCCCCGAGTGTTCTCAGATTTGAAATGTCCTGGTTTGGGAGCTGTCAAATGCTGATATTTTTGTTTCCATCCTAAGGGCCGTTTGGTTAGAAATGTTGGATTCTATTTCAAACAGCACAAAAGCTCAGTATTTAGGTGCTTCAGTTCTTTCAAAAATAAATATTCCTATTTTCATGACTCCTACTACCCTTTCTCTTTTTTTTTAGCTGGAATAGTCAGAGTTTCAAAATCACTGATGGATGAGAAAGTGCATTTTTTGCCCTGGAGTTTAACGGGCCCATGATACAACCAGCTGTCAGGAAACTTGGGTTTGAAAGCTAAAAGGTGATCACACTGCCACCATAAATACAATGATTTGCCAGTTGTGGTTTGTTCCTAATGCATCTGCAGTATCAGAGAGCTTGGCAAGTGTTAGGATGAAGGTTGAGCTGAGCAGGATGAGGGCAAAGCAGAGTGTGTGGGCATCCTGCCTGGGAATCCTGGAGATAGCCCTGGTGTCACCCAGGGTGGAGATTTACATTCCCCAGCACGAATTTTCTCATGGGCAGCCTGTGGGGATTGCCCCTCTCCATCCCCTGGGCAGATTAATGGGTCTGTGAAGGAAACCATCCCCATCTCTTTCCATTCCTCTCTAAAGCAACGCTCCAGGTTTTGCCCTGGAAGAAAATCAAATCCTCTGAAATTTACTGCAGTGGTTATGAAAACTGCCAGCTCTTTTGTCTCCTGAACACCTGAGGAAGGAGCTTTACCCTGGAAAACTCACCATCCCAAACACCTCCTCCCCCAGCACATCATGGGCACATGAACACGTCACTGGAGGAGGGTGGATTATTCTTTTGAAGTGGCTTCTGACACTAAAAAGCCCCTTGTGCTGGGTGTTGTGATTGCTGGCCAATTCAGAAAGGGATATTTTTGGAGTCTGGGTGTCCTCATTCCCTGTTTTCCTCAGGAAAATGGCTGTGGCTCCAGATGAGCTGGCTCCAGTGATTGCACAATACTTAGGGGAAAAGTGTCCCTCCTGCAAACCTGAAGCTCCCAAATCCCACATTTCCCAGGGCACAAGTGTAATGGCTCACAGGTCGTTTCTTTCTAAGTTTCCCCACCCCCTGCATGCATTTTTAATCTGTTAAATTCAGATCATCTGCCAAGGTGGTGACAATCAGCTCCAGCCTGGGGGAAATCCTGTCCCTGTGCAGGGACATAACCAGTTCCTCTGTTATCACTCAGCTTTTTCACCATGTTGAACAAAATGCAAGGTCACCCAGAGAAAGATGCTGCACTGGGTGGCACCTGGAAATACCAGCAAGTGTTTCCAAGGCCTTGCTGTTCTCTGCTTCAGTCAGAATCCTGCTCTCACTCCTGGCGGCTTCACGAGGCACAGGAAGGCTTCCAGTTTTCAAGGCACAAGATTATTCACTGCCCTGATGAACCCCAAAATGGCCAAGGAGAGATGTACATCATGGTGTTTTCCACGTGGCTGGGCAGCACCAGGTGGACCCAGCTGGAGGTGAGCAGCCAAGGAGAAGGATGCTGGAGCTTCCC
The DNA here is from genome assembly GCA_035583135.1 of Lophotriccus pileatus. NCBI lineage: Eukaryota > Metazoa > Chordata > Aves > Passeriformes > Tyrannidae > Lophotriccus > Lophotriccus pileatus. The sequence continues at coordinate 753,096 of JAWWES010000067.1, forward strand.
ACGCTGGGCAGGACAGGACAGCAGCACCCAGAGAAAGAGCTGCTCTCTGTGCAAAGAAGCCAGTTTCTGCTCCCTGAGCACTGGAACTCTGATTTTCCTCATTTATTTGACTTAACTCCTTGCTCCAAGAGAAGTCAGTGGTGCAGAGGGTAGAGCTCAAACCTGGGTGGAGTGGCAAGCTCAGACCTGGGTTTGCTGGTGTAGAGGGATCTCTCTGCATTTCTGCCTGGGTCTGACTGTGGGGGAATGAGCATGGGCAGCTCCAGAGAGGTGGTTGAAAGGCACTGAGTGGAATCTCTGCCATTTCTCCTGATTTCAGTCTTTATATACATATAAAAGTATGTATTTACATATGTAAAACCTTCGGCAGCAGTGGCTGGGAGGTGCAAGTGCCCTCCTGTGGTGTGTTGTCCCCTGGGTTTGCTCCAGGGATCCTTTTCCCCAGCCAGGAGGGGTGGGATGGGGTTCACTCTCTTGGGGGAAGCTGCTTTGAGCGGGGATTGGGTTCAACTTCCAACTGCAGCAAAGCTCAGACCCAGCAGGACAAAATGTCCCACTGAGTGGTCCAGAATCATGGCACGGTGCTCTGAAGAGCAGATCCAATGCTCAGCTGAGGTGTGAAGGATGTGCAAGGTGATCCAGACCCTCTAAAGAATGTGAGTCTTTTCTAACATTAATGATTCTAATGATTCTGTGAACGTTCCATGAGTCTGTGACTCCATGACTCCACGATTCCATGATTCCATGACCCAGTCACAACCTGTCAGCTGTGGTTACTGGGCTTTCTTTAGCCAACACGTGCTCTGGCACAAAACTTGGAAGCAGAATCAGGCCCAGTGGGTGGCCACAGAGGGGCCTTGTCACCCAGCCCATGGCACTGATGCCACATCCAGTCTGTCCTTAAACACCCCCAGGGATGGTGACTCCACCTCCCCCTGAGCAGCCCATTCCAAGGGCTGAGCACTCTCTCCGAAAAGAATTTCTCCCTGATATCCAACCCAACCTCCCCTGGCACAGCTTCAGACCGAGCCCCCTTGTCCTACTGCTGGTTCCTGGGAGAAGAGACCAACCCCCACCTGGCTCCAACCTCCTGGCAGGGAGTTGTAGAGAGTGATGAGGTCTCTCCCCTGAGCCTCCTCCTCTCCAGCTCAACAACCCCAGCTCCCTCAGCCTCTCCTCACAGCACTTGTCCCTTCCCCAGCCTCCTTGCCCTTCTCTGGACCTGCTCCAGCCCCTCAGTGTCCAGCTCCCTGTGGTGCTTTGCTCCTTGCTGGCTTCCAAACTGTATCTCTGTGGAGCTTCAGAGCACCACCCACAGTCTGTCCCAGGGCCTGTTTGCACTCTGGGCTGGGTTTGCAGAAGGGAATGAGAACATTTCCTCACCGCCCAGGGCTGCCATCAGTACAGGCAGGGTCATGGCACGTGCACAGGGAGCGGGAAGGAGCGTCCAGCAGAGACAGCCAGGCAGCAGGAGGGACCCAGAAATCCAGGGGGTCACCCTTGGGAGGTGGGTATCCAAGTCCCCATGGCTTTCACATCATTTTCCCTGGGAACACCAGTGGCTTTTGTGGACAGTCCCATCACCTCCCATCAAACCCAAACTGCTCCCTGCAGCATCCACGGATGCTCCTTCTTTCCCTTTCTTTTCACAGTTATTTTTTGTTGTTGTTTTTGCTGTACTGGTCTGAGCAGATGTTCTAAACATCTGGCAGCAGCATGTTTGTTCTGGAGGCTCTTCTGTGCTGTGTCAGTGCCAAAGCAGAGGAGAAAGGAGCAGGAATGGCTCCGTCACATCTTTTGCTGCACAATCCAGATGTTTTGGCATCTGTGCTGCTTTTCTGCTGCTACCCAGTGGCACCCTGTGGCTGTCCTGCCATGGCCCTGGTTAAACTGGGCAACTTCCAGTGTCTCCCAGTGCCAGGAAGGCCAGTTTTGAGAAGTGGTGCAGAAGGAGGTGAATAATCAGCGGGGTTGAGTCTGAGGTTTGGCTTTGGTAGGCTCCGCTCCCTGACCTGGGGAAGGAGCCTCTCCAGCATGCTCCAAGTGCCACGTAGTAAAGTCCTGGCTGCAAGTTTTCCCTGAAGAAAAGGTGATGATGAAACACCACTTTATTTTCGAAGTGCAAAGATTTCCCAGAGTCGCCTCAGCCGCAGGACGGAAACACGGGTAGGAAACTAATAGTTTATTTAAAGAAAAGAGACAACCCCATCTTTAAACAAAAATAAATGAGGGGCGTGAGGGAGAACATTTGTTTTTCCACTTTTGAGCTGAGAACTCCATTTGTAACGTGTGTGTGTGGAAAAAAAGCTGGGCAGGGTTGTGGCCAAGCTCTGTTTTTGGGAGCATCCCCTGAGTGTCGCAAGCCCGCGAGGCAGCTCTGCAGCTGTGCTTCGAACCACCGGCCTGCAGGGAGCAGGAAAGTCATTCCTCACAGCCCCACTCTCCCAGCTCTCATTCATGGAGGCAGCATTGTCTGGGAGAAGTGTCAGTCTCCCTGAATATTCCCTGACAAAGCCGTGGCTCGCTGCTCCAGAAGCGAAGCAGGAGGTTCGCCCAACCCCTCTGCAGAGAGCGGAGTGCTGGAAGGCTGGGAAGTGTAAAAGTCATGTCAAGGCACAAAAACTCCTTGGCCTGGGCTTTGGGTTGTGAAAATTGAGGTTGCTCTGCTGACATCAGTACCGGTTTGCTGCAGAGAGGTGAGGAATTTCGGGATTGCAAAGGCATGTTCCCAAGCCAAATTGTCCTCCCGTGCTGTGGTCAGAGCAGTAAAGCTCCAAAGCAGCTGGCTGCTCTGTCTTCCCTCAAACCAAAAGGGGATCTGTGTTCTTACCATATTGCCCATCAGCTTCAATTACCTTCCTTATCCCTCTGTGTGGGAGAGAAGATCCCTGAGAAGGGGAAGAAATGCATATTTATAAAAACAAGGGTGTTAATTCTCCCATCTCCCCGTCTCCAGGGCAATGGAGAGAGAGGGGAGGGGGGATGAAATGGGACTGCTGGTCCTTATTTTGGAGAGAGCTGTGGAGGGGTGCCCAGGGGGTGTCTTCCAGCTCATCAGCTACTGTGGATGGGGCTCTCAAGGAGCTACAGAAGGACCATGGAGCCACTGAGGGTTTCAGGTGCCATGGCAGGTTGCTCCATCCCACCTCCCAGGTGGCTCAGCTCCCTGCAGAAGGGACGGATTGTTGGTGCCTATCTGGGGATTGGGATGTGTGGAGGATTAGAGGAATTACCAAGGGCTTGCAGGGCACTGCTGGTGCACTTGGTGGGGGGTCAGAAGGTTATCAGCCTGATGGAGAAGCTGTATTTCTTGTATGTCTTTCCACAAGAGGAAGAAACCTCAACCAGGTTGTAAAACTCCAACTGCTCCTTCCTGGTGGCACTGTAAGATTTAGGAGACATCCAGGAGTCTCATGTGCCTCAGGGCAGTGACTCCTGAAGGAGGACCTGGGTCCAGAGTCATTCTTCTCCTGCTGGGACCTGCCAGGGGGCTCAGGGAGGAGCTCAGCTGGTCAGATGGGGCATGAACAGAACTGAAAGAGGGCTGGGAGCTCCCCAGGGCTGCCAGGGGAACGTCCCTGCCAGCAGAGACCAGGGAGATGAGAAAATGCAGAACTGCTTCGTTTTCCTCTCTCAGTTTGGGGAAGTGAGAGGGAAAACTCCCAGTGCAAGTGCTGCAATGCTGCCAGAGAGAGACAGCAGGAGCACTTGCACAGTCCTGCAGGAGGATGTTTGGAAGGAGGCAGCCCAGCCCAGCCAGAGAAACCACAGTCCCCATGGGCACAGGGAACATCCTTCCATCAGTGAGCACCTGGATGTGCCTCCAACAGGGGAGGGATGTGCCTCCAACAATGCAGCCCCAAAGCTGGTCACCCACTGCCTGCAGCCCAGACAGCAACGATTTCCACCCCTCCATGGAGATGCTTTCCTCCTCCTCTCCATGAAGGTGCTTTTCTCCACCTCCCATGAGGATATTTTCCTCCACCTCCCATGAAGACAGTTTTCTCCTCCCTGCCCAGCCTTGCCCCCTGACAAAGCGAACCCCGGGGACAGAGCGGGGTCCGTGCCGGGCCGTGCCGCAGCTCTGAGCTCCCAGAACACTCTGAAATGCTGGCACCTTGTGGAGGCTCGGAAAAATGACATTTACACCGAGGCCGAACGCGCTGCTTTGAAGAATCTCTTCTTGTTTCAGATGCCGCTGGATGGGGAGGAAAGTCTGACAAGCGGGGGCAGAAGTTGGGGCCGTTTGTCCCGGGGGAAGGGGGGATGTGGAAGTCCTGCTCCTCCCACCACCCCCTTTCTGCAGCAGCCCTGTCCCCTTCAGAGGATGTGGTTATCAAGCAACCAACTTCCTAGAGGGATTTGGATGCCACATTTTGCCCTGCCTGTGGTGTCTGGGCTGGGGGGCTCTGTCAATCAGCTGAGGGACTGAGACCACATGAGACATTTTCCCTCATCCTGGAGATCTCTCTCATCTGATTTTGGAAGATCTAAGAAAGCTGAGATTTGAGGGCAGCTCTGTCCCCACCAGCCAGTACCAGACATATTGCAAGGGTTAAAAATATCTGTGGTTTGGCTCAGATCTTGTCCAGCTCTTTTTGCCAGATGGATTATCAGCCAAGCTGGGAATTCTCATCCAGCAAAGGAAGGTTTGTTTAATCCATTGGAACGAGTGAGTTCCCACAGTTCCAGTTCCAGGTCGATTCCTACAGGTGCTCAGTGGGTGCCAAATCTCCTCACTGAGAGCCTGGACAGCCCTCCCAGACATGCACAGGTTTTTATCTCAGTGCATGATATTGTCAAGAGCAACTCCCATCCCTCCCTCCCGCTCCTACCCCACTGCAGGTGTGGAGACCCTGTCTGCATGCCCCAGCAGCTCCCGTGGCCCTCACTGCTGCCCTGCTCTGGGAATGCCTCGGAGACCTGGAGCCCTTCAATAGACCAGGAAGTGCCAAATAATATCTATTATATTTATCCAAATAACTCGGTGACAGGGGGTTACAGGCACAGATGGCTTTGCACACTCTGGTGGCACTGGGACAGAAATGGGGACAAGTCCCAGGTCTGGTCCATAGCAGGACACTCTGGGGTGTCAGCAGGGCCGTGCCTTGGTCCTCTGAATCTGCCCAAGAACAAGTTCCCTGTCAGCCCTGAAGGGAATCCAGGACCGAGGACGAGTCCAAGTGCCAGCACAGTGTCCCACTCCAGGCACAGCCCTGCTTGCCATCAGCTCTCCCAGATGTTCCTCCAGCTCCCCCAAGCTGCCTGGCCTGGCCAGGGTAAGGCTTAGCCAGCTGGGCCATGGCCACAGCCTGTCTCACTCCAGAGCTCAGGGATGGGAACCCAAAAACCAGGAAAGGCTGCTGTAGACCCAGGTGTCCACATGTCCATCCTGATAACCTGGGGGGCTCTTCCTTGCTCCTCCGTGCCTTGGCTTGGAGGCAGGAGGGTGGGAGAGAGACTGGGAGACCGTGGAGACTGGGGAGATCCATGGATGTCATGGAGACTGGAGAGATCCATGGATGTATGTCATAGAGATTGGGGGATCCATGGATGTCATGGAGACTGGAGGGATCCATGGATGTCATGGAGACTGAGTGATCCATGGATGTCATGGAGACTGGAGAGATCCATGGATGTCATGGAGACTGAGAGATCCATGGATGTATGTCATAGAGATTGGGGGATCCATGGATGTCATGGAGACTGAGAGATCCATGGATGTCATGGAGACTGGGGGGATCCATGGATGTCATGGAGACTGGGGGAGCCCTGGAGGTGTTTTCTGCAGAACATCTCCTCCCGTGGCAGGCCCAGGGTGGCCCCACAGTCCCAGGGAGGGTTTCTTGTGAAATTGTGTTGGCAAAACATGCTGGGTTGTTTCTGAGAAAAAATAACCCACTTGTAATGAATGTGCTGAGACGAGGTTTTCACAGCCACCCTGGGCTAGGGAAGATAATGCTCACAGAGAAAAGACCAACTCAAGATACCTCAGCTGCAGCAGTGGGAAAGAATAGACTCACTTTTGGGGCAAGATCCTTCTTCAGTGACTGCTTTGTGCTTTTGTTTTATGGCTGAGGCAGCCTGTGAGCCGTTCTTTACCCTGAGAGAGGCTTCTGACATGTAAGCCCAGCTCTAAATAGCTTCCTCCTTTATTGGAAATAACCATTGGCACAAACTGCCACGGGAAGTGATGGATTCTCCATCTCTTGAAGTCCTTAAATCAAGACCGGATGCCTTTTTGCAAGAGATGTAGAGCCAAGCAGAAATTATTGGGCTCGGAGTAGGACTAAGGGGATGGACTCATATGGCCTGTGTTAGACAGGAAGTCAGCCTGGATAATCTATGGTCCTTTCTGGCTTTAAGATCTCTGAGAGTTCAGATCTGCAGCCAAAGCGTGGGGCTCTTCCCGTGCCTGTAAAAGAGCAGAGCCCCAGGGCACGGGAAAACCTCGGCACCGCTTGGAGAGCTCCCAGTGCCCACGGATTTATCGTCACTAGCACCTGCAGTGATGCCATTTCACTGTAAATTGTCTCTCCTCTAGACTTTAGGGGGGGAGAAGAGCTCAGAGGGCCAGAGAGGGGCCTTGGGGGGCAGGCAGGACGCTGCAGGGTGGGGGTTGCACCCCTGCTTGTGGTGCTGGAGGGACCAGGTGCCACACAGAGGTCCCAGCACGGAGAAATGCCCTGGCATTGCCAATTCACCCTGAGTTTGGCTGCCCAGCTTTACTGCCATGGGATGGCCCTGTGGAAGGGGAAAGAGGGCCTGGGGGAGATTTGGGGCATTGCCTTGTGTGTCAGCTTGTGTCAGGCTCAGGTCCTTGGCACTCACCGCTGACATCCCCCCACAAGGTGACCTCTCCCCAGGAGGACAATGAAACTTGGCTGCTCTGCCTGGTGCAGCAAACCTAAACCCAAGGCTCCCTCCACCGGGAAAAGGAGCAGCTCAGAGTTCAGGAATGAGTCTGTGGGTCCAGCTTAACCAGCTCAGAGTTCAGGAATGAGTCCATGGATCCAGCTCTCCCTGGGCAGCTTGGCTGGTGCCGGTGGTGCAGTCGGGTACGTCACCATGTCAGGGGGCTCTGACCCCCTCCCTGTGGCTTTCTTTGGCCTCTTTGGCCCAGTGGTGGTTTGAGGTGGGAGCAGACAGAGCCTCTGCCAAGCTTTTTTCATTCTACCCACCAAAAACCCTCCAAAGCTTCACAGCTTTCAGCTCCCAGGGTTGGCTGGGCGCTCAAGCCCTGACTGCAAATGCATCTTCTCCACCATCCCAGTTCTTTGGCTTTGGGGGTGTCTCTGTCTCACCCCCTCATCCCAAACCCCTAATAATTTATCTCACAGTAATTACAGCAGCAGGGAAAGCTGGTGCAAGCTCAGAGAATGTATCTCTGGCTCTTTTCAGAGCTCAGGAGATGGATGTGGAAACCATGCCAGAAAAGCCAGGAGGGAGTGAATCCACCGGGTGCAAAATTAAGCTGAAAAACTCCATCCAGATCTGTTAACAGTGGTGTTGTGCTCCAGATCTCACAAAGGTGAAGCAAAAAGTACAGAGACCAAAATTTAGGAGTTTAGGAGATTTAATCCTCGGACTTGTTTCCCGGCTGATTTAGTAGGAAAAGAGGATTGCAGTGCGGCCGGAGGGCGGCAGGCGGCTCCCGGGGACGCTGCTCAGCCACCGCTGCCTGCGGGCTCCAAGCGCTTCCAGAAAGGCCGGGAAGCGGAGTGGCACTTCAGAGGGGAGCACAGTGTAAAGTATTTGCATACATTTAGCCCTGAAAACAAGAAAAACCCGACAAAAAAAAAAAAAAAAAAGAGACGCACCTGGAGCACTCCCAGCTCTGCCGCAGCTCAGACGCCTTTTCATGTAAGGTTAAGTCTTTTAAGTGAAGTCGACAGTTTAAAACTGTCTTAAAGAGCTCAGATCCACCTGAACCTTCCAAACAAGCTGCTTCATCCCCGAATAAATGCCTCTACATTTTCTGCTCTTTTTAATTTAATTTAAGCAAACCCATAACTCTGCAACCCAAACGTTTGTGCTGATGGATGAGGACTTGTAAATGGGACTGAGTGGCTGCTGAGAGCAAAGGAAGGGAGACTGGGAAAAGGTTTTCTTTCATTTCCAAAGGAAGGAAAGAAAGAGGGGGAAACAGAAAGAAAGAAGGAAAGAAGGAAAGAAAAGAAAGAAGGAGGGAAGGAAGGAAGGAAGGAAGGAAGGAAGGAAGGAAGGAAGGAAGGGAGGAAGGAAGGAAGGAAGGAGAGAAAGAAAGAAAGAAAGAGAGAGAGAAAGAGAGAAAGAAGAGAGAAAGAAGGAAAGAAGGAAAGAAGGAAAAAAAGA
>JAWWES010000067.1:764594-819764 GCA_035583135.1 Lophotriccus pileatus
CTCTCCAGGCCCTTGTCCCCAGTCCCTCTCCAGCTCTCTGGGAGCCCCTTTAGACACTGGAAGCCTTCTCTTCTCTCAGCCTTTCCTCACAGGAAAATCATTTACACATTCCTGATTTATACCTTGCATTTCACCCCCTCACAAACAGCAGCTGAGGTTCCCAGGGCTGGGATGTTTGGAGCACCAGTGGATTTGCTGTTCCTGGTTCCCCCCGGACTGTGGTCCCTGGTTGGCCTCTCCTGGCCTCTGTGTGAGCACAGCCAGAGGAGATGGAGAGGATGGGAGGGTTGGCAGCCCCTGGGAGTGGGAGCAAATAAACCAGCCCCTCACTGAGTGTTTTTGCAGCCAGGCAGGGCTAGGCCAGGGCTGTGTCCCCAGGAGACGAGTGCTGGCTGCCAGCAAAAATCCTCTTAACAACAATTAATGGCACCTAATTACTCTTTCTTTTGTCTTTTATTTAGCAACAGGGCTCAGCCCAGGAAGTCCTGGCTTCCACTGTTGGAGTGTTTTGACTCTGGGGCTGCAAAGGGCTCATTTCTTGGACAAACAGGACCGTGGAGCTCTCCAAGCTCCTGCTGCTTCTGACCTCCCCTCCACGTCCCCCCAGGGTGTCATGGGGACATTCCCTGCACCACCAGCATCCCCCTCACCATGTCATGTCTTGGCATGGCCCAAGATGGAAACATTTCTCTCCTTTCCTCCCCAGAGCTCCATGTCTGTCCCAGGGAAGGAAGGCACAGGCTCAGAGGTGTGTGCTGGAAGGGTCGTGCAGAACCAAAGCAGTGGCTCCACTGAGAGCCAGAGATAAAAGGAGAAGCAAAGGGCCTGATCCATCCCCAGTATCCTCTCTGAGCACTTGAATTTCCTGACCCCAAGTGGCCCTCAGTGGGTTTTTCTTCCTTGAATTTCTGGAGCTGGTTCTTGATCTCGTCTCAGCCTTTCATCTCGCCGGGCAGTTTCTGGGGGCGCCCGCTCTGCTGTCCTGTGGTGGACAGATGGGCTGGAGACAGCAGGACCTGCATCCTGGGGTGGCATCTCCCCGGGGATGAAGGGCTGGGACCATCTCCAAGGGGACAGAGGAGCACAAGGATCAGTTTGGAAGGAGCACCCCGATGCTGAACAGCAGCGTAGGTGTCCAGGTGCTCATTGCAGGGCTTTTTGGGATAACCACAAGCCAGTCCATACCAGAGGAAAAGGTTGCAGGGACTCTCCATGCCCTGCAGTGTGCATGGGAAAAGGGGCAAGAGGTCCTGCTCCTGAGCCATGTTTGGGGAGGATGGGTGTGCAGCAGGAAGGGAAGAAAGAGGGGGATTTACTTCCATCATTTGGAAAGCATGAAAATGGGGCCAAACTCCCCGCTGGAGGTGAGGGCAGGGGAGTGACCCCTCTCTGCCCCGGAGGGGGCGCGGGAGGGGAGCAGGGCAGGGCACAGCCACACGTGCTGGCAGGAAGAGGCAGCTAAAATAAGCAGATGGGTGGAAAAGGGAGGAGAGAGTGTCAGGGAGATAAGGCAAAGGTTAGAGAGGAAAGTCGCAGGAAGCGAGCCGAGAACAGCCCGAATGTCATGAAAAAGTGAAGCCGAGCCTCACGGCCGGGATTAGCCAAGCCGAGTCGTGATGCACAAGGCTGCGTCGAGACACACCGAAATGTGCCCTCCGGCGTCCTCCTCCCTCCGCAGCGACCCGGGGTCGCTTGGAAATGATCCGTGATGTCACCCGAGGGCAGGGCAGGCTGTGCCGGGAGGCCGCTGCTCTCCCGGGGGAAGGGGTGTTTGTTGCCTCCGGAGGACAGCTCTGCAACGTGCAGCGTGTCACTGGCACTCGGGAACGCAGCCCAGAGTCACGACTGGCTCCCATCATTCCAAACGTGGGACGTTCTTGGTTTCCACATCCCCGTGTGGGAACAGAGCCGGTGTAAACTCTGCTGCCGCTTCAGCCTCGCCGTGAGCCAGACTGAAACACTCGCGGGGGGGAGGTTGTGTTTTCCGAAGGCAGAGCAAGCTGGATAAGCCCCCAGGTGCCATTACCTCATGTTTGTTTGCACGGGCTGGGAATTTCGGTGTCAGAGCCCTGCCAGACACCTTTTCCCTGGCTGCGATCCCGGCGGCGGCCACCCCAGCCCCGGGGCTGGAGGCTGGAGGATGCTCTTTGGCCCTCACGCTTTACTCCCATTTCCTGGCTGCCAATCTTCATTTAACTCATTGGGCCCCGCGTCACGACACGGCCGCGGGGGATGAGCCTCGTGGGCTCCGAGCGGAGCCGGAGCTGCAGCAGCTGGAGAGAAAGGAAGAGGAGAGGAGCCGGGAGATAAAGCCCCCTCCCCACAAGCCTGTGCTGCAGCTGATAAGAGCCCTCCCGGGCTCTAATGGAAACCCTGGCTGCCTGTTTCCTCACAAAGTCATGACTCAGGGATAATGTTCACATCCTCCGAACGGCGAGGGAGCTAAAAATACAGCCAGGAAAATGAGAATGAGCGAGAGAGCATGAATGAGAGCGTGAGTGAGAAATGCACTGGGGAAAAGAGAGAGGAAGCATGAATGAAAGAGCTTGGGAGAGAGAGTGAAAACAGCCAGAGCCTTCCAAGTTTCCAAGCTGCAAACCTTTGCTTGCAATCAGCGCTCTGGCAAAGGCTCTGCTGCAGGAATGTAAACCCATGCCGTGAATGTGCCTCTGCAGGAACGCTCCTGGCACCACCTCCACCTCCTGAGCAGGGCACGGGACACCCCTGTCTGGAGGGGCTGCAACCCCAGGGGACCCCCGGGGGCTTCCCCCTGCCCCCCAGGGTGCAGCATCAGACTGTCCTGCCCACTGGGGTACCCTTGAAGGTACAAAGACGTTCTCGTGCCTGCCCCTGCACAGACCCACACACAGCAAGTTGTCCCATGGCTGCACATTCTCTCTGGGAAAGAGGGATGTGCTTCTGCCCTTGGTGTGGCTGCTCTCCACGGTGGAGTGGGCTTGGGGAGCCCACTGCCCTCCCCAGACCCTGTTCCTCCAATTCCTGGTGGTTTTGACTAACCAGGCTCTGAGTTCCCCCCTCCCCTCTCTGCCCCCAGCACCTGCACACACACACAGGGGCTCATTCTCCTGAAAAGACAAATGACTTTGCCCCCCACTGTTGCCCTCCCAAATCCCAGCTGGCCTCTCAGGGCTGAAATGTGTTTTCCACATTTATCCCAGGGCTGAGGTTCCCCCCACAGCCCCCTGGCACTGCAATCTGTACCAGCATGGGGCAAAGGGTGTGCCCTGTCCCCACCCTCTGCAGCTCCTCTCCTGCAGAGCCAGGGGGGATAAATGGACCTTAGAGCAGGTCTTTAAGGTTTGGAGACTCTCCAGGCTTGGAGGAGAAGGTGTATTCTGAGAAGTGTTTCTGGGTGCTTGGGAAGTGCCTGGCACGTTGTTTTCCCTCTGGCAGGACTGAGGGAGAGCAAAGCCCCTTCTGTGCAGACGGCAGGAGTTCAATCCCAGAGAGGTTTTTGCCACCAAAATGCCATTTTCTGGTTGTCTCCCTTCCCTCTCCGTCTGAGGGCTGGGGCAGGCTGGCTGGGAGAGGCTCAGGAGAGGGTTGGGGCTGGCAGGGAGCGGCTCCCCCGACACATCCCATCTCCCGGCACGTGCCAGAGCGCTGTTCCAATGATTTCCTCCTGGGGATCCGGCTGGGCTGACACAGCCCTCGCCCGCCACTTCCCTGCTCCTGGGCTTTGTTCTGAGATCCTTTTGTCCAAGGTTTCCTGGGCTGGGCTGCTGCTGTGTGGGGCAGGGAGAAGAGTGTGCACAGCCCAGTCAGAGCTGTTGGACACACACTGGCTGGGTTTGATGCAGCCTCAGCATCCTCAGTGCTGGGATCAGGAGGATGCCAGGACAGAAGTTTGTGGCTGGTGGGGCTGTGTTACCTCATCCCAGTCCCTGGCGCTGATGGCAGGACCTTGGGGGCAGAGACCTCAAGCCAAGGACCGAAGGTGCTAAGAAACTCCTGGGAGCAGGAGGGGCTTTACCACTGCCTACCTGGGATTTACCTCAAAGGAGTAAATCCAGCCCAACGTGCGCTAAATCCATCTCAGAAAAAGCAATTCTTGCACCTCCCCCCCTCCAGACCCGCACAGGAATGAGGGATGCAGGGTCCTAAGCCACGTTTTTAGGGACAGAAATAAAAAAGGATGGCTGACTCCCGAGTCATACAGCTCCTGTAGGCACTGCGGGATTCCTGCCAGCGGGCAGCCGTCTGGGTGCCTGGATGGGTCACGGAGGGACGAGCCCAGCCGGCAAAGCCGGGCTCAGCTCGCCCCGTGTCACAGATAGGAAGCGAGATTAGATCCTTCTCCGTCATCGCTGCCGAGCCCGGCGCTCCTGACAAAGGCCCCAGGGGTGAGCCTGGTGCTAATCCAAGGAGCCAATTTTAGAGCCCGCTCTCCGCAGACAATCTCCGATTGTTTGGGCTGTTTTGAAGTTTTTCCCAGCCGCGCCGTCATCGCATCCTGTGACTTGGCAGGAAAGGCTTTTTTTGCGCAGGCACCGCCGCCAAGAAGCCCGAGAGGTGTGACAGCGTGGGCCGCACGTCCCCGCGGGGGCTGCAGGTTCCCCCCGAGGGCTGCAGGTCCCCCCGAGGGCTGCAGGTCCCCCCAGGGGCTGCAGGTTCCCCCAGGGGCTGCAGGTTCCCCCGGGGGCTGCAGGTTCCCCTGGGGGCTGCAGGTTCCCCAGGGGCTGCAGGTTCCCCGGGGGCTGCAGGTTCCCCCCGAGGGCTGCAGGTCCCTCCCGGGGAAGGGGCTCCGCGGCCCCGGCGCTGGGCACAGGGCAGAGCCGCGGGCAGTGCCCTCCCCGGGACACCCAGCCCAGAAGTGGCAGCTCAGGGCCACCCACCCTGGCCTGGGGGCCCTTCTGGCCGCTGCAGGAGGGTGGGGGCGGCTGCAGCCGTGGGACACCTCGAGGAGCTCGGACCGTGCCAGGGAAGGAGCGGGGAATTTTCTCCCGGGCTGCGGGAAAAGCCAGCTCGACTGAACACAGCTCCTCCTTGTCTCTCCTGCTGAACGAGGAGAGTTTTCCTCCTCCACACACCTTCCCCTGCACCCCCAGCACTGTTGCACCCCCTTTTCAGCCCCTTTTCACCCTCCAGGCACGAGCCAGCTCTGCCCGTGGCTCTTCCCTCTTGGCTGTCAGCAGCTTTGCCAGCTCCCTCTTGGAATGGGAAGCGGCCAAAGCAAGCAGAGATACCTGAACCTGCCATCCACCCACTCCTTGTCTGGACTCAAGATGTTTCAAAGCTCTCCCTTTTCTATTTCTATCCTCATTGTCATCCTCCTTTGAGAGGAAGGTCTATTATTCCCCTCCTCCTTTTCTCTCTGCAAAAAAAAAAAAAAGGGACATTGTTTCTTCTTTCTTTGATTTAAAAGCCAAAAACAGTTATAGGAAACTGTTCAGCAGATGTTTTACAGTATGAACCTAGAGGGAGGAAAAAAAAATCAAGAAAAAATAAAAGCTCTGGGATTTTGCTCGAGGATCTATTTTTAGCCTGATGCTTCCTCCCATTCAGGGTTTGTGTTGGCACAGACGAGGCGTAGGTTCGAGCGCTTTGATTGTAGTATTTATTTTATATCTCCCATCCGTTAAAAGCTGGAGCTGAGTGCCCGAGCTGATGGAGCTCGTTCAGGGAGGAGGCAGATCCAGCTCGTGCTGACTTTCAGCGAGGTCCCTTTCAGCCCACAGATGCTCAGGATGGGGTTGGAACAGAATAATCCCTCGTCCCATTTGCATCGGGGTAAACAAGGCTGTGTCCGTGCTCGCGGGGCTTGTGCCCAGGGTGGCCAGAATTAAACAGAACTCCCCAGCTGAGGTTTATAAAGTCTCAGAGGGAGATGTGCAGGCACTGCATGCAAATGTCAGCCCCAGTTCCAGTGCTGGGAATGGTTTTTGCCGATTTTTGGAAGCAGCTTCAATCGGGACAGCCAAAACTCATCCCATAAACCTTCCCCAGGCCGGGCTCCTGCTGAGTTCAAAAGCCCCAGGACTTGGTACCAGCTGAGCCAGACCTTCTGGGTGAGGACAAGGTCACTGTCCCAGCCCTGTGTGTTCCTCCTCTACCAGGAGCAAGAGAAACCTCAGCTTTGCACCCAGGGGTGGTGCTGGGGAAGGAAATGAAACAGCATCTGCTCCCTGAGGGTCTGGGAAAGTTTGGGCAGGGATTGGCATCTCCTCCTGTGAAACTCATTCCCTGCCATCCAGGTCCCAAATGCTGACAGGGCCACTGGCCAAAGCAGGCACAGAAGGGAGGATGGAGGCAAAGCAAGGCTCACCTGAGGGACTGTGGTCCCTGCCTGCTGAGGGCTGAGGTGCTTCCGAGCTGGAACTGCACCAGGAGAGCTGTGCCAGTCCGGACACACTGTGCCCTGGTGCTCTCCAGCAGCCACTCCTGTCAGCTGGGCTCCCCTGCTCGCCCACCCCCAGCCTGAGCCAAGGTTTCCACACCCTGCACCCAGGGGGAGCTGCCAGCTGTGCCTGGGATGTCCAGGGAAAACCTCAGGGCAAAGCAGCCGGGAGGCAGGTCCCCACAGGCTGGCACTCCAGAGGTGTCCTCCTGTGGGCAGAGCATCTCCACTGAGGGGGGAGGTGAAGGTGGCACCCAGGGGGGAGGGCAGGGGGGAATCCATCAGGGCTGGGACATGGGCTGGTCCTAAATGTGACACTGGGCCCCACTGGCAGGGATCTGGGCTGTGGATTGGAAGTGGAAATCGAGGCTGTGTTTCCAGACATTAATGGCTTGTTTGTTGTCTAAGAGGGTGGAAAACCAGGGGAAAGCCAAGGCCCAAATGACCAACAGGGCACTGCTGGTACAGCTTCTGAAGGGCCTGAGTTAGAGAGACAGAGCAATTAAAAAGGCAAACACCCAAATTCATGGGCTGAGCTCTGGGGGTGCTGCAAGGATAAAGCTCTAATTCATGGGAACCTCTTTGGCTCCTTTCTTTAGGGTTTCTGTATGTTGTACATGCAGACAACCAGGAATGTCATTTTTTCCAGCCTGCTTTTTGCATAAATTAGGATTGTTTGCTGTTCATCAGCTGCCCCTGCCATGACCCCCCTCCCCTCCATCCCCCTCTCTGGTCAAAACCCAGGGGGCCATGCCAGCTCCTGTGGGATTTAGGAAAAGGGAAGGCAGGCTGTGTGGGGGGGGTTTTTTGGGAGCTGCCAGGTTAATGAACCCCCAAGAGCAGGTTGTAGGACAATGGGGAGGGTCCTCCCTCTCCTGGGTGGCTGTTCCTGCCCCAACACTGCCCAGGGCTGGCTGCTGGGCTGGGATCACGCCCGGGGAGCTGTGAAGAGCTCCAGAAGGCAGCCTGGATCCGGGTGGAAAACTGCTGGAGCTCTGATAAATGGGAGGCTGCTGCTTCCCCTCCCACCCACACACTTCCACTTTCACTTCACATGTGGGACCCAGCTCTGCAGTTCCCCAGCCTGGCCATAAATAACCCCTCCACCACCAGGCTGGAGGGGTTAACATGCCTTATTTATCCTCTTTCTTCCTTCTGGAGCTCTTGGTGTCCTTCAGGGCCACCTCTGGGGGGATGTCACCTGTGTCCTGTTATCCCTCCTGGGCTCCCCCGATAATCAACCCAAGATACAAAAGAGAATCTGTCCAAACACGCTCAGTGGAGCTCAGGAATTAAATATGAAGAGACCCAGCTGTTCCAAAAGCCTAATCTTTGTCACAGACAAACTTTCCTTGACCTGGAACCGTGTGGAAAATAAACAGAGAGGTAAAGGACATGTTAATAACTCATTTCCACAGAACCCAGCCTCACGTTTCTGCTACTGGAAATTTTTTTCCCCCTCTGCTGCTCTCTCTCAGAACAAAAAAGTGTTTATTAAGACGCAGATAATTTTTGCAGTGGTTTAGTTGTGCAATTAGAGCATTGAAGACTCTCCAGTTTGTGGAGTTACATCACACAACTTCCCTGGCCTACAGTTCCTCACACAGAAAATCAGGATAATGCTATTTCTTGTTTTATTTGCTGAGTGTGTCCCTCACGCTCCTGGCTGGGTGGGGGGACCCAGGAGGGCCCAGATTCCAGCTGGGACCTCCCAAGATCATCACACAAACCACTGACCCCTGCCTGTCCTGGGCTGTGTGTCTGTCAGCTGAGGGAGAACAAAAAGGGCAGTTTGATACTGGAAAAAGGCCTGGAGAAACAGAGAGTTTCCCAGGTTTATCAGCTTCCCCATGGAAGCCAAATGTAGGGAATTCTTACGTCATCCAAGTCCTTTCTCCTGCTCACCCCCAGCGTTTGTGACTCTGAAGAGACAGAGCCGTGGAAGGAGAAGCCCAGGGACCTCAAGGGACATTGGAGTCAATCCATGAGCCATGGAGTGATGGCTGTGGAGAGCCAACTGCCCCTTCCCCAGCCCTGGGATCATCACAGGGCCCAGGATTCAGGGATGCAGCTGAGAGCCTGTGCTGCTGGGCTGTCCTTCTCGGGGGGGAACAGACTCTCTGAGAGGAGCCAAAGGGAAAACCTGGGCTCTACCTTCAACCCCCCTGGATCATGGAACCACAGCATCACTTGGGTTGGAAAAGCCCTCTGAGATCCAAGTCCAACTGCCAGGGCCACCACTAATGCATGTCCTGCAGTGCCACCCCCACCCTGCCTGAAATCCCTGCAGGGATGGAGATTCCGTCCTCAGGGGCACGGCAGGAGCTTTTCCACCTCTCACACTTCCCAAGGTTCTGGAGCCCTGGGCCACCTCCCCCACGGCCACCAGTGGCCAAGGAGATCTGGGGACACCAAGATTTTGAGTGGTGTCCTCAGAGAACCACCAACAATTGCAGCTTCCCTCGTTACCCTCCCAGTTTAACCAGAATAAGCTGCTTATTATTTCCAGGATGGGGTTTATCTGACATTTTCACTGCCATGCTAATCTTCTTTTTTTTGACCAAGAAGATGCAAAGGGAAAGCAAGTTCAGTGATCTCAATTCATCCTCTGTGTTTTTGCACGGGTTTGAGAAGCAGTTGACTTTTTGAAAATGTCAAGATTTTGATCGAGGCTTTGAGTTTGGATATTTGAAGAGATAAAAGAAAATAAAAATATCTCTCTTTTTTATTTTTTTTAATTTTTTTTTTACCCCAATACTAATAATGAGTTAAGGAATAAAGAGCAAGTGATTAACTGGCTGCTGAATTAATTTTGAAATCTAGCCAGATGTGTTTGAGCAGGAATTGTTAACTGATAGCATTTTTATAAATATGATCTTTATTTATCCATCTTGCCTGGGAGAAGAGCACTTCTGAAAGCTGACTTTATAGTCTTAGATCAACTGATTTTTGGAGGAGGATTTTAATTTACAGTTTGAAGAGGGTGTATATGTGATGGAATCCTATCTGAATGTATCAAACTGTCTAATAAAAGATCCTTCTCCCAACACCCAGGCCACATTTCTCTTGAAATGAGAGAACTGGGAAATGATGACTGATTTTCCAGTCGATATTTTCATGAATGATAATTCATGAAAAGTCCCTGTAGCTTCCAGGGGTTCCTGTGCATCCTTCCCCTGTGGTGGATGTGGGCAATGTTCACACTGGCCTTTAGAAAAGGGATCAATTTTTGTGCCAACGAGGCAAAATTCATGAATTTGCATCTTGAGGGCCTGGGCTGGTGATGTTATGGCTGGAACTTCCCCAGAGATGTTGCTTAACGTCGGGCTTAGAGCTGAGTGGAAATTTCTCACTTCCTCTTCCAGAATGAAAACATCATCAAATCCCAGGATCCCAGACTGGTTTGGGATGGAAAAGAACCTTAAAACTCATCCCATCCCACCCCCTGCCGTGGGCAGGGACACCTTCCACCATCCCAGGGTGCTCCAAACCCTGTCCAACCTGGCCTTGGACACTTCCAGGGATGGGGCAGCCACAGCCCTGTTCAAAGCCCATTTCTACATGGATCTGATCTCCCCCACAGAAGTGAGATAAACCAAGTTTATAACCATTATCATGATTAATAAGAAGGTGATTTATGTGTAGAAGCTTCTAAGCTAAAATAGCATCGCAAAAGTCCCTTAGGGATCAATTTAATCATTCAGGATGTTCCTGTGCACCCCAAATTTTTTCAGTGGATATCCTGGACCATCACATTGTGGCCAGGATAATGGAGACCCCAGATTTGAGCTCCTGCCTGACCCAAGGGTGGAAAAACCTTCTTCTCCTGCTTTTGAGGGCAGACTATTCCCCTCAGCTTGGCCAGGGAGGGAACTCAGAGGGTGTTGGTGCCTGGCTCAGTGGCCAGAAGGGATGAGCTCTGGGGGTGTCCCAGCTGGCTTTGGAGGCCAGGCAGGACTGCAGAGCCTCAGTGCCTGCAGTGCAGATGTGCAGAGCTCCTGGGGGAGCCCTGCTGAGCCATCTGGGCACAGCCTGTGTGTCAGCCTGGATTTGGGAATGTCAGGGCAGCCTGGGCAAACCTGCTGCAGATTTGCAGGCACAGGCAGCTCCTTGATCCAGCTTCTCCCAGGGCCAACAGGCTGGGAAGGTCACCCTCCAAATCAGGAAGCCCTTTTTGACTCCCTTGCACTGGGGTCATCATGTAACTGCAAAAAGCAGGGAGATCCAGGCCCTCAGGATCAACTGATTGGTTCCTGCTCTGTTTTCCCAGTGGAATATGGAAATGATGATACTTAGAGACCCATAAAGGGCTCTGGAAGATTATTACATGCAGCTTCTCACCCTCAGTGGCTTGTGCTCCTCAAGCAGGACCAGAAGGATCCCTCCCTGGAGAACATTCTCAGGGCTGCAGGAGGGTGAAGGGGGGTTGGTGACAGCTGGGGACACCCAGAGCCGTGCTGAGCTTTGTCCAGGTGACCTGGGCTCACTCCCAGCTCCAGGATGTCCATGGCCATCTCTATTGCAGCCACCCCCAGCAGGATGCTGCTCTCGGTTTCCATCCCAAGTGCAGACAGGGATTTCTCAGGGAAAGGGCCCTGTGTCCTGTGTGCCCCCAAATCCCAGCAGCACAACCCGGGAGACATCCCCAGGGCACCTCCAGTTCAGTGAACACACCAATAACCACTGCAGGGAGACACTGAGGAGTCGCTTCATTTTTGAAGGAGTGCAAAGCAAACCCAAACCAGCTGCAGGGGAAAGTACAAGGACTTTGGGAGGAATTCCACAAGCTGCCCGAAACTCAACCCAGCTTTTCCTTAGGAGCTCCAGCAACTGTTTGAGGTGACTGGTGGGACAACAGTGACCCTGAAACTGGGAGACCATGGGGAGAGATGATCTTCAAGGACCCTTCCCACCCAAATCACTCCACGATTTTGTGATTCCAGAAGCAGAGAGAGGTGATTTTCCTGCAGCAGCCGCTGTGCTGATGGAAAAAACACCCGAAAGCAGAAGCCTCTCCATTTCCCAGACACCCAATGGGTTGGATAGCCATTCTCAGAGCTATTAATATATGGATTATTGCATCCAAACAACTGTGCAGAGAACCCTCCAGCCCAGGGAAGGACATCTTGCTTGCAGCTGCCAGCGGGGTTATCCCGGGAAGAGCTGCCCGGATCAGAATTGATTGCTGGATGAATTCCACTCCTTTGGAGCTCAGATGTGACAGAGCCTTTGTACCAAAGCCCAGGAGGCTGGAAACCTTTCTGGGGAGGTGGGAACCCTGTAAATGATTTCCTGAGTTAAAAGAACTACAAGAGGGAGCCGTGCCTCGGGCTGCAAGTTCAGCAGGTAACGTGTGTTCGGGCCACCTGTAGCTGTGCTTGCGAGCTCAGGGCTGAGATTCATTCATCATTTGGGAGCTGGAGAAAGTCTGGAAGGACCTGGGGAAGGGTTTTATGTGTATAAATAATTGGGTTTTCTGGCTGTTGGTCACTCTCTGCACTCAAGCAGCATCCTGGGCGGGGGTGGGGTGACAGGAGGGACCTTCGTGCCCCTGGACATTCATTTTGCACGTTTGATTTGGTTGTTGGTGATGCCACAGGGGCCCCATGCAGGCAGGAATTGTCCACCTGAGAGCAAATACAGCTTTGGTTTGCACTTTGCAAATGTCCACTTGGCTGATATCACCTAAAATCCCCATGTTTGGGCTGGGAATGGGTGTCTCCAGGAGATACTTTTTCCCCCCAGGCTGATCCTTCAGCCTGGATTTCAGTGCTCAGCTGGACAGGCTGCATGTTTGGAGTAGGAGGAAGCTGCCAAATTCCCTGGAAAGGTGCAAATACTCTACCAGCAGTGTCAGGGCATGGAGGAGTGAGGGCTGAGCCCCGTGGCTGGGCTCTTGGTTTTGCTCTTCTATTACATTTTCTGTTGGGATCTCTGGGGAAAATCCCATCAGCTCTTCCCATTTTGCCTGTCCTGGAACAGCCCCCACGGAACCCTTGGAGTTTGGGCTTTGCCCCTGCCCGGGGCTCAGCCACAGCTCTTCCAGACTGCTGGGGCTCTGTGCTGGAGCCAGGCAGGATTCCCAGCCTGGAGCCCTCTCCTGGAGGAAAAGGCAGCTTTGTGAGAGCAGGAGAGGCAGGATGGGCACGTCCTCCTGCAGCCAGGGTTTGGGGGGACCACGGGCGTTTTGGAGGTCTCTGGTGGGGCTGGGAGGGTCGGGCAGGCTGGGCAGAGGAAGGCAGGGGTGTTTGGGGAGGGCAGCCCTGGATCCTGCTCTCCCAGAGCCTCTGGCTAGTTCCCATGGATGTTGTTGGAGTCATTGCAGTGTAACCTGTGTTGGTGCTCCCCCTGTCTTGTCCTGCCCTTGTGGTCCCAGCAGCCTTCTCCTCTCTGGAGAGCCCCTGGACACCCCTATCACCTGCCTTAAGAGCAGTTTTTGGGGTGCTGCAGGTTGGGACCATCCCCTCTGTCAGAGGAGGGAGCTGGTCCAGAGGCTCCCAGCGCTGCCCCAGCATCTCCCCTCTCTGGTACCTCCTGTAAGGGGGGGTTCCTTCAGCCCTTAGGACTCCAAAAGCCAGCAGCACCTCCCGTGGCATTCCCTTGGCATTCCTGGCTCCAGAGGCACGTGCCAAGGGGTTTTAGGGTGCAGCAGGCTGGAGTAAGGCAGAAAGGTCAGATATTCCAAATATTCTGGAGAGCAGGGCAGGCAGAGGCGCCCAGGGGACCTTCCAGGTGGAAACAGCAGCTTGTGCCACTGAGGCACCTCCAGGGAGGGGCAGGAGCCGGGCTGAGACTGGGAGATCAGGGCTGGATAAACCTCAGCCCGGCCGTGCCCTGCGAGCCTTTTAGTTTAGTTCCTGGGCGAGAATAAACTCCCCTCCCCGGGACCTGCGGGGCTGGGGCAGAACCTCCCCGAAACCCTCGGAGCCCTTGGCACGACACAGGACCCCAAGGCCGCCCCTCAGTGCCCCCCATCAGCACCTCCAGCTCCACGTCCACTCGGTTTCCCCACGGTCGTGACAGCTGCCAGAGGTGGCTTTTTCCCGGCTGGAACTCGCCTTTCGCAGCGCCCTGGCGGGGCTGACCACTCCCCCTCCCTTTGAATAGGCGGCCCTGCTGCAAACACCATGGTATTTCCATCCTCTCCGGCGCGCAGGATACACCAGGTAGTTGGGAAGAGAGCGGAGACAAGTGTGGGAAGCCGTGGAGGACTTAAGCTTTTCCCCGGGTTTTCCAGCCGAGTCGTAAGTGGAGGGGGAAGAGAGGCTCTCGAAACTCTTCTGTGGGGTTGGAGGTACCAGGATATTTTCAGGGTATCTCAGATTTGTTTTGTTGGTGATTTGCTTTTCCTCTCCCCGTTTCCAGTTTCACCCAGTAACTGATTTGTGTGTTTGCCACTGCAAGGATAGAAATGCCTGAGCTGATGCTTCCCTTCAAAAATCCCCTTTTTTTTTTAATATCAGGTATATAAATTTGTTACGGATATTTAGGAGAATATGATGATTTTTTCCCTTGCACCTTGGCATTTGTACAGAGGGTTCAATTTGTAGCTCCTTTTATGTTTCAAGTTGTAATCTGGGTTTGAAAGGGGGTTGGTTTGTTTTTGCTCTGAGGGAGGGGAGAATCCAAGTGCTCGGGGTCGGGTGTTCATCCTCACATGGAGCAGATTCCTGCCTTGGAGGGACCTTGGAAGGGGCTTGCTGTGACACCTGGGAGTGTTTTCCATGGCAGAGCCATCCCCTGAAGGGCACACAGGTGCCAGCACTGGCTGTTGGGAGGCTCTGGAGTGTGGCAGCCCCAGGGATGTGCTGCTGTGCCACTGCCATGCCCTGGGAAGGGCAAAGCCTCTGCCCCCCCCCAGCCCGGGCAGCGGGAATTGTGAGCCCCTGAGGAGCCCAGCCAAGGCCTTCCCCCTTCCCATCAGTCTCTCAATCATTGCTTTGCATGTGGCCACTCATTTGGTATTGGGGTTACCATCAACTTCCCATGCTGTGCTGTCAGTGACACCTTTGGGGCTGTGGGCTGCGTCCAGAGTGGTTTCCTGCTGCAGCCTGTTCATGCTGCCTCTAAATCCTCTGGGTTTTAAGCCTGTCATGTACATAATTTCCTGAAAAGCCTGATTTTTTCGGTCTCCCCAGCCATTTTTGGGGATGAACCCCCTCACCCAGCAGCTGGGGGAGGTGGGTGCATTCTGTGCCCCCAGCACTGGTTTGTGTGTGTGTGTGTGTGTGTCCCTCATCCCCAGCTTCACTGCAGAGTTTTGGGGTACCACATGCTCCTCCAAGGCAGAAAGCTGTGTCCCACTTTCCCCCTGTGGCACAGAGAAATGCAGGGTGAGCTCACTTTGCACACCAGGCTGGTACCTGGGGAAGGGAGGGGCTCTCAAAGCACCCTCAGAGCCGGGCAGGCTGGTCCCAGCTGTCCTGCAGGGATGCTGGGGCACAGCACAGGCTCCCAGCCGGGCTGTCAGTCCCTGTGCCAGGGGCAGGCCGGGCTCTGTGCCCTGGGGAAGGTGCCCCTCGTGGTGTCAGAGCCTTCCCTGGATCCCTCCCTGCTGGAGGGAGCCGATCCCAGCACAGGCTCCAGCCCCGACACCGTGCTGTGATCTGCTGCTTCACAGGGGCAAATTCAGGAGGGAAATAACAGATGACCTAATTAACCTCCCCTTCACATCACCCTGCAGTTGCAGGGAGCTGCTGCAGGAGCAGAATGATTTAATGGCAGCAGCCCCTCTGCTTTAGCATCCCTCCTAAAAACCCCTCTGCACGCCCTGCCCCGGCTGTCAGCTCACCATAGATCTGCTGGGGCTGGGGGTGGAGGGGTTGTTTCAGCTTAATTGTGAATTAGCAGCTGAGTAATTGATGAATGAGCAGGGGAAAGGAGAAATCTAAAGAAGAGAGAGCAAAGGCACACGTGTAAAGGGACCGTCCTGGCACTGTCTCACCACCTCTGTCACCCAGCCCGGCCAGAGCTTATCCAGCCAAACGAGAAGGCTCCTGAGATCCCACCGTATCTCCTTCAGATCTGACAGGCCCCGAGGGAAGAAAGAGCCCGGCTGAAGCAGAGGGGATGTGCTGACAGGCAGCCCCGGCCCCATCCTTCCCGAAAAACTCCTCGGGACACGCTAATCCCCGCCCTGCAGTTAAGATAGTGCTCGGATCCTCTCCCCCTCACTTTCCCCGGGTGACCTCGGCCAGGTCGTTTAACCTCTGGGAGTATTTACAGAGTATTTACAGAGGGAGCAGAAGGGCAATTACTGCTCTATTTACAATTTCTACTCTATTTACCATTGTCACTGTCCTTATCACTCCTGTTCTGTTTACCTTGCTACTCTATTTACCGCTGTTACTCTACCCACGGTGGTAAATTATTGCTCTATTTACCATTTTTATTTTATTTACCGTTCCTACTCTCTTTACCACAGCAGCATTTACTGCCCTGCCTGCTTTCCCTTCACTAAATCAGGTGTTATCTGTAGAAACACTATCAAGCTTTCAAATCCTAACTGTGGGTTTTCCACCAGTTCAAAAGCATGGATTGTGACTGAAGGAAGCACACTCATTTCTGCTGCTCACCCTCCTGCTTTAGGGATGCTCCTTTTATTTTAAGCTGGTGCCAGGGGTTGATGACTTGAAGGGGGTTTTTTAACATGCCAACAGATCAACAAACACTCCTTCCCCTGAGAACTGAGCTGGCAGGGGGCCTGGAAAGCGCCAGGATGCCAAGGGTTAAAGCCCTGGGGAAGGATGTCATTTCCACCAGCTCTTCTCCCCACCCCCTCCAGGATGATAAATTATGCCTTGATGCAAAAATAAAGTGGTTATCAGTGAGCAGCTCTGGGGCAGGGAGCTGCCAGCCCACGGGGGAAGGGGCTGCTCTGCGTTTTTAAAGTCTTCATTCAGGCTCTTGAGGCCAGGAGGGCTTTGGTGGGGCTGTTGCTGCTGCTGCCCCATCCTCCTGGAGTGACCCCATGGAAAAGGGACCTTCTTGGTGTGTTGGGAGGGAGGAAAAGCTCCTGAATCCTGGTGAGCAGCTGTCCAAGCTGTGCCACCCTGCAGGGGCACCTTCACTGGGTGAAGGAGCTCAGTGTGGTTCTGCAGCTCAGGAACTGGGGAACAGTCTGAGCCACTGGATTTTACAGCATTAAACTGGGAAGCACAGATGGGAATCTGTTGATTCTCCCACTGGGAAGCCACTGTGGCCTCACTCCACTTCCCTCTCCCCATCCTTAAAACAATATCAAACTGAAACATTATATGAAAATGCTGTGAAGTGTCTTCATATCTCCAACAGGCAAAGTTTGTTTTGTTCTAATATATATTTTAAACTCCTTCCCAACTGTGTGTTAATCATGAGGACAAACAGCTTTTCCCTTTTAAATTAAGCTCGGTAATTGATTTAAAATAATAATAATAATAATAAAAAACCTTGTAAAAGAGGAGGGATGGATGTTGAAATGAAATTAAAGTTTTAATTCAGTTTAGAAATGGCCCAAGAGCCTCATAGCTTTGGCTGGTACTTGATCAGTTCCCAAAAAGAATGCTGTTTCTCCCACACATGTTTTCACAATAAGACACAAATAATAAGGGCAGACAATAAGGCTGAAGTCAAGCTGTGAAGTCATTAAGGATTTTACCAAATGGGCCTGATTCCCCTCTATTAATTACCAGCTCTCTGCAAGCTCTGGATCGGGGTTATCTGGGTGTAAATCTGCAGTGATTTCCTCGATATCAGCCAAGTTACCTGCCCTGATGGGCTCAGCTCAGCTCAGGGCCCTCGTTAGAGCTGCCTGACGGCATCCAGGGGGAGGGGAGGAACTATTTAGGCTCTTATTAGAGGAAGTTAAAGAGAAGCAAAATATCTCTCCAACATCAGGGAAACTTGCTGACAGTGAGAGATGTACTGGGCTGTGAAGTAGTTTCCTATGGGAAGTGGTGGAAGCTCTGTTAAAATTAGCCTGGACAAAGCACAGCAGAGCTCCCTTTCTGCTGTCTCCTGCCTCCTCTTCCATACCTGCTATTCCAGAGCACGGGATCCTTTCCTTACCAGGGCTTGTCATTTAGTGGGTGGCATCTCTGCCCATGGAGGTGGGTTGTAAGGAGATGACCTTTAAGACCCCTTCCAACCCAAACCATTCCATGATTCCAGGTCCTTTTCACAGACCAGAGCCTGTACCTCTCCGTTCTTTAACCATCATCACCCACAAAACCTGCATCAGGTTGGGGGACTGATCTAACTTGCATTTAAGCTGGACTTGTCTTCAACCCCCAGGGCTGGGAGTGCAAACAGTTGCCCAGGTTTGTGTTTCTGCCCCCTACTAGTGATTTTTAACAGCACAGCTTGGAGGGGAAGAGAAACCAAAGAGCAGACTGGCTGTGAATCTCTGGGAGCTGCTGTCTAGAGATGATAATTCACCTTCCCCAGGGTTGCCGGGGCTCTGGGTGAACCTTATTGATATTCCTCAGTGCACAAAGCCTTGTCCTGGGTGTCAGGATGGGTTTGGTGCCTGTGCTGTCACTGCAGCACATGTGGCTTCGAGCAGCAGCGTGTGGCCCCTTGCTGGAAGGTTCAGCCTGGGAGAGATGCAAACGACGCTCAGCGAGGCGTGAAAGCAGCTCTCGAGAACTGCGGGGCTGAGGTGCCTTCATCAAAGGCAAAAAAACCCCCAACCCCCCAGACCAAACCCCAACTGCCTATTGCACGGGCTGCAGGGAGCAACAAAAGCTGCTGCTGAGCTGCTCTTTGAAGGTGGAACCCCTCGCTCTCGGCCGTGTGTGCGGCTCTGACACGGGTGAATCAGCCCTGGGGTTCTCTGCCCCCACTTTGCAGTGTCTGCCACGTCCTGTGCAGTGTGGCAGCACTGACCTTCACTTCAGGGCAAGGTCAGCTCACGTTTGCCTGAGGTGGTTTACGTGTGCTGAGGGTGAGGAGCAGGGGACCAGCGTGGGACTGAGAGCCTTGACCTTCCTTAGGGGATGCCCTTCATTCCATGGATGCTTCATCCCTGGGAACGTCCAAGGCCAGGCTGGATGGGACGTGGAACAACCTGGGCTAGTGAAGGGTGTCCCTGCCCACGGCAGGAGGTGAAACGAGGTGGTCTTTAAGGTCCTTTCCGAGCCAAACCATTCTGGGACTGATTACTCAGAAAGGGGCTCCAGCACCGCCTGTGCCTCCCCAGCTGCAGCCTCAGCTGCAGAGACACTGAAGCAAACGTGTTTTAACGCCTCGTTAGAGCCGGGAGGGTGTGCACAGATGCTGAGATCAGTTCAGGCTCCTCAGCCGCAGTAACTCACGCTCTGTGTGGTTTTGGGGTACAGCACAAAGAGAAATGGGCTCGTCGTTCTTCCACCACGTCGGTAGTTTTCAGTTTTGTGAATTAAAAAAGAAAAAGAGAAGGTTTTTTAAAAACGACGATGCTGGTGTGAGAACAAGAGTCGGTAATAACAGGCAGGAAATGATGATGATCATTTAATACCCTCCACACGCAGGTGTTCCGTGCTTGGCCATTACTCACAGAGCAGGGGGAGACAATGTCGGGGTCCCTGTTTGCTGAGGTGCTGAGTGAGGCACGGCCAAAACAACTCTGCCCTGCCCTGGGGGCTGCAGAGCTGCTGGCCGGCCCTGGGAGCAGAGAAGGAGCAGAGGGAAGGCTGGGAGCAGGTCCCCAGGAGCTGTTCAAGGGTCCGGGGTAGAGGTGGAGCTGAAGGTTCTGTGCTGGTTCTGGTGAGAAGGACCGAGCACAAACCTTGTGGAGCACAGGTCTGATGAGGGGCTGAGGGAGCTGGGGGGGCTCAGCCTGGAGAAAAAGGAGGCTCAGGGGGACCTTCTGGCTCTGCAACTCCCTGACAGGAGGGGGGAGCCGGGAGGGGTCGGGCTCTGCTCCAGGGAACAGGGACAGGAGGAGAGGGAACGGCCTCAAGCTGCACCAGCAAGGTCTAGGTTGGATATTAGGGGAAATTTCTTCACCCAAAGGGTTATCCAGCACTGGCACAGGCTGGCCAAGACAGTGGTGGGGTCACCTTCGCTGGCACTGCTCAGAACCGTGTGTAGGTGGTAGCTGGGGCCGTGGTGTAGGGGTGGTTGGATTGGTGATCTCAGAGGACTTTTCCAACCCTCATGATACTGTGGTTTTATTCTAAGATGACTCAGACAAGTGTTTGCATCTGCAGTGGTTGCATTTGGCAGCTCAGGGCTCTGCAGGACCCCGGAGGTGTTTCAGAGGAGCTGGAGCTGCTCCGTCCCCTCTGGTTAAAGCAGAAATGTCAGGAATGGAAGCAGCCATTCCCTTGGCTCCCAGGCACATCCTCCAGCACCTTGGAGTCATACCCACCCAGACCAAGTGCCCTGGCCCTGCACTTTCCACGGGGCATTTAAAGGAGAGAGGGAGAAACATCCACATCTCTGATACCAGAGCCACGTTGTAGCTCCTTCCCCTTGGCCACACAGATGGGCTGATGGATGATTAAACATCCCATCTAAAGAGCAGCTCTGGTGGGACCTGCTCAGGGGAGTAAATCCCACGTGAGGAACACCAGGCAAGGTAGAGATTTAGCAAGGCAAACCTAAGCTGATGTGGGAAAACAGGGGATGTCTCCTGAAACCGGCAAAGTCCTTTGTGAAACAGGCTGGTTCTGACAAAGCTGTTACAGGAAAGGTGTTGATCTCAACAAAGTGGCTTTTTTTTCCCCCTTCTCTCTCAGAAGAAAAAAACTGGCAATGATTTCCCACTGGTTCTCCAGCAAAGGAAATATGATCTCATCTTCCCTCAGAGCAGCTCCATCAGCTTCCAGGTGATAATTCATTCCCCATTGTCAGGCTCTCCCCAGTTTACACTAATGGATCTGTGTGTTTGCACTGTTGACACAACTCATCTAATCACAGTTATCTCCTCTTAATACAGGTATTTCCCCCCTTAACTTTTCCAGCTCACACTCCTTAAGGTGCTGGTGTGCTGGGAGCTTTACATGGCTGTGGGAGAGCAGGGATTTAGCTGGTTCTCCCCGTTTCTGTGGCCTGGAAACTAATCCATCTCCCTTTCTGCAGGCAGCCCCGAGATGATGAGTTACTACATGGACACAGCCATCGGCAGCGCAGCCCCTTATCCTCTGGCTCGGCCTGGAGCGATGGTAAGGAGCGCCCAGGACAAGGGGAAATGGCCTGGAGCTGAAGGAGGGTGGGTCTAGATTAAATATAAAGCAGAAATTCTTTGCTACAAGAGTGGGGAGGCCCTGGCACAGGGTGCCCAGAGAAGCTGTGGCTGCCCCTGGATGCCTGGAATGTCCAAGGCCAGGTTGGACGGGGCTTGGAGCAACCTGGGCTGGTGGAAGGTGTCCCTGCCCACAGAACTAAATGATCTTTAAGGTCCCTTCCAACCCAAATCAGTCTGGGATTCTATGAAAGAAAGGAACTGAGGTTATTTTTCTACCCCAGCAGTGCTTGCTGTGACTTCTCCAGCCCACTGCCAGAGCTTGGTGTCATCCACTAAGCACTCCAAGGTTTTGGGCAGCTCAGAGCAGCTCCCGAATTCCCAGTGTTTACCCAGGGCTTGTCTGAACCTCTGGAGCCTGCAAACCTCCCCTGGAAATGGGATCCTGCATCGGATTTCCTGCGCTTGTGTTGGAAGGAGGGCTGCTGGAGGGACCATTGTCCCGGCCCCGCTGACCTTCACCTGCAGGGACGAGGATGGTGGCAACAGCACAAAGCACAGCTCTGGGAAAAGATTCCCTTGGTTTTCTGCAGCTTTGGGGACAATTTTGGGGCTGCCTCTGCTGAGCCAGCTCCGTTCTGCGTGGGCAGTTGGTGGGTAGTTGTACATGATACAGTTTGGAGAGTGATCCTGGGCACGGCCATGCCAGTGAGCAGCAGTGCTGGGACAGGTTTGGCAGAGCTTTGAGCTCTTTTTAGAGACATCAGGCCCACATTTAGAGATATCACCTCCATATTTAGAGAAATCAGAGGCATATTTAGAGAAATCAGACCCATATTTAGAGAAATCTCCTCCACATTTAGATATCAGACCAATATTTAGAAAAATCAGGCCCATATTTAGAGATATCAGGCCCGTATTTAGACAAATCACCTCCATATTTAGAGAAATCACAGAACACTTGCTGAGAAGCACAATTTTCAGCACAATAGGAAGAAAAGGCCACTGTGAGCCAGGAAATTTTTCTAAGGCAGCCCCATATCTTCCCTTTAAATGGCTCTGAGTGTGCATCTGGCTTTTAAATATTGATTGGAGACGAAGCAGAGCCATTTCCCCATGGAGAAATGGTACTAATAATGATAAAAAATTCAAACATCCTGCATTTATTTATAGGTGTTTGTATTTTATTATCCTCTTATATAGAGATAAATGCTTAAATGCAACATATATATTATATGGTATATATGCATACACATGTATGTGTATGTCGTAAATAAATATATAAGGTATATTATATATAATACATATATAATAACACAGATATTTACTACATATTTATGGTGTGTACATAAATATACACACTCTAGATACACTTATTTATAAATATATAGGTATAAAATAGGTCTGTACAGCACAAAATGACAATTATATCCTGGGATTGTTTCTGAATTGTTAATCCTAAAGGTTTTTCCCAGCCCAAGTAATTCGAAATACTCCATATCCCTGGGCATATAATACAGATATTTTCTTTATGGAGGCTGAATCTAGCTTCATATTCAATAAAAAGTGTAATTCTTATGGAGTTCTAATCTGGGATTACATATGTGTGGGTCTGTAAATACTTACATCACACATACAATGTGCACATACACATATAATGTATTATATGTGATATAATAATATGGTCTATTATATATATGGTATATAGAGATGATATATATAGATGGTGTGTTATATATATAATAATGTGTTATATTATGTAATAAACATGTAATAATACACAAGTTTAAATATATGTTTGTAAATATATATATATATATAAATACACATATGCATATAGGAGATGTATATCCCATAAACACAGGAACATCTTTATGTGCACACACAGGTATGGACACAAAAATAGACCCAATAGAGATACAAATAACCCAAATATAAATATAAATACAAGCATAACGCTCACAAATAGTATCACCATAAACAGGAATGGGAACATACCTATGACAGCTCACCCCACAGCACAGGGGGGACAATACCTGGGCAGGGCTGTGGCTTCTGCACCCCCCAGCATTTCTGGGGGGTTCTGGGTCCCCCTGCTCGTGCTGCCAAAAGATACCTGGTTGGAGTTTGGGGGCTGGAACAAAGCCTTGCTGTGCAGGGTGTCCTGGTGGAGCCCCCTCACCCTGCTCTGCACCTTCGCCTTGCCCTCTCAGGGTCCTGCCCCCCTGACCCTTTCCCTCTCCTGCTCCCAGAAACCAGGACCGGCCGGTCCCTGCGAGGATCCCTGGGTGACCTGCGGCTTCCAGGCCGGCTGCTGCCAGCCCCGGCCGTGCTGCCCGCTGTGGGACGAGCCCAGCACGCAGGAGGTGCCCACGGGGCTGGAGCACTACGGCACAGGTAGGGCTGGGGGGTGCTGCTGGGGGGGCCCGGGGGCATCTTCAGGTGGAAAACCAAACCTAACGCCCCTCCGTGCTCTGTTTGTTGTCCTGAGTGTCCTCCTGGTCTCCTTCCTCCTGTATTTGCTTTCTGCCCCAGGCCTGGCTTCCTTTCTTGGGGTTTTTTGCCCTTGATGCATCCCCAAGGCACAGCATCACCAGGCTGGTCGGTGGAGATGGGGCCAGAAAGCAGATAAACCCCTTAAAGCTGCTTTGTTTAAGTGTTCCTCTCCTGTCAGAGCAGTGCTGAAGGATGGGAGCTTCCTCCTTCCCTGCCGCGGTGTGGGAGAGCCTCTCTCCTCTCTCAGGTGGTGATTTTGCTGTTTGTTTGATGTTCTGAAGTCCTGTGTGCACTCCCCTTGCATTTAAGGGACAGCAGCCCTGGTTGCTGCTCTGGGATCTCCACAGCCATGGGGGACTCCAGGAGGACGCTGTGGGCAGGGAGGACCTGCCAACCTGCTGGTGGAATCCTCAGTGTTTCTCGTGGCATTGGCAGGACTGATGTCCTGGTGAGTGGCTTTGGAAAGGGCCATTCATGGAAGGCTGCAGGGAAATGGGGACTCATGAGTTGTCATTCCACTGTGGCTGTAATTTTGGGTCTCTTGTAGCTCCATGTCTTGCACAGCCACAGATTGCCCAGAGAAGCTGTGGCTGCCCCTGGATCCCTGGGAGTGTCCAAGGCCAGGTTGGAGCAATCTGGGATAGTAGAATCTGTCCTTGCCCATTGCAGGGGGTGGAAGGAGATGGGACTCAGGTCTCTTCCAACCCAAACCATTCCAGGATTCTGTGTCGGGTGGGCAGTTGCTCCTCCTGCTCTGGGATGGCTGATGGGACAGCAGCCCAGACCCCTGTGGTGCTGTGGCCGAGCAGAGGGCTCAGGTACAGCCTGGCATGGGCACAGAACTGAGTGAAAGGGCTCAAGTTGCACAGATGTGACCTTTGCAAAGGGCCAATATGAAGTTTATGTTTCACTTTAGTCCCACATAAGCCTGTCTTGAAGCACTTAAATCCCATGTAAGCCTTGGCATGGCATGTGCTGCTCTCCTGTGGCTTGTTCCCAGCTCGTTAGTTCTTCACATTGGCCCCTTGGGGAGGGAAAACCCTGATGCTCAGAGACTTTTTGCAGCTAAAGAGTTCAGCAGAACCAGGGACTGTTGTCAAATGTTCAGTCTGAAATCTCTCCTTGGCAAAGATTTAGGTTTTGTGGTTTTTTTTTAAATTCTCCTTTGGTGAGCACTTGTGTATGAGCGGGAGAGGGACACAGAGAGCTGTGCCTGTGGCTGGAGCAGAGCTCCTCTGCCTGTTCCCAGCCGTCCTTATTCCAGCTATTTGCTCAACTCCTGTGGGTGACCTCTCTCAGCGTGATGTCAGCTCAGCTCTGATGAAATCTGCCCTGGCAGCGTTTGGATTTGCTCAAACATTTTGCAAATCTGTGCCTGGAAAGTTTTCTTAGTGAGGTTTTTTCCCCCCTCCCCTCTCCCCTTTTCTGTGAAAGTGCTCTCTCCAGGGACCAACATATCTGCGACCCAGCCCTTCATCACCCCGTGCTGGCTCTGTCAAATTCCTCCTTCCAGAGACTGGAGCCTCCTCCAAACCTCAGTGAGGCCAGTGGAAAAAACCCAAGTTGGCATTGTCTTCCACAGGTTTTGGTCAAACCTTTGGCTCTTGGGCACAGGTAGAACAGGCTCCTGGTTCTCTTGCAATACCTGAGGATCTCTTTTCAGTTCTCCCCGTTGCCATGCAAGGCACTCTTTCTCTGATCTGTTTTTTAAAGCTGCTGTTTCTTCAGTCTAGAGCAGTTTCTAATTTTAAATGAGAGGAAACTCTCATTTGTATATAGGGCCAGGAACAGCCTTTCATTTCTCCTTTGTGTCTCGGGTGCACATTAAAACCATTTGTCATCTATTCTTCTGGTGTACTAGAGGCTATTTTGGTTTTCATGGTCTCGATGCTGGTGAAAGAAACAAGTCAACAAGGAAAACGCAAGTGTGAATATATCCTCTTGCAATAGAAACCACACTATTTCTAAAAGTTTGAGAGCTGCCTTGTGTTTAGAGGAGATGCTTTGCCTTTGAAGCCTGGCTGAGTTTATTTACACTGTGCTGGAGGCTGATAAGATTATTCAGTGATATGGATAAAGGGAAGCCTGATGTGGATTTAGCTGCAGATGAAGACAAGAAGGGGTGGAGTTTTGTTTTTTTTTTTGTTTGAAAGGCCAAAATTTGGAAATGGCCCAGAGGCAGTTTTATTTGTTATTTATTGGCTGCCACAGCCTGTGGGGCACATGTTGGGAACATCATTGCCCTGAGAACCAAGCAGGGGTCACAGCAGGAGAAAGGCCCATCCCGGACATGACAGAATCAAACCAGCCAGAAGGGAACTGCTGCTCCAGGAGCTTTGCTCCTTGCACAGGTGGGATCAGGGCTGGAAAGGCCACTGCACCTCAGCTGACCCCTCTGCCAGCCCAAATAAACACCACGGGCCTGCCTGAAGTGGCAGCGCTGCTGAAGGGATGCTGAGAGTCACTCTGATGTTTAATTCATAAGGAAACAGTATCCTGATATTACTCCCTGCTTATATTTATTTTGGATTATACAAGGTTAGGCATAAAGCTGGAGCGAAGGAAAAGATTTGATAACGGTATTATCAAATTATTTTGGAGCTCTGGGCAACCTGATTTAGTGGCACCCTGCCCACGGCAGGGGGTTTGAAGTGGGATGATCTTTAAGGTTCTTTCCAGCCCAAACCACTCGGGGATTCTATTATTCCATGATAATTTTGGCATGGACACAGCCCTGGCTGTGCTGCCTTTCTGAGCCAAGGCCACTGTGACAGCCCCTTTCCCCCTGCCCGGGTTTGTTTTCCTTGGTGATAGGGGAGATAAAGCTGTTGTTAATGGCAGTGGAAGGACACTGGCTGAAGTTTCTACCACTGTTGTGCTCAATTAGCACCCTTGGAATGAAAATCCTTGGAAAGAAATCCCAGCCTCTGGGATACTACTGGAGTGTTTGGGGGAGTGATCTTACTTTTGGTGAGAAATGAATCCCAGAATCCCAGAATGGTTTGGGTTGGAAGGGACCTTCAAGCCCATCTCATTCCAACCCTGACATGGGCAGGGACACCTTCCACTAGCCCAGGTTGCTCCAAGCCCCATCCAACCTGGCCTTGGACACTTCCAGGGCTCTTTTGTAGAGGGAAAAGCAGAGCTGGTGCTTCGTGGGCATCAAGTCCCTGCAGCCTGGGCTGGTTTGGGCAGGAAAGCAAAGCCCCTGGAGCTGGAGCAACACAGCCCGGGGTGCTCTGCCCCATCCAGGCAGGGATGGATGTGCTGGCCCTGCTGACTCTGTGAGCTCCCTTCCAGCCCAGCTCAGCCTGGAGCCAGGCAGGAGTCCCCCAGGACCTGCTGCATCCCTGGGGAGCTCTCCCTGCCCTTCCCCACGTGGCCCCCTCCTCCTCCACGAGCCCTGCTCTGGTCCCGCCGGAGAATCCCGGAGGAAAGTGCTTTCTGTGAGCGCTTTCTGGGCTGCCTTCCAGGCCCATGCTTGGGGGGGAAGGGGCTTGGGGAGGAGGAGGAGGAGGAGGGAGGGGGAAGGTGAAAGCTGACCGTGCTCAGCCCGATGGCTTCTCCAGCTGCAGCACATTTTCCGAGCAAAGATTTTTTTTTCATTAAAAAAAAAAAAAAAAAAAAAAAAAAAAAAAAAAAAAATTCTGCATTTTTTTTTCCCCCTTCATGTCCTTTTATCCTATTTTTAACTGTGGCCTCCTTCCTTTTCTCAGCCTCCTCCAACACTTCCCTCTCCCCTGCTGCTGCTGCCTCCCCCGCACGCTCTGCTCTCGCGGAGATGAATGGGAGTCTTTTCACAGGGCAGCACAGCTGCCTGTGGCTCCAGCCTGGCAGGACAGCCCAGCCCTTCTCCTGGGCCGGCCAGGAGCTCCTCTCCATCCTTAAGAAACCAGGAGCAGGCAGGGGAGGATGTGGAGAAAGGGAAGCAGAACAGGAGGAAAAGGATGAGCCACCGTGGGGAGGGACGAGCGAGAGGGTGATGGAGGTTAATTCATCTCACTGGGTGTTAATTCATCTCACTGGGTGTTAATTCATCTCACTGTGTATTAATTCATCTCACTGGATCTTAATTAATTTCATGGCTCAGCAAAAGCCTTGCACAAACTCCTGCCTCTGCCCAACCTGCCGCCACCATCCCCCTGATCCACAGCTCTGCCAGGGGATGAATGAGCCCTTTCTGCTGGGCTGGGCCCCCTCTCTGCCTGAGGTGGCACAGCCTTTTGTGCTCTGGAGCTGTTTGTTCCTCTGGTGGAAGGGGGTGTTCCCTTCACTTTTCCTTGGTGGCATCTTTGGGTGCTTTACTGGCTGCAGTTAAACCTTCTCTACTGGGGCACTCTTGGCTCACTGAAGGACACATGTAATTTTCTTTGTTAAGGGCACTCTCCAATCTGTTGGTGGAGGGAAGAGACCCGTCGGTGCCTTGGGAATGAATTTGGTGGAGGCAAAAAGATCCCTCAATGCCTTGGGAATGGATTTCAGAGGCCTGTGGTGTCTCAGACTCTCCTGTGCAGGATGCTGAGCAGTCCCTGGTTTGCTCTTCAGGCCAGTGGGAGCTGGAATATCCTCGTAGTGTGGGTTCTGGTTGTTTCCCAGGTGAGGAAAACGCATGCCCTACTCTGGAAAATTCCTGGTCAAACCCCAAGGGAGCTGCATGGGTCATCCCCAGAGAATGAGCTCTGAGCTCTTTGCCCCCTTGAGCTGCAGCCTGGCTCAGCTGAGGATCAGGGATGGTGCTCCCCTGGATGGGGCTGGGTGAGAGCTGGAAGGTTCCTGCTTGGGTTTTGGGAGAAACATACAGGTTTTTTGGGGGGTCCTCAAATATCACAGGAGGGGTGGGAGCTCAGCAAGGGGCAAAACTCAAGTTGTGGGGCTGCACCTCACCAAACTGAGCATCTCAGGTGTGCTGTGGGGAAGGGATAAGGGGTGTAGAGCTCAGGGGGAGAAGGATAAGCAACCAACTATCCAGGGCTTCCCTGGTCCTTTGAGGATGGCTGCAGAAGATGTTCTTTTTTTGGGATGCTCTTGGAGCAGGATTGATCCCTGTGCAGGGACAGAATGAGCTGGATGTACCTGTTTCTTTTCCCAGAGGAGGAAACCACCCTGCAGCACCACACACTTACCTCAGACAGGCTACACAGAGCAAAACTTGGGGCAGGGGTTGAGCTTTCCCAAGAAAATGTCCCCAAACCAAGACCCTCTGGGGATCCAGGGCAGCAGAGCAGCCTCTCTGCAGGGTTTGGGGGGCTGGGCTGGGCTGGCAGGAGCAGGGGGAGCAGCAGCAGGGAGGGCAGGAATATGGGACAGGCTGCCCAGGGAATCATGGAATCATCATCCTCGGAAATGTTCAAAAACCTGTAGGTGTGGCCCTTGGGGACAGGGTTTAGCGGTGGGTTGATGTGGGACTGGATGTTCTTAGAGGGCTTTTCCAACCCTAATGGTTCCCTGATTGCTTTTTTCTCTCTGTGGATGGACAATGGGATGTCAGGAGAGTCTGGGGGCGGGGGGGGGCTGGGACCCTGCAAACAGCCTGTTTCTCTCAGCTCCTCGCAGCACGGAGCACCTCTCCCCCTCCAGATGTTCTGTGTGTTTATAGCTGCTGAGCAAGGGACTGAACTCTCTCATTAATACTTTTCTCTCTCTCTCCCTCCCATGGAAGCCAGAAATCTCAGCTCAGAGCTGCAGCTGGAAGGAGCTGGGGTGAGGGGTGGGAGAGAGGAGGGAGGTGGATGCAAACCTCCCAGCCCATTCAACTCCCCCTCTCCCGCTTCCCTCCCCCCCCAATCCTCCCAAAATACACATGCCCCCAAAAAAAGAAAAACACCAGCAGATTTTTTATTTCAGAAAGTAAACACTTAGGCCATGGGGGTCTGGAGGTTATGGGAAAAGAGGAAACCATTGGGCTAATCAGGCCGGGACACACTTCCCCTGCTGAAATAAAGCAGAAATCCTCGCCTCGCAGGGCGCGTTAACCCTGGAGCTGCCAGCGAGGGGAGCTCTGGGGAGCTCTGGGAGCTCTGGGAGCTCTGGGAGCTCTGGAGCACGGCCCTGCCCACGCCTGCTCCCTCAATCCCTGGGCTTTAGCCAGGGGAAGCGTGACAGGGAAGGGGAGCCAGCGCTCCGCAGCAACCCTTTGGCATTCCAGCCCTTTGGGAATGAGCTGTTGGGAATTTCTGAGCAGCAAATGAATTTTTTTTTTTTTTTGCTCTGGTTTATGAGCCATCCTATAGAATTTCAGTGCCTGAGAACTCTGCCTGAGAGGAAATCTTGCTCTGCTTGAATCAGCGGGATCGGGGTGATTTCTGCAGAGCTTTTCAGAAAGCTCCTTTTTCCAGCCCTTTTAGATTTGCCTGAGGTGTACAAGTGATTAGCTGATGGATCCCTTGGTTGCAAACCCTTCAGGGAGGGATGCTTGCTGCTCTCTTTCCCCCCTGTGTCTGTAGAGCACAGGGCACAGATGGGACCTGGCTGGGACACCCTTGGTGCTCCTGCAGGACGAGGAATGACTGCAGTGCAGCTGGGAGCGAGCTCATGGGCCCCTTGTGCCAGCTTACAACCTCAGTTCACCCTCCCTAAGCCTGGCCTTGCACTCCCATCCCCAGGCACGTGGTGGGATTGTCAGGGTGTCCTGTGCAGGGCTGAGAGTGGGGTGTGATGAGCCTGGTGGGTCCCTTCCAGCTCAGGGGATTCCGTGACCCTGTGACTGCTCCTGTCCCAGCCTGAGCTGTGCTCTGGGAATGGGCATCACTCCCAGCTCTCACCTCTTCTGGGACCACTGGAGCTCTGTGTGTTTTGGAAAGGCTGGATGTCTAATCTCTAATCTCTAATCAATATTGGGGGGTGCCCATTGCTGTCAGCTGGGGCTGTTGGATCACAGCTTGGCCCCAGGATTTCTGGCTCCCTGTCCATCTGCCAGGCTTTCAGGGAAGCCTGGATAGATTTTTCACCCAGCTCCTTGTTGCATCCAGGCTGCCTTGGAACCCCAACCCCATCACAGTGGGATGGAATTCACCCTGAGCTGCCCCCCAGCCTTCCCTCTGCCTGCTGGGAGTGGGACCAGGCTGGAAGCAAAAGCCAGGAGGGAACAATTCGTAGCCCAGTGAAAGTCATCTTTGCATTGGCCCCAGGGAGGAGGTTTTCCCTCATCCCTCGGAGAGTGAGTGATGAGAGGAGCCATCAGCGGTTCCTTGAGCCCTCAGCCCAGCTCCTGCAGCCTTCCCACCAGAGGGCAAATCCCAGCCAGGCTGTGACAGGAGGGCAGACCCGCTGTGTCCCACCCTGCTATCTCAAGAATGCATTTGAACCGGGGCTGTTTCTGCAGCCTCTGGAGGTCGAGGCTTCAGATGGAAATCAAGCTGGAGAGACAGTCCCACAGGGCAAATTTCAGGACTTTTGGAGTTGGTGTTCAGCTCAGATAAGCCCTTGAGAGCTCAGATACTTTATCTGAACCTTATCTGAGCTATTTGCATCACTTCAGTCTGAGAAGCTGCTGTCAGACATTTGGGGAGGGTTCAGCTGTACTGGGATGGTCTGTCTTTTCTTTTAATTGTTATTTCCAACACCCAGACACCTCCAGGGGGATTGGACTGTCCTGTGCCCCACACAGCTCTATGCAGGCTGCAGAGAGAAAGAGCTGGAAGCAGAAATACCAGGCCTAGAGCCATGAAAGAGTAATAAGAGCACTGGGATGAATATTCCTCGAAATCCCTGGGAGGGATTGCATCTCTCTGCTCTCCTAAAGCTGAAGAGAAACAGCTCAAACTGCTGTTAATTGTGGGTGGAAATGATATCTGCTTTTCACAGCAGACCCAGGTCTGAGCTTTCCAAATGAGCTTTGTTAGGCCCTGTTTTATGCAAGGGAAGTTTTTCACCTTCTCTGCAGCTCCTGGGTGGGGGGGAAATATGGGATCTGTGCTCTCCCACTCCTCTCCCAGATCCCTCTTCATCCCTGCTTTGCAGAGATCAGCCCTGCAGTGCCTGGGCTGGATAAAGCGACATCCTCCTCCCAGAGGGTGGGGTGGGTTCATTCACCTGAGCTCTCAGTCCTGGTGGCTCCTCCCCAGCATCCACAGTCAAGGAATCATTGAATCCCGGGATGGTTTGGGTTGGAAGGGACCCCAAAGCTCCCTTTGTTCCTGCCATGGCCAGGGACACCTTCCACTAGACCAGGGTGCTCCAAGCCCCATCCAACCCGGTGTTTTTAGGGAGGGAGGGTTCTCAGGGATAAGAGGAGCCCCTGCTTGTGTCAGGAGGGGGATTTCCCTGGGGAAGAGCCATGGGAGACCTGCCTGCCGGCCTCCAAATGACTTGAGGGAGGTGTGGGAAAAGCTTGGGATGGAGGGTGGAATTGGCATGGTTTTCAGCATGAGGCTCACGGAAGGAGACGCTCCATCCTTTAGGATGAAACCTCTGATCCCCTCTTAGAGCCAGCACTCCTCTTTTGGGGTCTTTCCTTCCCCTGGGATGCTGCAAGGGCAGGTTAGGATGGAAAACCGGGATCTCTGCAACTCCCTGACAAGAGGGTGGAGCTGGGGATGGGGAGGTTCGGGCTTCTCTCCCAAGTACAAGTGACAGGACAGGAGGAAACGGGTTCAAGATGCACCAGGCAGGTTCAGATTGGATATTAGGGAAAACTTCTTCATGGAAAAGGTGGTCAGGCTCTGGCAGTGGTGGAGTCTCCGTCCCTGGAGGGATTTAAAACCATGTGGATGTGGTGCTTGGGAACATGGTTAGTGGTGGCCTTGGCAGTGCTGGGGGAATGGTTGGACTCGATGATCCTGGAGGGCTTTTCCAGCCTTCATGATCCCATAATCTCCCCTTTAAATTCCTGGAACCAAAGGGGAGCCTGCAGGAAAACAGGTTTGGCTTCCCCCCACTCAGAGGGAACGTGCCCCTGCTTTCAGCAAGGGTGAGTGGGTGAATGCACAACCAAAAAGCAAAACAATCCAGTTCAGGACAGGCCTTCCTTTCCTGGAAAGGGAAATGAGGCTGCTGACATGGCAGAGGCTGCCAGAGCAGGAACAGGGAAACAGCAAAACCACTTGGAGACATCTGTGCTTCCATAGCATGAATGGGCTGGAGCAAAAGAAACTGCTCCTCCAAAGGGACAGGTTGGATTTCTCAGGAGATCTGGCCCAAACTGCTTCTCCTCAGCTCATCAGCAGCTGTTTCTCAGGAGTCAGAAATGCCTCTCTCCCCTGCTTTGTGTGATTCACTCTCCACATCCTAAGTTCAAGCGGGGCCAGAGGGCACAGAGGGCACAGCTTTGGCCAGACTGATGTCAGCACTGAGGTGGAAAAGGAGGCAATGCCCCAAGGGAGCCTGTTCATGGAAACATCCTAATTTGGTCAGTTCCAGGCATCTTGCAGAAGACCCTGAGTTTCAACCCAGTTTTCCAGGCTCCAGAGGCAGGACTGATTAGGGAAGGCAGTGATGGAAACAAAGCTGGCATCTCCCTGCACCAGCTCTTGCCACCCCGCACCTTGGGGCATCTCCACCTCGTGGGAGACATCCCAGAGGTGACCAGACCTGCTCTGCCCCTGCTGTGCCTGCAGGTACTGCCTGACCCCGGCAGAGCAAGGGCCTGGCAGCTCTGGGTGTGCTCCTATCCAGGCAAACAGCTACTGCATGGAAGCAGGAGCACTTTCCCTGGCTTTGCAGTAATCAAGCTGACAGGATGAGGAGGCAGCCCAGCAGCCTGCTCTGCCTTCCACTCGTGCCGAGTTCCAGGCTGGGTGTCAGCTCAGTCCCCATATCTGCATGAAATATATCTTTTTCTTTTTTTTTTTTCCCCTCCTTTCTTTTCTGTTTGTTGCTGCCAAAAGTGACAGATTGCTCTGCGGAAATCATCAATATTTTGCAAAACCCCAATCCAAATATCCCCGGCCAAAACCTCAG
The DNA here is from genome assembly GCA_035583135.1 of Lophotriccus pileatus. Taxonomy (NCBI): domain Eukaryota; kingdom Metazoa; phylum Chordata; class Aves; order Passeriformes; family Tyrannidae; genus Lophotriccus; species Lophotriccus pileatus. The sequence continues at coordinate 797,492 of JAWWES010000067.1, forward strand.
CGTTTTCTGGTGCTGGCTGTGCTGAGGCAGAAACAAATCTCCGTGGGAAATGCCACCAGGGGCAGAAAACGGAGCCATGGCTTGGGCTCTTCTGCTCCTCCTGGCTCTCTGAGTCGGGTGTGTGGCCAAGGCACGGGGTGGTTGAACCCCAGAGCTAAATTTGGAGTGTTTATTTAGGGCAGATTGGTGTAAACAGACGTGCTCTGTTGACGTGCAGTCCGTAGCACAGCAGAGCAAGCGCCCCAACTCCCTCCACGTGTCCAACAGGGTGCTTCACCTGAGCTCCGCTCCAGGCTCATTTTCCAACCTGAATTCCACTCCAAGCCCATTTTGGAGGTGTTCCCCACCTGCTCTTGCCCCATTGGATTCTGCCCTGTCATTCTCCCCCGCTGGTTGTCAGCCCACCTCTGCGTTCAGCGTAGCAGATACTTCCCTTCCACAAACCCATATGGACAACTCACACATCCATTGTCCCAACCCCCTCCCTGGAGCCCTCCCAGCGCTGCCCCAGCAGCTCCAGTGGCACAGGGTGGTGGTGGGAGGGTTATTTCCCACTCCACCCCCCCGTGGTTTTATCGGGGCTCTCCCACGCCTGCCCAGTGCCCCCCGCCCGCCGCTCCCTCCCTGCTGCTGCTGCTGCTGCTCCCTCACTTCATTAGCACCAGAGATGTTTATAAATGCAAGAGATAATATTTTGTGTTTCCAGTTTGGGTTTCCAGGGCAGCCACTTTCTGAAGCACTTAGGAAGTTTAGAGAAGACGGGGTTATATAAACGGTTTTTCCCCCCTGGGCTCTTATTAATCAAGTGGCTTGTGGAGCCATTCCCATAGTTTTGGGATCAAGGGCCCTGCCTGGGTGAGGGGAGGCAGGCAGGGAACACAAGGCAGCTTTTTCTTGGCTCCTGCCCCTTTTTGGGGGGAGTTTGGGATGAATGGAGCTCTCAGACCTGGCTGTGGGGTTGGAAAGCAGCCGCAGGGTTGAGTAGCTGCTCCTGGCTTATGTTTAAACTGGATTTTTGAGCTTGGCTCTTGTATTAGGCCTTCCTGTGAGCTCTGTCACACCTTGCAATGCTGATTTGTCTGCTCCTGTTGGTGTGGCCCTGGAAAATGGGGTTCTTTGGTGTAAACCCTTTGCATTTGCTGAGTGCAGGGTCAGTATGATTTTGACAGCCACGTGCAGCGAGCAGATCCTTGTGCTTTTCCAGTGACACTCTATGGACACATATATACACTATACATTCCCTGCTGCACTTCTAAAGCTTCCCAGCATTTCCCAACCCAAGCTGGACGTGATTTCCCACCATGACAGGATGGCTGGGAGCAGCACAGGTTTGGCAAACAGGAGCAAGCTTTGGTTCCCATTAGAACAAAACCGAGCTCTGCCTCCTCCTCCTCCGTGCCCTTCCTCCCCCATCTCCCTGCCATGAGATGAGGAATGGGGTTTTTCTGTTTTCCTTGGGTGGATGGAGCTCTGTCTGCAGCAGCAGGTCCAGCTGTTTCAAGGCTGGAGCTGAAGGTCCACAGGAAATCAGCTCATTAATCTGTTGACCCACCTTCCCAGTTTTCCAGCCACGCTCCCTCGGTGTGAAAATGATGATTTAAATAGCCAAGGGTGGAAAATCCTGACTGAAAGGGGGTAAAGGGAATATTTGCAACTATTGCTGACTGGAGCCTTGCCAGAAGGAAACTGTATTTCTTCTGGTCTTGGGAGTGTGTGAGAAAAGGTGCTGAACATCTGCAGAGGTTTTGCAGCTTCGTGGTGTTGTGATGTGGAAGCAGGATGGGATGAAGGAGAGAAAATCCACTGGTGGCTTTTAGCTGGTGCTGGTGCAGGTTGGGTGTTCAGAAAAGCCGCGTCCAGGGATGGCTTTGGGGTTGTGGTGGCCTCCATCCACCCCAAAACAGGCCCCAGGGCGCTGCAAACACCCCTGTGGTGTTTGACGAATCCGAAGGAATCTTCCTGACTTGCCAGAGCTCATTTTTAAATTGGAAGGAAAGCTTCAAGCACCAGAGATTCGCTGTAATCCATCTCACAAAACACAAATCAGGCTTTCCAGCTAAAAAGGCAGATCCCTTCCAGCTCATCCTCATCCCAGCCTTCCCCTCCCACGGAAACTTCCTCGAAGAGGTGAATTAACTGGGTGAAAAGGGGGTTTTAACACATTACTTTTAATAGGCACATTTTTTTTTTTCCATTTTGCAATTCCTTCCCATATTAAAAGGGCAAAAATAGAAAGTTTTGGCTCTGGTTGAATGACACAACATTTTCCTTGTTTATTTTCTTTTCACTGGTTTAACCCAATGAAAAATGTGGGAACTAAAAAAAAAACCAACCAACAACAAAACCACCAACAAACTGGTTTGAATCGACCCGGAACATATTTAGAAAAAATATTTGCATCTGCCTCTCTCCTCCAGCCACCAGCAAAGCACGAAAAATAGTCAATAAATCAGCTGTTTTCACAGGTTTTGCTGCAGGCAGTGGGAGAGCGGACAGGGAGGCAAAGCAGTTTGTGTGCTGAGCCCTCTTGGATCTCAGGATCTCCGCTAAACAGAAGGTTGGACACCCTCAAATTGAAGGAGGGTGGGTTTAGATGGGATATTGGGAAAGAATCCTTCCCTGAGAGGGTGGGGAGGCCCTGGCACAGGTTGCCCAGAGAAGCTGTGGCTGCCCCATCCCTGGAAGTGTCCAAGGCCAGGTTGGAGCACCCTGGGCTGGTGGAAGGTGTCCCTGCCCGTGGCAGGGGGTGGAGGAGCTTTGAGGTCCCTTCCAACCCAACCCCCTCGGGGATTCCACAATCAAAGCCCTGCAATAAGTGCTGATGCTGCCCAGGGGTGCCCAAACACCCCCTGGAGCCGCAGTTCCCTGCAGAGCAGCTGCCTCTGCCCCTTTCACACCGGCGAGGATTTAGGAGCAGGGCTAGCTAATCAGGAGACCCTCATGGGGAGAGAGGCGTGTTATTTAATTAGCTTCACAATGGACTGACTGGGAGGCACGTGGTGGCTCTAATGGAAGGAGATAGATGTCCTTTTAGCCGGGCTAATTGTCGGGAAATAGCAGGGGCTTTGTTCAGCCCCAGCATGTGGCCTGTGATCTCGCAGAGCCCAGGGGCTGCCCGCTTATAATTTTAGACAGATCTATTCAAGCCTGCTCTGCAGAGCGGGGCCGAACAAGACGGGCATTGTTGCCGAGCCAGGATCGGCGTCCAAGAAAACCACCCCGAAAAACCCAAACACGTGTAGGGAGGAATATTTCTCCGTCGTTTATTCACTATCATCCCGGGCTGCCAAGCGCCGACAATTGCAGGGGAGTTTTCCAGCGCCGGGAGAAGGTTTTTCCTCTCCGAGACACATTCCCAGGCGGATCCTTCAGCCCAGGGGTGATGCTGGGGGGGGTGTCTCTGCTGGAGAGGGCGGCTCCGGGGCTTGCATTGCATGGGTGGGTCCCACCCTGTGATTCCAGGTTTTGGGCATGGGATAATGTGCCCATCACGGAATTATCTCCACCTCTATGCACCTGTCTCCTCACAGGCACGGACAGCGGTTTGGGATGGAGGGATCTTGGCTGTTGGATCAGTGTTTGTGCCTTTCAGGGACAGAAAGGGATGGAAACCCTGTTCTCTTTGAGCTTTCCCCTCAGATCTCTCCCTGGAGAGTCACAGACCCCAGCCCCTGAGCTTTTCCTGCGGGACTGCTGAACTCCCAGCTCCCTGTGAAGTGAGCAAGTGTCATTCTGTTAAAAAAGAGGGATGAGGCACAAAGGTTTGTAAGGGGCTGTGTGGAAATATTGCCCAGGAATTCAACCTCCATCGCTTGAGTACCTCTGTCCTGGCCCAGATTTAACCTGGGGGGGTCACTGGAGTCCTATCTTTTATTTTCCTGTGCTGATCCCTTCCAACTGGCTGGGAGCAAGGGGGTTTTCCTGCTGGCTGCCTCTTCCCAGGCTATGGATCAAACAGTTGAGGTTGGAGCTGGACTGACCATCCTTGGGAGATGCTGGTGTGGCTCCTGGGCCTTTGTGACAGTGAAGTGGGGCTGTCACTTGGTGTTTGGTGAAGCAGTGGGTCTGGTTTTTCTGGTGGTGGGTTTTCAGGAAGGTGGAAAGAGCAGATCAGTGTTGGTGATTACAGTCTTGCTGTCCAGGAGACCATTTATCAGCAATGATCCTGTTGCCTCTCCTTTGTAATCCCTCCCTGTGTCCCAGGGAAGGGGAACTCAGGCACCAGCAGAAATGGGTTTGGTAACTGGGGATAAGGGAATGCCAAGGGTGCAGTGGCCATCAAAGATGTGCTGCTTAAATCTGAGCTGGCTGCATTTGTTTGTGCTAGGGAGGAGCCTGAGAGAGAGATCTGAGCAAAGGTGAGAGGTCCTCCAGGTGAGGTTTGGTGTGTACCACCTGCATGTGCTCAGAGTAATTGTGAATAGCAAGAGTTAAAGAGCAAAAATCCTCAGGTTTTATTTACCAGGAGCTCAGTGCTGTTCCTTGAGGGGAGAGGGAAAATGTACAGAGAGTGCAAGAACAGCTGACGAGGATTTTCCATCCAGCCACTTCTTCCAGCAGGGAAACGAGTGACAGCACCCCCCACCAAGGACATTCCAGGCAGAATTACAGTGCTGGAGCCCAGAGCAGCTAATCAGGTTATGGACCAGCATGGGAGCTCTGGGAAACCAACAGCAGAAGGCACCTGAAGATGCTCAGGCAGCTTGTGAGGCTCGATTGAGGTGCCCACGGCGTGGAAGAGGCCGTGGCTCCGGGTGGGGATGTGTGTGCTAGTCCTGACCCCTGGCTGGCCACAAAGCTGCTTTTGTGAGCCATCTCTGCTGGGAAGCTAATGAGAGAGGAGCCAGGGAGGCTCGGAGGCGGCTTCCTGGAGGGCAATCAGAGGAGGGTATTGTGGTGGTGTCTCAGGGCTCAGCCGGGGCCTGAAGCTGCATCTCCAGTGGGAACAGAAACCGGCTTTTCATGTGCCAGCCCCAGGGATGGGACTTCTTGTGAGTGCAACCCTGGAGCACAGGGCAGAGAGGGGACCCCAGGGGCCACAGCCATGTGGGTCACGGAGGAGCCAAGGCTGTGGTGCTGGGCAGCACAAACGCTGGCTCTGAGGGCAGCCTGGCTCCCCACGGGGCACAGGGGGACCTGCTGAGCAACCAGCTCCCTTGCCATGCCCCTGTTTCCATGCTGGAGTCACCAGGACTAATCCAGCCTCCTTCCACCAGCGTAAAACAAGTGACTCAAACGCTTCCCAGCTTGAAAGGGTTTCTGGTGTCATTTTAAATTGCAGGAAAGGTAAATCCCTGGGGAATGGCTGTGGCAGCTGCTTGCTCTTTCCTCTCATTGCACAGGGCCACCTCCACACCCAGGGCCACCTCCCTGCTCTTTCCTTTCTTGGAGTGGTGGCTGCTGCTCTTTCCAACAATGTCCCCTTACGATAAATCCTTTCATGTCTCCGTTTCTCCCTGGAATTGCAGAGCACTTTTTTTTTTCTTTTTTCTTTTTTTGTTTTCCCCCTTCCCCTTTGCTCCTGATTTTTGTCTCAAGCCCTCTGGATATTGTTTACTTTGACAAAACATCAAAACGAATCCCTGGCCGCTCGAGGTCATTAAAAATCCCATGGCAGTTTTGGGGAAGGCTCCAATTTGGCTAATTATGTTCTGCCATAAATATCCCCCTGCAGTTTTAATTGGATATGGTGTTCTTCATTTCCTGGCCATTACAGCTGGGTGGATGCTCCGCTGTGTTTCACCCCAGAGGTGGCTGTGTTTCGGTAGCAGAGGAGCTTGGAAAAGCCTCTCCAGAGCAGGAGTTACACCTAATTCCTGCTGGAATGAGGGAATCCAAGGGAAGGGTTAGGACTGCTGCCCTGGGCTGGGACAGGGGCGAATTTGAGGCTGGCAAAGAGAAAGAGCTCAGAGAGAGGTCGTGGAAAAGCAGCCCAGAAAGCCCGGGGAAGGCTGGGCTCTGTGACACCTTTCCTCTGTGCTAAAGGAATAATAATTATTATTCTTTTAACCCAAGGTTAGTCAGCGTCCCTGGGAACAATGTGGCATTACTGCCCGTCCTTTCTTTGTTCCCAAAACTGCTGGAAAACAGCCGGACTGCATTGTGGAGGGAGGGCAGATGGTTATCTCCCATCTTTTGGCCACGTTAATGGCAGGAGGGCTGTTCCCCTCAGCCCGGCATCCTCCCTCCACAGGAGCAGACACGAGCGATGTCACCAGCATGGAAAAGGAGGCTGAGACTTGGATGCGGAAGAGGAAAGATTTTTCTAAAGCCCGTGAGCAGCAAATAGGAACCAGTTGCTGAGGCGAAGTCATGTTTGGCAGGTCTTGGGCTCCAAATGGTCACATCCCAGCTGAAGAAACTAAGCAATGGATTCCTTCCATGCCTTGTGCGAACACTGAGCCATTGAGCGGCTCAGCTGGAGCTCCGAGCCAGGCCTTTCATGTCGCAGGCTCTGAAGTGAGCACAAATTAAGGCGGCTGTTAGGACGGAGCCGGGTTGGAGGCAGAGATGCAGCTGCCCTGGGAGGAAACCTCTGCCCACAGCCACTCCGTGCTTTTCCTGCTCCTTGGGGGGTTTCCCCCGGCGCTGCTTTGGGAGAGTTTCTACTTTCCCTGTGTGTGGGGGTTGTCGTGAAATGCACCAGAGATTTTGGGGGGGGGGGGCTGAGGCAAAGCTCAAAGCTCCACCACAGCCCTGCTGCACCAACCTGCGGTTTGGTGTCACTGGCTTTGCTGGGTCAGAGCTAAGCGGGGATGCCAAGAGTGTGTGGATCTTTCCTAATGAACACCACACAAGCTGTGAGGAAGGTCTTTATTGGAGCCTTTGTGCTGGTCCAGGAGAGAAGGAGCCCCAGTACAGGTGCACTGGAGCTCAGCCAGTCCCCGAGACTGGAACGTTTGCAGGAGAGGCCGAGCCAAAATCATGGGCCCAGGGGAGCGAGGCTGAGGCAGTGACATCACGGCAGAGCCTTCCCCTTGCGGCATCAGCAAACGGCCAGAGAAACGGGCGAGTCCCGGGGACCTCGCCGAGCTCCTCCTCTCCTGTTCGGGCTGGGGGTTGTGGTTTGTGCTGGCTCCGGGCAGGAGAATTATGGACCGCGGGTCGTTTCCATGCGGGTGGGACCGCAGCTGCCCTCTGATGGTTCCATTACCCGCAGGCAGCCGGCACCCGGGCACAGCACAGGCACACTGACACACTGACACACACACAGACACTCTCACACACGCGTTCACACACTCACTCCCCCTCTCCCACCGTGGGATCACAGCCCAGCCGAGGGTAGGAAGGGAGAGATCGTCGGGCTGCGATAAATGCATCAGGTTTCTCTTCCCCAGCCTGCCCTGAAAGGATCAGAGATCAGACAGAAAGGCAGCTGTTTCTCCTGAATCCCCTTTTGATTTTCAACTGGAAATGTTCTGCTAAATCTCCTCTCTATAGTTTCTCCCTTCAATCATTGCCGTACAGGGAAGAGAGAAAAGAAACCCAAACCGAGGGCAGGTGCAAGCCCATTATCCTGGATGGGAGAGGCAATTTTATCCCTACAGGGACCACATTTTATCCCTACAGCCGTTCTCTTTTCACTTCTGGATTTCCAGGTTCATTCCTGTGGTAGTTTTCAAACCACCAGCAGAGGTTTCAATCCCTGTGCCTGCCTGAGCACGGCTCAGGTTCCCCAAAGCCCACGGGAACCAGCAGAGGGAGTTTATTTATTGGTCACACCATGAATTGCTGATCCCACTCCACTGCTGCAGGAATAAGTTGCCCAGAACGGAGCTTGCGAGTAAATTGAAAACACGATTGCCTGTAAAATGGGAAATGTGAGAGGTTGTCAGTGGGTGAGGGAGATGAACTTAGGGCTGGAGCTCAGCACCTGCCTGGCTTTGCCAGCTCCAACCTTCCTGCTGGCTGTGTCTTGAACTATCTGCCTTGCTTTGGCTGTTTGTGCAGCCACAATCAGGCTCTCCAGGTCTGGCCCCGGCACCTCCTCGCAGCTTCTTTCAGTTACACAAACTTTCCTTCTATAAATACGCCCTGGGGCGGCTGAGAAGGGCTGAGAAAGGCAGGGCTGCAGGGGCTCCGAGTGCTGGGAGCTGCAACCTTTGCATCTGCAGCTCATCCCTCAGGCCTGGGGAGGTTTCGAGGTGTTTGCAAGCAGGACCCTGGTTCATCCCAAGGCTTGGCCGGTGACCTTGAACCCCGTGTCTGGCTCAGGTGGGCCCGTGTTGATTTGAGCCCAGCTTTGCTGAGAGCAGCCCTGGCTCTGCCAGGAGGCTGTTAAAGACTTTCAGAGTGAGAGAACCACAAGAGTTGGTTGCTAATGACTTTTTTTTTTTCTCTGTACCGGTAAGTTGACATCTGTGAGTCATAATCTCCCTCCTGCTCTGCCGTTTGTGGTCTGAAGTTTGTGCTACCTAAATACAATCAAACATATTTCATGTGAAAAACGACATTCTTCTGTTAACTCCGTGCCACGCTGGCACGATACTCATCTTGCACCTCAGAGATGCTTTTGATCCAAGTCAGTTCCCAAAGCTTTTTGGCCTCCCACCTGTACAAAGCAGGCCTGGGAACCCATCACCACACGATGTGCACACACAGTGCCCTGGCCGTGCCCCCGCTTGTGGGTGGGAGAGGATCAGGCTGCTCCAAGCGGGATGATGGCAGTTGTGAGGGGTTGATGGGACAATGATGGGGTGATGAGAGCGGGGCGATGGGAGCATGAATGGGTGAGCATGAAAGGCAGCGGTTCGTGTCGAGACAGGCAGGGCGAAGACAACTGGCCTGGTTTCAAGAACCATCGGTTTTGGACAGGCTGCTGCGGCTCCAGCCCAGCGCTGGCTGCAGCCAGCGGCATTTCCCGGTCCTCAGGCTCTTTTCCCCGCCGCGTTCTGGGCACAGGGATGCGCGCAGAGACTGTGGCGGAGGCGCTGGATGCGCTGGACGCGCTGCCCCCACCCCCTGCATCCCCGGGACCCCCCGATGTCCCACAGCAGCGCCGGCTCCGCTCCCCGCGGGGCCGGGGCCACCTCCGGGGCGGGGCGGGCGGGTCCTCGGCCGGTCCCTCCCGCCGCTGTCACCGCTCGGGGCCGGCCCAGCGCCCTCCCCTCCCCTCGGCGGCTCAGCCCGGCCGGGGCGGCGGCGGAGCGGAGCGGAGCCGGGAGAGCAGCCGGGAGGGCAGCGAGGGAGCGCGGAAGGGAGGCAGGAAGGAAGGAGGAAGAGGAGGAGGAGGAGCAGGAGCGGCAGCAGCAGGAGGAGGAAGAGGAGGAGGGAGGCAGCGCCGGCCGCGCTGCCCCGGGCGCTCCGCTCCGCGCTCGGCGGGGCTCAGCCGCCGCCCCCCGCTCCCGGCGCGACGCCCCCGCGGCGCTGCCCCAGCCATGAAGGCGGCCGTGGATCTGACCATCATCAAGACGGAGAAGGTGGACATCGAGCTCTTCCCGTCCCCCGGTGAGCGCCCTGCCCGCCCTCCGCGCCCGGGCAGCCCCACCGAGCCCTGCCCTCAGCCGTGTCCCCCTGCCCTCAGCGCTGTCCCCCTGCCCTCAGCCGTGTCCCCCTGCCCTCAGCCGTGTCCCCCTGCCCTCAGCGCTGTCCCCCTGCCCTCAGCGCTGTCCCCCTGCCCTCAGCCCTGTCCCCCTGCCTCAGCCTTGTCCCGCAGCCGTATCCCCCTTCCCACAGTCTTGTCCCCCGCCCTCAGCCCTGTCCCCCTGTCCGCAGCCCAGGCGGTGGCGGGAGGTCGCTGACCCGTGGGGAGATGTTTGACGCGTGGGGTTGGGGTGTTGTTTCCCGGGGGAGTCTCTTCTGGAAGGGATCACGGAGCGCACCCCCAGGTCTCTGCCGAGCGGCGCCGCCCGGGCTCTGCCGCGCAGCCCAAGGCGAATTTACTTGCCGAGCGCTTTTATGACTTTCCATCCCCCTCCTCCTTCTCCTAAAAACCAGCCCGCCGCCCCTCCAGCCTCCTTCCCTCATGCTCCTGGCATCCCGGCCGGGATGTAGGCAAGCCCCGCCGGCTGCGAGGCAGGAGATACGGGACATCCCCCCTTTTCCCGAGTGTATCCTCGGGATGTACGTTCCCCCTATCCCTGGCGGGAAATGTCTTGTGTGGTCCAAGCCCTCCTGGTACTGGGGAAACACAACTCCAGCGGTAACTCCTCTGGAGTTAGCGCGTTTAAACCAGGAAAACCCGATGCTTTGATTCCGCCTCCCCCCTCCACTTTCTGGAGCTGGAGAAATAGGTGGAGGAAGGGGGCAGAAGGCAACACGTTACTGAAGCGAGGCGTGAAGGGGCTTTTTTATGTTATAGCGGTAAGTTCAGCTGCTGCTGGCTGTGGTTAGGGCTGCTGTTCACATCCTGAGGTCTGACTCTTGCTGACCCCAGGCACTCAACTGGTCTCTGTCTTGCCCAGGCGAGGTAGAGGATGGAGCTTGGAGGGACTGAAGGGTAAAAAACTTCTTTCTCTGTGTGAAACGAGTCCTGTTGCTTCATCTCTCCCTGCTGGAGTTCCCACTGCGCCCAACTGGGACTTTGCTGGATTTTGTGCAGCCAGTGCAGCAAAAAAATCAAATTCAAGTCCCTTTGCCGCTTAAGAAGTTTCTAGGAAACCCAGAAAGGAGGCACAGCTCTTGCCAGGCAATGAGATTCCAGGCTGCATGTGGAAATAAAATGACAGCTGAGTGCTGGGGCACACGAATTGCATAGATGTTGGTGCATCAGCTTGGCTGCAGGGAGCTCCAGAGCCGGAGATCTGCCATCCATGGGCTGCACAGTGTCTGCTGTGGGGAGAGTCTTCTTTGTGATCCATCTTCCCGCTGCAGGGAGGACCCTCTTGCTAGTTGTGGCTGTTTTGGTGACAGGAGATATCCCCGTCCCTGACAGCAAAGCTGAGCTCTAAGGTTGGGCTGGGAAGGACCAGGCTTCCCAGTGCAATAGGGATGCTGAGGATGGTTTTTCCGGAGCGCCAACACAGCTTAAATGAGGGGCTCCAGTGAAGCTGAGGACCTGTTTGTGCCCATTTCCTAAAACTTTGGTTAAAACTCATTCCTGCGCTTAAGGTCTGTTTGCTTGGAGGGGAGGAAAGCGGGTCAGGAATAAACACCTGGAGCACTGGGGGGTTGTGGGGTTTGCCTTTCACTCCAGACCAGAGGATCTGTTTAAATTTGCATGTCTCCTGTCACCGAGGGGAGCTTTTCCAGAGGCTCGGTGTGGTTGGGGTGTGTGAGCAGCGGAGCAGTGGAATTCCCTGGTGCCTGGAGGGAGGACTCTGGTGTTTCACGCCGCCTTAAGTTCGTTTTCTCCTGTCCACGAAGGCTCTCTTCGCGGCTTGTGTCAGCAAGCGGCTCTTAGAGCTGACCCACAGCTCAAACCTTGGCAGGAAGAGCTCTGAAAAACACAAGCCCGAAAGGTAAAAAAGAGCCGACTCCCCGTCGCCTGCAGCCGCAGCCGCTCCTGTTCTGGTGGCTGCACTCGCCGCCAGCCAGAAAGGTCAGTGCTGTCAATTAGCTGGCTTAACCTCATTTCCCCTCCAACTTTTTAGGGAATGCTGCAACTTTCTGGTTTGGTGGGAGGGATGTTGAGGGAAGGAGTGTGGGTGCTGCTGGCTTGTGCTCCAGCAGTGCCCTGCTTAGGGGACATTACTTTTCTCTGCTCCTGGAGGACTTCTCTGCTCCCTGGTGGCTTGTCCAGCCCCAAATCTGCCACCAAATGAGTCTTAATTCTGAAATGGGCTTTGGCCTTGATGAGAAGGGGGTCCCCAGCCCCCCTGTTCCTTCAAGCAAAGCAGCAGTGCCTCACGGTATCCACAGGGTTAACCATGGGTTAAGAGTCCTTGCAGCCACAGGTTTTCAATTGTGCAGGATGTTTAATGTGCCAGGTGCTTGATGCCCCATAAAACTGCATCTCTGCACAGTCCATCCCCCTCCCACCTCCCTGAAACCAACCCCTGCTCCAGCCCACACGTGCAGGCAGCCTCTGCCTGCAGAAGTTCCCTGGGATTTGTAGTGTGTCCAAAGGGTTTAAAAATAACCTGAAAGGGATGTGGAGCTGTACAAAGCTTCCAAATCCACCCCCGCCCGCCCCTGTTACCAGCAAGAATTTGGGAGTGAGATGAGTAGGTCAGGAGCCAAAACCCCACGGTATGGGCTTCTCTTTTAATACAGAATATTTTAATTGTATGTGCATGGATGTTTTTATAAGGGTCTGATGCAGTGGCTGGAAGCATCACTAGTAGTTGCAGATATATGGCTGATCCACCAGGCGTTTTTTTTCAGGCAGTAAAAACCCAAACCATGCCAAAAATTCAGCCCCAAAGGGGAACTTCACCTCGGATCTGGTGAATGCTGCCCTCCACAAATCAGTTTGTTTCCTGCAGTCGTGCCCAGCTCTGTTCGCTGGCTGTGGTCAGGGTGGAAAACAGCTCCCCAGCCCTTGCTGGGAGCCGTGGGGAGTAACTGGGACTCTCAAACACTGGTTTCTTGCTGAGGATGCTGCTGAATTGCTACCCCAGAGCATCCCACGAGGTCCTGGAGAAGGGCTGTAATTCCAGGCTCTGGTGCTGGACATCCCAGGTGAGGCAGGAATGCTGAGCTGCCCGTCCTGCATCCACCTCTTTCCGTGGAGGTGTGTTCTGGGTGCAGTTGTGGATTTGTTCCTGCCTGGAATGAAGAAAGGGTTTGCTCTGAGCACAGGCAGTGTAGAAATCCTGACTTTTCAGCTCTTCCCATCCGTACCCCGAGGCCAGCTGGGACAGGGACACGTTGTTTCCATCAGCCAGTGCGTGGGTGGCATCCCAGGGGTGTATTTTTATCTGGCAAGAGCCTTTCCCTCTGTTTAGAGTTTGGGACAACTTCGATTAGGGCTGAAGCAAGATTTTCCCTTCCAACCCAAACCATTCCCTGGTTCTCGTGCTGAGGTGGTGCAGAGGACAGGGAAGCTCCTGTACAGCTTCCATGCAGTGTATTTTTTTGGATGTAGGACCTGCTCCTCCTTCCCACAGCCAGGTCAGGCTTTGCTGTCGTCCTTTGCTTTCGTTTTCATTGCAGGCAAATGAGGGAGTTTGCATTGAAAGCCCGGCTGGCAAATGCAAACCCTCCTCCACTGCAGGGAAATGGCACAGTCTGAGCGTGTCTTTTATGGTTTTAGGGATGGGATCCTTCATCCTTCACTCTGCCTTGTCTGGGGAGGGCAATTTTCCAGCCATTCCCGGCTTCCAGGTGTTTAGAGATGTGCTCGGAGCGGGGTGACAGCTGGATCAGCTCGTTCCAGGGGCATCAGTTTGCTGTGCTGGTTGGGATGAAAGTGCCTAGGGATTTGGAACATTCTTCTCAACCAAAGGGAAGGTTTGATCCTGAGTTATCCTGGCACAGCACTCGGGTCTCAGTTTCCCTGCTGCTGTGAAGAGATGGCTCATGCATGGTCAGCTTTGCTTTCCACACTCCAGCATCTCCCTCAGCTTTGGGATGTCCCCTGTCCCTCCCCTGGCAGAGCCTCTACCTGCCCTCACCTGCTGCACACACAGAATTCCAGGGCCTGGGGAGAGGAAACAAGCGCTGAGAGGTGGTTTCTGGGAGCAGGGAATTGCAGGGAATTTCCCCCGGCATCTTTGGGAATGCTTTTTGAACAGCCGAGGTGAGAGCTAGGCCTGGTGTGGGCTGGAATCAGCAGACTCTGATAAACCCAGGGCTTTGGGCTCCTCTCAGGTCTGCTGCCGCAGTTTGGATGCTGATTGCCTGCGGAGGAGGTGAGAATTGGACTGGAGAAGAGCAATTACCTTTCTATGCACTCACAAAATGCCCATTACTGTGGTATCCAGCCAGGATGGGGGAATGAGGGGGGACTGTCTGCACCTGGCTGCCACCAGCCCCAGCTTTACTGTGCCAACTTCACGCCAAAGGTATGAAAAGAGGTGGAAAAGAGGCAATTCCACGGCCCTGTCCTTCAGGGATGCACCCACTGCAGGGAATCCCTGGTTTTTAACCCGGGCACAGGGAGTGAGGCTCTCGGGAAACAGGAGCAAAGCCCCATCCCATCCACTCTTTCGTCATGAACTCCCCAAAGCCCGTCCCAAGTGTGTAATTACAGTGTTGTTACATGGAGTGGCCCCTAATTTGCCATGTAATTACAGCGTGCCAGGCTTTGATAGGCCTTGTGAAATGAAGGGATAACACAGGCTGGAATGCTGCACTCCAGCTCTCCAGAGCCAGCTGAGGAGCATCACATGTCATCCCACTCTCCCTGATCCGTAGGAAATTGCTGGCAGGGAGGCAGCAAGGGGCTGGGACTGCAGCAGGACTGTGACAGGCTGGGTTCTGTGGGGATTGTCACAGAATGCCAGCATGGTTTGGGTTGGAAGGAACCTTAAAGCCCATCTTGTTCCAACACCCTGCCCTGGGCAGGGACACCTTCCACCAGCCCAGGTTGCTCCAAGCCCCGTCCAACCTGGCCTTGGGCACTCCCAGGGATCCAGCCACAGTTTCTCTGGGATTCGGGTTTGGAGTGTGGTGCTGTCAAAGAGCAGTGAGTGCACCCTCTGGAGTGGATCCTGCTGTGTGATGGGCTGGGGGCAGCTGGATCAGGGTCTGAGTGCCATGGTTGGACCCTGGGTTTGGTGCTGGAGGTGAAATGGAGGGAGGGTGGACGTTCTTCTCCAGCTGCTGCTTGTGTGAGAGCAGGTTCATCTCAGGGAGAGGGGGGTGTGACAGAGCAGACTTTGAACACACCTCAGGGGTGCAAACTTGCAGATCTGTCTCCCCAAATAGCTGCTGCCACTTGTGGCACCAGGATCAGCTGGGATTTGGGGCCAGAAAGGCACTTTTCCTTTTTGCACTCTCAGCTGTTCCTGGCACGGGCACAAGGTGAGCAAATTCCACGATTTAGGAGAGCAAGTGTCATTGCTGACCCTGATCCAAAGGATGGAGCTTCTGGCACCCTCCAGGCTTACAAATGCCTGGGGGAACACCTGTGCTGGGCAGGATGGTGCCAGGGGCCCCGCTGGGTGAAGGAGGAGGGGTTGCTCTGCTTTACTGAGCCCTCAAATGCCCCTGGAGCCAGGACACTGTGCTGGGAGATCCCCTGGAAACTGGGATCATCCTTAGGGGGGCAAGATTGGGTGTCCATAGGTCAAGCCCTGCAGGACTCCCCAGTTTGCTTCTGAGTTATGGGCCGGTCTCCAGCTTGCCCAAATGAGCATCTCTGACCTGATTCCAGGGCTTTGTGCCCCGATCCGGGGGAAGCCTGAGCCCTGCAGAGGCCAGTGGGACAAATCTGTAGCTGATACAAACTGCACATCTGTCTGGCAGCCAAAACTTGGGCTGCATCCCCTTTTTCTTTTTTAAACCCAAGACACAGTTATCCATCTCAGCTCTTTTGTTCCTCTTCCGTGACTAAGCTGCTCGCTGCCTCTGTTTCTTCCCCCCCCCTCATTGTGTAGTTTATAATCTTCCAACTAGATACAGACAAAAATTTGTTTGCAGTGCTGGCCAAGAAGGCTCTGGTTTCCCTGGCACGGGGCCATGCTTACATCTCCAGTCAAAATACTGCTGGTTAAACAATAAATATTTATTGATTCTTCTCCCAGCTCCTACATTTTTCCCAGGTGCAGTGGAATTCAAGGGGGGGAGCACTCGGGGTCCTGCCCTCGGCAAAACTGGGAGATGGCTCCAGAGATAATGACTTTCTGATGCAAAGGTGGCCCTTGGAAAGCTGGGATCACTCCTGCACATCCAGCCTGGAGATCTGCTCTCATTCTCCATCCTCCCAGCTTTGCCCAGGTTTGAGGCTTTGTCCCTGCAGGCTCAGGTGCTAATTCTGGGAACATGTGGAAATCTGCAGGTTACTTTATGTGCCTTAATAACCTCTTGAACGGTCTGGGGTGAATGCAGAGTTTGACGCCAGGTCAGGAAAAATGGCAAAAAAATAATGAAGTCACAGAATCCCAGAGTGGGTTGGATTGGGAGGGACCTTAAAGCTCGTCTTGTTCTGTCAGCAGGGACACCTTCCACTAGCCCAGGGTGCTCAGGGCCCCATCCAGCCTGGCCTGGAACACTCCCAGGGTGGTTTCAGTTTTGATTTGGTCGAAAGGCTCAGCCTGGGTTGCAGACACCCCCGGAGCTGAGTCGGTGCCAGTCCCAGGCTGCAATGTTGGTTTGCAAGGCCTGAGCTCCTGCAGGGCTGTGAGAGCTGAGGGGAAGGCAGAGCCCTTGGTGTTCAGCCCTGCTCCAAGGAGTTAGTTCCTTCTCTGCCGTGGTGGGGGTGTAGATTAACTAACTCAGCCCTGGATGGGGCAAACCCAGCGCTCTCCTTCTGAGCTGTGAGATTAAACTGCACGTTTTTATGTTGGTTTGGGTTGGTTTTTTTCCCACTCAACTGGTAAAAATCTGAGCCCCGGTTTGCTTTTCTGCCCCTCAGGTTATCAGGGCAGTGTCAGGACCAGACAGGTGATACCTGGTCTCCCCTGTTTTTGCTGAGCAGGCACAATTTTTTGGCTGGCAGTGCCTGGCTCCCTCCACCCCGTGTCCAGCTCTGTGCACTGGGCAGGTGGAGCTGATGTTTGCAGGATGTTTGTGCTGCTGGTGCAGTCCCACATCTGGTTCCTGTAGCCCCACGGCCCGGGGATAAATGTAACCTGCCAGAAAAGTATTACAAATGCACCAAGAAATAGCAGCTTGCTTTCCCAGAGAGGAAAATCCCCTCCTTTCTGTGGCTCCCTCTGGCTTGGGAATGCTGGTTGGAAGCACGGCCCCCGTTGTGGATTGGGATGTGCAAAGTCAAAGGGCTCTGTCTGGGCCTGAGCTGGTCGGGCTGCAATTCCCATCCCCATCATCTCCCAGCTGGTGTTGGGCACAACAGCAATCCCTGCTCCAGCAATCCCCTGCTTTTCCAGCTTTTTTTCCTCCTGTTCAAACCTTTCCTGTAGAGCCAGAAGAGGCAGAGCCCCCCAGCTCAGGTGGCTGGTGCTCCTTACCGAGGTTATCCAGTGTCCTGGGAGGGTTTGCAGGGGGCAGTGCTCTCTCCTCTGGGATGGGGCTGTGTGTAGGGTGATTCCTGCTGGATCCCACATTTCTGTGGAGCTGCCTCCTTAGCCCAGCTGAGCACTGGGAGCCTGTTAATGAACAAAATGCACTTTCTGACACGGAGGGGATTTTAAATTGGCTCCACATGGATCGTGTAGGTTGTGGCACTTCCCCGGAGGGTGATGGCAGGAGCAGGAATGTGGGGTTGATGAAAGAAGCCAGACACTGAGGCAAAAGCTGAGTGGCTCCCCCCTCAGTGCCCCCTCTCCCCCCATCCCATCCCAAATATTTGACGTGATTCCAAGGCATTCTTCAGATGGCTGGTGGGAAGCTCAGGAGCAGCCAGCGGGACTGGGCTTTCTTTTTAAAGCTATAGGGCTTCTGACCCCAAAAGAGCCTGAGGAAGGGCTTGATGAGACCTGGTTTTAGGGGAAACTGAGGCAGGGTGTTCCCATTATGCTGGGAGCATCCCCAGTGTGCTCCAGGTCTCCCTGTACTTGCAGGATTTCGGGTCTCCCGAGGTCTGTGCTCAGCTGTGCTGCCCTTCCCTGGCTCCTCCGGAGCACCAGGCAGGCCTGGACTCATCCACCTCTTGGAATTCCCAGTTTGAGTACTGGGGGACTGATTTGGACCGAGAGCTGGGCTGGGGGAGGCGAATGGCTCAGCCCCACATCCCTCCAGGAGCCCAGGGTCTCACCCAGCAGGGTGAGGTGTCCTCTCCGTGGCTGGGATTTCCACTGGGATGCTGCCTCTCCTGGGATGCCCTCTGGATAAAACTGCTGACTCAGGGAAAGCTGCCACTGGAGCTGGACACTGGGCAGTGCTTTGGGGGTTGTTTTCTGTTGGTCCCCCCCCCCCCCATCAGCACCACTGTGGCTTTTTGACCCACAGGCAAGCTTTTTTCCCGAAGTGCCTGTGTGTGTTTGTGCAAACCCACGGAATTCTGGCCAGTGCTCTGGAAGCAGCAAAGGGGATTTTTTTTTTTTTTCTCTTACCTTTTAGTTTTGAGAAATTGTTTACCGAAACCTGAACCCTCTGAAGAAACAACTTGCAAAAAGCTGAGTAGTCCTGGCTTTTTCCACTGGAAAATTAAAAAAAGATGGAGTGGAACACGTGAAATTTGGGTCTGGGTTGGTTTTTTTTTTGCCCCCCCTCCTTTTTTTTTTTTTCCACGTTATTGTTAGAAGCGGTTTGCAAACGCAACGCCAAGTGCTTTCTCTTTTCAGATGCTCCAGGCGTGTTACCCAACTGCTCCATGAGGTCAGGAAACGCAATTCCTCCTGGTTTGCAGCTGGAAATGGGGAATAGCTGGGTTTGCTCAAGCCCTGGCACCAGCCACAGGCAGCGGAGGAGCCCAGCAGGTCGGGTGCCCTGACCCGTGGCATTTCCCAAGCCCTTTTGAAGGCTCGCCCAGAGCTTCGGGCTGGGTGTCCCAGGGCTGTCCCGGCTTCTGGGAATGCCGGAGCCGCCGTGCTGGGAATGTTGGTGTTTCCAGCTCCCCCAGCAGTGGGGGTTCGGAGCTGGCCCGGTAGCCGGGGCCCAGTTACGCGCTGGGGCTGCTTTCCATCCCTTTAAGCAGCTCCAGATTGGAGTTTGGCTCCAAAGGCTGGAACATGAAAGGCCTGTTTGCCTCCGAGCTGGATGACTGTGCCTTCAAACAGCCCAGCCTGGAGCAGCTGGGGCCATATGGATCCTATAGAGTGACCTGCTGAGGAGGGGAGGGCAGGAGGGGCTCTGGGACCCCCAGACCGGACCCTCTCGCCCTCTGGCACCTTCAAGGGCTGCTCCTTCCTTGGCTTCCTGGGTGCCAGTCCTGGACACTCACTGAGAGCCAGAGTGAGGCTTAAAGGAATTTTAAAAATAGAAGAAGAAAGAAGGGGGATAAAAAGAAGGGAGAAAAAGGGGGAGAAAAAGAAGGGAAGGGGAGGGGAGGGAGGGTGGTGTGCCTTTAATAGCGTGTGGACTGCGCTCACTAATCTGTGACTAAGCCCGTGCCTTGCCAAGCCGGGATCCATCCCCCAGCCGGGATCCATCCCCAGCCCAAGGCTCCAGGAGTCATCGGGTCCCCTCCCTCCTCTCACCCCACTCCCCGCCCGGGCGCCAGCTCCCCCCAGAGCCTCCCCTGCTCCCCGTGGCAATTTATTTACTCATCTGGAGGGCACAGCCCCGGCGGTCTCTTGACTCAGCACTCCGGGGCCGATGGGAGCTGCGGGAGCAAATTCCAGGCAAGGAATAATCTCATGACTCGTCTCGGAAAAGATTGCTCCGCAAAGATCCCGACGGTCCCGGAGCGCTCCCGGCCGGCCCCTCCTGCCCGGGCTCCCGATTTCCCAACCTCAGGGAGCCGGAGCACTCAGCCTGGGATCCCGGGGGACCCACGGGACCCCTTGGAAAAGCAGGGCTGGACTGGGAGACGAGGAGTTGGTGCCTGTTCCCTCTGGGACACGGGGCATAAGGAGCTGGGGCTGGTTAGCCAGGGCAGGGAGCCTGGGGTTGTGGTTTTCTTCCTCTGCTTTCCTGGGAGGGTTTAAACCCTTCCTTCACCCCCAGGCCGTTTGGGTTCCTCCAGCAGTGTTTTTTCCGCAGGCACTGGCGTTGCCCCCAGCAGGGCTGGCACCCTGGATGGCTTTCGAAGATATTTATCCTTTTTTTTTCCCTGTCTGTTGGCTTTTTTTCAGCCTTCCTGTCTCTCTCATCCCAGTCTTTTTTCCCCACCTCCTCCCCATGCAGAGTCACTGGAGTCCCATCCCTTCCTGAAGGCTCTTTGGGAGGTCTGGTCCCATGCCCAGTGCTTTCCCACGGGCACTGGGGATGGGGTGGGATTAGACCAAGTTGGCAATCAAGGATCTTTGGAAACCTGAATTTTTCTGGGAGCAAGGCCCTGTGGGCAGGCAGGGCTGCTGAGCTGACAGCTCCTGGGCTTCCTCCTCCTCAGTAGGGCTCAAGGCTTGGGATCACACAGCTCCTGGGGCTCTGTGCTCCTCCTGCCTCCCTGGGCCACCTCAGCAGCCAGGCTGCCTCTGGAGATGAAGATTCCTGGGCAGAGGAACCCTGGCTCCCCGAGGGATGCTCCCTGAGCAGCGGGAGCTCCTGAGGGCAACAGGACATCTCACACCCCCAAACCACATGCAAGTCCCTGCTGAAGCTCCTCCAAGCTTGTTAGGGTTGCTGGAGGATTCCTGGAGTTCCTGGCAAGGGCTCCCAGCTCCTGAGTCGCCAAATGACACCCCCTCCCCCCCTCCCCCATTTCATCTCCTCCTAAACAGCCTCTTGGCCCGAGCAGCCGAATTCAATCAGCCCTTTCACCATCTGCTCCCAGGCACTTCTGCCGGGGAAGGCTCGGGGCCAGGGAGCCTGTAATTCCTTAATAGCTTCCGGATGCTGCCGGGGTGGATGTGAGGGCTGGGAGTGTCTCAGGCTCTCTCCCCCCCAGCCCTCGCTGAGCTTTCCAAGATCAGCCTTCCCCTGGGCACATCCCAGCACCTCTGATTTATCCCTGCCTGCTCCTGGCTCCCCGGGCTGAGGCCAAGAGGTGACATAATCCCCATCCTGGACAGCCCTTGGCTCTGGGATGGGGATGACTGAGGCTGATGGGGCAGCCCATCAGTCTTTGGCCACCTTCCCCAGCTCACTCCCACCTTCAGCTTCCCAGGGCTTTGTTTGGCCCAGTCTCTGCGCTGGTCCCTTCCCTGGTGGGAACTTTCCTAGAAGTAGGAGCGGGAAAAGAAGACCTTCGTGGGGTCAATTAGGAAAATGCTCTTGTACAGGAGGATCCTGGTTATCCTGGATGTGGTGTGGTGGAATATTATCTGGGCAAAGCCATGAGCTCTGTGCTCGCCCTGGGGTGGGGAGGCTTAACCTTGGGGCTTTCCTGGTGTTCCTGGGAAAATCCCCCTGTTCTTTGCCTTCGTTTCCTTCTCTGCTTAAAAATTAATAATGCCAGGAGAATTGCTCCTGGGCAGTTGTGGGATGAGGTTGGTTTGGCCCTGGTGTTCCTGAGGGACTCACTGCCCTGGGCTGCAGAGCTTTGGTGTCTCCCAGGCCTCTCTCTGGCCTCCATCCCTGGGGTGCTGAGCAGCTTGGCCAGGGGACAGGGAAATGAACTGGATGGGCTGGCAGGCAGCATCCAGGGATGGCCTTGTCCTGTCCCCTCCTGGTGCCAGATGTGAAGCTGACCC
This sequence comes from Lophotriccus pileatus, assembly GCA_035583135.1. Lineage (NCBI taxonomy): Eukaryota > Metazoa > Chordata > Aves > Passeriformes > Tyrannidae > Lophotriccus > Lophotriccus pileatus. Next base: position 818,674 of record JAWWES010000067.1, read on the forward strand.
TGGTTCTCCCCTCTGCAGTGATCCCTTGGCTTGCACAGCTTCCAGCCTCCTGTGCTGGCTGCTGGGATCATGTGCTGCTGTGCAGAGCCTGTCCCGGGGCTGGGGGTGGGAATGTGAGGGTGTGGGACACGGGTGGTGCCCATGGAGGTGGCATTTGGTGGCATCAGTAGAGCCAAGGACCTGGGCTGGCTCAGGCAGCAAACAGAAGGAGCAGCTCCCTGGCTTTGAGCATCCTTTCCCTCTCTGGCTTAGCTGGTTCTTCCTCCTGGAAGATGATGCTGTGCTGGGAGCAGCTTGTGTAGGGAAGGTGCTTGGAGCGTGCAGGGACTCTTGTGAGCCCCTCTGGGTTTGATTTCAGCTGCAGAGGGGCTGTGGGGTAATATCTGTGAGCCCTGGAGAGGGAAGAGGGACACCCTCAGAGAGGGCCAGGGCACTTGCAAGCCTTCAGGGGAGTAAATGCAGTGATGCAAAGAATCAATCCATAGTGCAGGGGGATTGGAGGTATGTGGATCATTACCTGCCATCTCTTGGCAGCTGCTGGCACAGTTCACTATTTGCTCTAAACAGTTATAAATAATTTTGTTGATTAAAATGATTGATTATCCTTGGTCTAATATTATTTAGGCAGAGCAAACAGTGCTGAGATTTACCAGCTGCTCTCTGACCTCCCAACCCTGATCTGTTTGCAAAAGGCCTGTGCAATTATTTGTTTGATTTTTCAGAGCTGAATGCCCTCAAATCTCCTCTCCTGCTTTGCAAACTGCAACAGGACGACAGGGGAGGGTGGATCAGGAGTGCTTGTGTGTGGTGGCAGGTCCTTGGGCAGAAAGGGGTGAGGGACATGAGGACCTCACCAGGTGAGCACAGGGTGAAGCTCTTGGGCTCCTCCTCCTCCTCTGCACATACTCCTGGAGTGCTGCCAGTGCGTCCTGGGCAGAGCCAAAGCACTCCCTGATACATGGAAAGAAAATAAGAGGTGCTGTCAAAGGCTGATATCAGAGGAAGGGCACGGCAGCAGTGATCCTTGTGCCATCCAGGGGGGTGTGACAGGGTCCCTCTGCCCTCCGGGGGGGTGAGAGGGTCCCGCTGCC
>JAWWES010000067.1:819864-855020 GCA_035583135.1 Lophotriccus pileatus
GGGGGGTGTGACAGGGTCCCTCTGCCGCTCAGGGGGGTGTGACAAGGTCCCTGTGCCATCCAGGGGGGTGTGACAGGGTCCCTCTGCCGCTCAGGGGGGTGTGACAAGGTCCCTGTGCCATCCAGGGGGGTGTGACAGGATCCCTGTGCCGTCCAGGGGGGTGTGACAGGCTGCAGTTTGCCCCCCCCATTGCTCAGTGGATGAGTTTGCAGCCGGCTGGGCTGTGCAGTGCCTGGCTGGCACTGCCCTGGGGCGAAGGGGTGGCCAGGGAGGCTGTGGGGGTGGGGGTGGGCCGGGCAGGAATCTGCAGCTGCTCAGGGATGTGGTGAGGTTTGCCCGGTGGTGCCCCCGGGGCAGCCTGTGCTGGGAAGTGACCCAGGGCTGCTCAGCCTCCCTTCCTCATCCTCTGACCCTTCCTGCTCACTGCATCATGTGCAGCAGTCCCAGGCTTGAGGAATCCCTTGCAGTCGTGACCAACAGGCATTTTGGGTGTATGGACACAGCAGGGCCAGCCCTTGCAGCTGTAACAAACATTCCTGGTGTATGAATGGGAAGAGAGTGAGTTTGATGTGGGTGGAGATATTCCAGGGGTTGTTCATCCCAGCTCCAGGGCACCTCAGGCTGTGTCCTGCCATGTGGGCCCCTCGTGTCTGGTGTGACGTGGCATTGACTCAGCCTGGGGACAAGGGCTGAGGTCAGGACTCAGAGAGATCAGTCTAGGCAGGAAAATCAAGGGAAGGTTGGGGAATTCCTTGGGACAGACAGATTGGAGGTGTTTGGCTGAGTATGTGCATGTCTAATCCAAGGGCAAGGCTAAGGCTAATTGAGAGGCTGGTTTTGAGGATCAGTGTGTTCCCAGCAGCAGGGACATCTGGGGACTCCACCTGCATCACAAGTGTGTCAGGTCATGGTGATGGGCACCACAAATAATTGGGGCACGGAGCCACTTGACACGGATCAGCAGGACTGTGGGATGAAAGCACCCTGAGCTGTGAGGTCACAGCTTCCCAAATGCCTTGGCACAGCATGTTCCTCAGGTGTGTTTGAGCTGACTTGGAGGGCTTGGGATGTCTTTGTGGGGTGATGAAAGAGCTCAGCATGAGTGAAGGTTCCTTGGCCCTTCTCCCTGCTGCGAGGGGACAGCCCTGCCAAGAGATCTCAGCCTTCCCTTTTCACACCTCCCATCCTGACAGCATCTTCCTGCACAATGTTCTGCCAATTATCCTCAACCCAGGCCTTGCAAAATCCCTGCTCTCCCTTGCTGGGAGACTGTTTGGCAGCCCCAGCCTGGAGCAGCAGCTGGAGGTGTTGGAGCTGCACCCCCTTTGTGTCTGTCCCTATCCCTGGATGATGAAGGGTGAGATTAAAACCTGCAGCAGAGAGTGAGGGTTTATTTGGATGGAGAAATGTTCCATCTGAACTGCCTGGTGTGATTACAGGAGTTCCTTGGTAGTGTTTCTGCAGCCCAGGAAAAACCTGTGTCAGGGTGCTGGGATATATCCTTCTCTCTGGATAAATCCTCCAGTACCATCCCTCCTTCAGCAAAGATGCCAGAAATGGCATCACCAGCCAGAGATTTAAGTTGAGAACAGCAGGATTCCTGGTTTCAACCTGGCAGGGAAGAAATGTGAGCTCTTGCAGGCGGGTGGGGATGACCCAGCCCACTGAAGTGCTGGAGCCCAGCCTGGCATTGCCCTGGCATTGCTCTGGGATTGCTCTGGGAGGGCTCAGGCCGTTCTCCTGTGGCTGTGGAAGCCTCTGGGGCAGTGAAGGGCTCCCAGCCCAGCCCGAGGAATTTCAAGAGGCTTCTGGTGGCCCTGTGAATACCTCAGGCACCCTGTGAACACCTCGGGCACCGTGCCAGGAGCCACGAGTATCTGCTGGCACGTTTGGAGGAAGTTTTTCCCCCTTTTTTCCCCCCGTTCCTGTCGAGCAGTTTGAGGTCTGCGGGCTGGGAGGAGCTGGGTGGTTCTCAGAGGGGCACCTGCCAGAGGTGGAGCCGCTGCCTCGGGCTCGACCCGGGCTTGTTCTTTCCACCTGACCTGCTTTCGGCAAGGCTGGGTGTCCATTACAGGCTTTGCCGAGCCCACCCCGGGCTGGCGTGTGCCCGTGGCCGGGGATTAGAGCTCTTTAGCGGGCGGTTAGCAGGGATTAGGGCGCATTATCCCGGGGGAAGCCGTGGCTCACAGGTTTGCACCGCGCTGGGAGTGTCCTCCCGAGCCGAGGCGAAGCAGCCTGAAAGGGAGATGCTAATCCTGCCTCCAGAGGGGACGCCCCTCGTGTGATGGTGCATTGGGAAAGCAGGAGCGTTAAGGCTGCGAGAAGAGGCTTTAACTCCAGTTTTGACTCCGGCTTTGACTCCAGCTTTGACTCCCGCGTAGGAGGGCTTTGGGCACGGCGTTGGTTCCTGCTGGCTGCAGTCCCTGCTCTGGGGTCCACCCTGGAGTTCAGCCTCTGCAGGGCTTTAATGACAGCCTGGGCTGCCATCAGGCTGGAGCGGTTGGGAAAGGCTCATGGAAGCTTCTAGTTGTGATGCTGTTAAATCTAAAGCGACTTCAGGAGACGTTTGGAGCTGATTCAGGGGTGTTTACCAATGTGGGAAGGTTTTGAGCTGTGCTAAGAGTGGTGCTGGGGCTGAACCACCCTGTAGCACCTCATCTGAGAATCACAATCCCAGGATGGTTTGGGTTGGAAGGGACAGTAAAGCTCATCTTGTTCCATGGACAGGGACACCTTCCACTAGCCCAGTGGCTAGTCCAGCCTGGACACTTCCAAGGCTGGAGCAGCCACAGCTTCTCTGGGCAACAATGCTGAAACTTTTCTTGCTGAAAGATCTTCTTGCTCTCCCCCGAGGAGAGCTGCCAGAGGGAAAGAGCTGGAAAATCCTGGAGAATGGAGTTTCACAAAGGCGTTATAGGGCAAAACTGTTTCACTGATGACCATTTCCAGTCACCTCTGCTCACCGGCCAGAGCCTGGAATCCTGATTCTCTGAATCATGGAATCAGGGAATCACAGAATCCCAGACTGGTTTGGGTGGGAAGGGAAATAAAAGACCATCCAGTCCCACCCCCTGCCATGGGCAGGGACACCTTCCACCAGCCCAGGTAGCTCCAAGTCCAGTCCAACCTGGCTTTGGACACTTCCAGGGCTGGGGCAGCCACAGCTGCTCTGGCCAATAATGCTGAAATTTTTCCTGATGGAAGATCTCTCTGCTGAAAGCTTCACAGAGTCTGATGAGCAGTTAGACCGTGGCCACGTTCCGCAGCCCAGAGGTGGCCACATCTCCCTGGTGCTTGCTCGTATCCCTCTGTGCTCCTTCCAGGGGCTGAAATGGGCAGGATGCAGCAAATTCCCAGCCAAGGGCAGCCCTTGGAGCTGCTGCAGGAAGAGGAGCTGTGGGCCCTGTCCCCGCTGCCGAGCTGGGCAGCTTTGCTGTAATTGCAGCGTTGGCTCAAGTGCTGTGGTTTTGCTCTGGGCTTTCTCTAGCACTTCATTCCCTCCTCTCTCCCACAAAAGTGGGGAGGATGGAGCCAGGTGACCACCAGGCTGTTCCCTGCGAGCTTCTGGGACTCTCAGGGATGCTGCTTTCCCAGGGCTGCTGGCAGCACCCACACTGTAAAGCTGGGAGAGGGAGAGGGGCAGGAGAAGGAGCCGGAATGACTTTGGGGTGGTGGCTGCAACATCCTTCACCTGCTGCAAGATACCCAGAGCCAAAACCAGCCCTCCCTCACCCTTGGATTGCTCTGTGTCCACCTTTCCTCATGGACATATCTCCCACCTTGCACCCAAGAGAGGTGTTTCCATTCTGCTTCTGTCCCCAAACCCGAGCGGAGCATCGCAACACCTCGACCTTCCTCTCTCTCCCTCGAAGTGCTGGGAGCCCAAACTTGGGAAGAAGTGCATTTAGAGATGTGCACTTTCCAGGCCCTTTTCTTAGGGGAAGAGCTGGCCCCCATGACACACCACATCTCCATAAGAAAGCTGCTGAAGGCCGGAAAAAAGCCGGCTTTGTTGGGCTTTCTGCAGCTCTAAGCACTGTGGGCTTTCGGTTTCCTCTCTTGTTTTTTCTCTTGAAGCTCAGCTTTCATCTCAGAGTATTTATTTTTCGCCGCTTGAAGGAGAAAAAAAAAAAAAGACTTATTTTTCTTTTCTTTATTTTTTTTTAAAAGAAATATATTTATTTTAAATTAAAATAGCAAATGTCTGCGCCTTTTAAGCAGAGGGAAGCAGGGCCGGTCTCTGGCGAGTTGCTGCAGGAAGGGGAACCAAATCTCCCCTTCTCCTCCCATCCCATCTCCCTGCGCTCAGCCCTGCTCCCCATCCGTCCCTGCTTCCCAGGTTTCCTTCTGCTCCCTTTTTTTTTTTCCCCCAGCTTTCTGTCCCACTTTCCCTTTCCCCCCCGTTGAATTTCCCTGCCCTTTGGGTCCGAGGAGCCCTAATTGGAACAGGCCGGCTCCCCTCCTGCTTCCTGCGTGGGAGTGAGAGGCAGCGCTTGTGAAAACAGTTCAAAAGTGCACACAAATTTTTGCCTAATCCTGCCTAAATAACAGGGGGCTCAGCCAGGGTGGATCTGCCCCTGCTCCAGGGCGGGGGCACCTGGGAAAGGCAGAGCTGCCCGAGGGGGTGGAAACCTGAGCTGGGGCCGAGGTGCCCCCGCGGTGCCCCCACGGTGCCTGGGCGCCTCGGTGGGGAGCGTGGGAAGGCTCTGGGCTCCAGGCCCCCCTTCTCCCCTCAGCCTCCTCTGATCCTGAGAAAGGTTTCTCTGCTGCTGAACCCTCCCAGCTGGGGGACGTTGGGAAATGTGCTCCTCAGCTTCCCCCAGGCCCGGCTCTGCCCTGGTTTGGATCCTTGGGATGGGGTGGAGGGGGCTCAGCGTGGACAGTGTCAGGCTTGGGGTGGGCTGGAGGTGGAGGGATCCAGGGGTTTGGTGGTCATGGACTCACTGTGGGCTCGTGGGAAGAGGGGGGAACCAAACCCATGTTGGTCCTTGCAGAGCCTCTGAGAAACTTGGAGTAACCATCAAGTGATCTGCTGGAAGGTCCCCTGCACATGGCAGGGAGGTTGGAACAAGATGATCTTTAAGGTCTCCTTCAACCCAAGCCATTCTATGATAATTTAGGCTGTATATAAAAAACAGCCTAATGAATGATTGCTGTGGGTCAGGCAGGTTAAATAAGTTCAAATAAAGCAGCAAACAAACCATGTTTGTGTATATTTAGAGAACTTGTCTCTCACTGGCAGTGCTGTACAAAAGCTTGAGTGCAACTGCAGCAGAAATTTAGAATTTATCCAAAAAGGTTTTTTGCAAGAAAATAGATTTGCCCTTGAAGAATGTATTTCTTTTCATTCCTTGTGTTAAAGAGGGCGTCCTCAGCTGGGGGATCTGTGCTTCGGCTTCCCCCATCCCTGACTCTGCCCCGGTTTGGATCCTTTGGATGGGGTGGAGGGGGCTCAGTGTGGACAATGTCAGGCTTGGGCTGGGCTGGAGATGGAGGGATCCAGGGCTCTGGTGGTCATGGACTCACTGTGGGCTCGTGGGAAGAGGGTGGAGGAGAGCAAACCCATGTTGGTCCTTGCAGAGGCTCTGAGAGTCTCCTCCTGATCCATCGTGGTCATCCCACGGTGGAGGGATGTCCTGCATTGTGGGCAGCTCCACGTGGGCTCAGGGAGGATCTCAGCTGCCTCAGGGCTCAAGGACTGAGGTGTTTTGAGGGAGATGGGCACAATTCAGGGAGCCCTTGGATGCGATGTCCCAAGGGATGATTTTTCTTGACTCTCGTCAAATGTTCTCGTTTGAAGCCAACCATATTCTCCCAAACTTAATCATGGAATCCCAGAAGGGTTTGGGTTGAAATGGGCCTTAAAGCTCATCTAGTCCCACACCCTGCAAGGGCAGGGGCACCTTCCACTAGCCCAGGTTGCTTCAACCTGGCCTTGGACACTTCCAGGGTTGGGGCAGCCACAGCTTCTCTGGGCAACCTGTGCCAGGGCCTGCCCACCCTCCCAGGGAAGAATCTCTTCCTAAAACTTAATTTAAATGTATCCTATTTCATTTCAAAGCCATTATTCCCCCTTGTCCCTGGGCCTCTCTCAAGCCACCCTGAAGTCCCCATGTTCTTCTCCTGCTCTGGGCCTGGGAAGAGGAGGAGTGGGACACTGGGCACTCTGGGTTCCTTCCCTCAGAGGTGGCTGCGGGGTCAGGTGGCTCCACTCTGACCCTCTGTACACCCATTTACACACAGGATGCCAGACAGGGACACTCTGGGGCTGGGATGGAAAAAAAAGTGAGTGGCCGAGGGGAGCTTTGAGGGGTCAGTGACCCCGAGTGGGAACTGGGGTGACAAATGCCTTTGCTCCCGTCCCTGTGCTCGGAGCATCTCTTCTATTTTCCACTCCTTGCCCTTGTGCAATCAGCTGCTCTGGCCTGCAGAGGAGCTTCTTGCGTTTTAAGGTCAAAATCCCTAAAGTTTGTAAATCCCAGGCCTTTAATAAGATCAGATGTGTGGAAATAGTTTATCCGAGCGGAGCCTGGTGAGAGCAGAGTGGGAATTTGGCTGGGGGCTGAACTCGGTGACCTCGCCCTCTCTGCTGCGGGTTTTCTCTCAGGCTCCGTGTCCCACGTGGGGTGGGGGCTTGGGGCAGGTCCCCCTTAGCACAGAACCCACCTGGGGCTGCAGAGGGGGTGTCAGGGCTGTCGTTATCCTCTTGTCTGTCTGAAGCCCCATTCCCAGGGGTGTCAGGGAGCTGGAGGGGTCTGGTTTGGTGAAGCCACCGAGCCCCCTCTTTGCCTTGCAAAGCTGCTGCCAGATGAGAAGTTGTCCCTCTCTGCCTCCCTTGTGTGAAGGCAGATCACTTCTCTCTGCTCCACAGATGCTGGAGCTGCTGGTGACAGTTTTCCAGGGCAACTGCAACTCCTGGTAGTGCTTAAAAATCAACCCATCACCCCCTGCCCAGTGTCCCAGGAGGAAGATCAAAGGTAGCTCCCTGTCTCAGAGGGAGGACGTGGCATGCAGGCAGCCAAGTGCACGTGGCAGCCGTGGCAGGGAGGCTTTGATGGGCCCCATAAAACCAGCCAGCACACCCAGCTCACCTGGGCCCTGCTGCTGCTCTGGCCTTGGCCATTAAAGCCCTGCAATCTCCAAGTGGAGCAGCTGGGCTCGGGGCTGGCTCTGTGTGGGCAGCACGAGGTGCACGAAGGGACATGTTTTATTTGGGTAAGATTTGATCAAAATCTTGGAAACGGGTTTCAGGTGGCAGTGAAAGCTGAAACCAGGCGAGCTGGTTGCTTTTGCTCCTGAAGCTCCGCTGTGCTCTGAGCTTTAGGAACCCCAAACTGGAGGTGAAGGGCTGGAGAACGTCGCCAGGGCTGCATTCTCCTCCATGGCAAGGAACTCCCCTGCACCCAGCAAAGCTCATGGAATTAGAATTGTTTGGAAGGGACCCCCAGGGATCATCCAGTGCAGCTGGACAGGACACCCCAGGTTACATCAGGCAGAGCTGGCTGAAGCCCATCATGCTCCTCAGACACTTAGGGTTTAACACAGACAACAATATTTAAGTCAACTCAGCATCTCCAAACCAGCAGAGACAGAATTTAGATGAAAAACCGTCCCTCCCCCGTGTGTTTCTCGGGTCACAAAGCCAAGCCTTGCCCACAAACACGTCTGCAGAGCTTTTCACCCACGTTCGGTTTGACCCACGTGAGTTTTCTGGAGCTGTGGGACCCTGCTGACCAAAGCAAGGCTTCTGTGAGCCTTTGCAGGCTCGGGGCTTCGGGGCTGCTCCGTCCTCTGCAGAAAAGTTAACAAGTAGCTGGGATTTTAACAGGAAAAAATAGATGATGTTTCAATCCTAAAGCTGCCGAGTACAACGTGTTTTCAAGGAGAAGCCTTGAAATGCACATTTGGGCTGATTCTGGTGTTTAAATAGAAACCCTTCTCTGGCATGGGATGGGTTTTTTTTTTCTTTTCTTTATTTGAAAACAGACTGTTTGCTTCTCCATGACCTCTCCCTGGGAATCACTTTTAAGTCTCCCCTGTTTTGACATGTTGTTTGTGCAGAGCTCAGCGTTCACCTTCCTAAACCGAAACCTTATGCCCCCGCTACTGAAAAATTGATTCTGCCTAAACCCAACCCCACGGGTCCTGCAGGAGAAAACAGGGGGATCAGGGAGAGGTGTTTGCTCTTGCAGAGATAAACCCAGGTGTTTTCACCCCCTCTTGGTGTCCTGCCTAAGGAGGTCACCTCCACTCAGGTTTGCACCAGTGATTCAGGGTAAAAGTTGGGGTCAGAAACGTTTTCTCAGCCCGACTCTGACTCATCTTCCCATGGCAGGCGGGAGCAGGAGCTGCTGTTTAACCAGGCAAGGAGGGGAGGGATTCCTGGGTGGTCCCTGAAACCACAGAAAGCAAAGCATTAAAATGTAACATGAGGATAAAGGGAAAGGGGCACTGAACCACTTTCTCCCAGTGTTATCTGGAGGCAGCAGATGGGAAACAGAGATAACAAGGGTGGCTGCTCATTTTTCCGTGCCCTCTCCAGCCAAATCCAGTAAATAATGAAGTGTAATTTGCCAAATAGCCCTTGAATGTGGGATTTGCTTTCGAAGGTCCTGATGCTGCCACTGTGGCAGCAATCCTGGATTTATGTGGGGAGGAACTGGGTCCCCAGAGACTTGGGGTCGGGAATTGTGCTGGTCCTGCCTGAGCAAAGAGCCTGCAAATCATTCCTTGAGTGCCCTGGTGACTGAGGTGGGAGGGGATTAAACAGAAGGGCTGATTTTAGGCTGGATTTTAATGGGGGCTGAGAGGTGGAAGAGGCAGAAGTGGAGGCAGAGAAGTTGCTCTGTTTGGCTTGGCAGTGGAATTGCATCCGTTGCATCCAAAGGATGATTTGGGGCTGCTTTGGTCATGGTCACCCTCACCCTGTGCTACAGAGCTGATCCATGGAACCACAGAGTCATTTGTGTTGGAAAAGCCCTCCCAGATCATCCAGTCCAACCATTTCCCCAGCACTGCCATCCCACCACCAATCCACGGCCCCACGTGCCACATCCACGTGTTTTTTGAGCAGTTCCAGGGGTGGTGGTTCCACCAGTGCCCTGTAATTCCATTGACCCAACCCTGAGATTCCCACCTGGAAAAAAACCCCAACAGTGTGTTGTTTGGCCTCTAAGGGCTGCCCAGGAGTTGGGCTGTGGAGGATGTGAGTGGAGCAGGATCCCCAGACTGGGTCAGACTGGGAAGCAGCTCTGCCTGGGGACTGCAGCGCTGTGTCCATCCTTGAATCCATCTTTTATCAGGGATTCACTCAACGCTGCCTAAAACAAGCGCTCACCAGCATTTTGCTTATTAAATCAGAGCTGAAATGAACTCAGAGCCATGGAAATCCACAGTGGCATTCCCATAAAACAGAGAATTCTTTCATTTTCATGTCCATGTCCAGCTATTCATGAAAACACCCAAGAGTTTGCCCATGTTGTCGTTTTTCCACTGAGTTTTCATGGAAAAATTTCCACTAGGCTACAGTGCTAAACCAAGCTCAGGTGGAATGTTTCCATGTGAGGCTGATAAAGTTCAGTTTTTGGGATGGTGGTTGTGGGAGGCTTTCCTTCTCCATCAAAGATGTTTTTCAGGAATACTTATAATGTAGGAAAAAGAGCCAAACCTTTATTCCATTTTTTTTCCCTCAAACGGTTGCTTTTGTCTGTGAAACTCTTGGGCTACAAATACCCACCTCCTTCCAAATAAATCAGGAAAAGGCATAAAAAAAAAGGAAAGGATGAGGTTTGCTTCTCACCAGGGCTCACTCCAGGCCTGGCTTGGCTTGCCCCTCTCTCCCCTGGGATGTCTGCACGTCCTTCGTGACTCGCCTGGATCCGTCACTCCGTGTATGATGTAACTCTGGGTTAACATGGGATTTTCCAGCTCTTTGTTTTCCCTTCCTCCTCAAATGGGTTTTCTGCTGGTTCCCCATCCTGCCTCAGCCTGCTGTCAGCTCCCTTTTTCGTGGAATCATGGAAACTCCCAGAATGGTTTGGTTTGGAAGGGACATTGAAGCCCACCCAGTCCCACCCCCTGCCACGGGCAGGGACACCTTCCACCAGCCCAGGTTGCTCCAAGCCCTGTCCAACCTGGCCTTGGACACTTCCAGGGATCCAGGGGCAGCCACAGCTTCCCTGGGCAACCTGTGCCAGGGTCTCCCACCCTCTCAGGGAAGTATTTTCTGGAATAAAGGATTTTCTAAGATTCTTTCATTTTTCCCTTGTTTGTCTCTGGACTGGGACAATGGAGCAGTAATTAAGGGATGCTTTTTTTCCCCCTATTTTCTTGCTCATCCTGGTGTGGGATTCTTTGCCTGCCTTGGTGTCTGGAGCTGCTCAGCTTTCTCCCAGGCTCCAGACACTCCTGGGATGGTGAAGCCCAGCTGGGTGATGTCTGGAAAGGTCTTTGGTCTCACTGTCCAGTTCCAGTAGCACATTCCATGTATCCCGTGTCACCTGGACTCCTGTCGCCTTTCCCACTCCCATGTCCTCATGGCCATCTTTCCCTCCTGCTTTTTTTTCAGACATGGAATGTGCAGATGTGCCTTTATTAACTCCCAGCAGCAAGGAAATGATGTCCCAGGCATTGAAAGCCACGTTCAGTGGCTTTGCCAAGGAGCAGCAGCGGCTGGGAATTCCCAAAGGTAAGACATGCTTTTCCCAGGGAGCAGCCGTGGTATCCACAGGGATTGTGTCCTCCAGCCAGACTGCCTGGAGCTCTCCATGAATTCTCCAAGGCTGCCATCCCGTTGTTGATTCTCTTCAGGTGTTGCCTCGTTTCTTGGCAGCTTCAGCTGGAAAAATGTGGATAAGTCATCTCCACTATAGGGAGGAGAAGCAGGAAGTACAACAACTAGTCAAACTGGCGACAGGGAGAAGCCAAAAAAACTGGAGAAAAGGGTGGGAGAAGGGGGTCAGAGAACTGATGGGATTATTGGAAGTCCCAAACAAATCCAAAGCTCATTGTCTGGAACACGTGTACAGGGGGGTGATCCAAGCTGGGCAGTGTTCCCTCACCACCCTGGTGCCCGTGGGCTGCCAGTCTCCGTGGGCTGAGGCTGTGCAGCTGGTTTTCCCGGGAAAGCTGCCCTGGTTGCTCAGTGCAGGGTCCCTCCTGCAGATCCCCAGCAGTGGACGGAGACGCACGTGCGGGACTGGGTGATGTGGGCGGTCAACGAGTTCAGCCTCAAGGAGGTGGATTTCCAGAAGTTCTGCATGAATGGAGCTGCCCTCTGTGCCCTGGGCAAGGAGTGCTTCCTGGAGCTGGCGCCTGACTTCGTGGGAGACATCCTTTGGGAGCATCTGGAGATCCTGCAGAAAGGTGAGTGCTGGAGTCTCCGCGGGGAGCGAGTCGTGCTGTCCTGGCCAGCCCGAGTCTGGGGCTCTCCAAAGAGCACTGAGGGGTTCACCTTGGGCTTGAACGCCAGGAAAAACATCTCATGGAGCCCAGCTTTCCAGCAGCATTCCAAAGGGGCATCCCCACTGGTGGTGGGCAAAGCAAATCCTGGCACTGCTTGAAAAGGGCAGAGTGTTTGTGCCGGATGCTGGGCAGGAACCACCGTGGGCAGGGACACTCTGCCTGCCTGGAATCCACGGTGGGATTTTCCAGAGCGTTTTTCCTCCGCTTGCTCAGCTCCTGTTTGAATTTTAGTGTTTCCTCCAGGAGAACTGGGCACAACACCACCACCAAATTCCCCCCTCATTTCCTAGTGGTGATTGGAAGCTGCTTTGCTTTCTTTCGTGTCCCAAAAAAAGGTGTTTCATGTCCCAGAAAGGGTGTTTCACATCCAGAAAATGGCATTTTTGGGGAGGAGAGGCCATCTCTGCCAGTCCCTGTGGGACAGCATCTAATTGCCATTGGCTGAGGGCACACAGGTTGATTTTGGCTGTTGATTTTCAGGGTCTGAAAATTCCCAGGAAATGCTGGGATTGTTTCTAAAGAGCAGGAGAAGAGCTGAACCCCTTAAACCTGGGCCATGAGCAGCAGCAGCAGCACCTGGGCTCCTTTTCCAGCTCCTTTTTGTGCAGAAATGTTTGCTTTCCTGGAACATCCCTTGTGCTGTCCTACTGACCCTGGTGGCAGGAAGGGGAGGGGTAGCACAATTATTCCTTCCAGGAAACCATTGACAAGTGGCTGTTAATTGCCAATTACTAATTTTACTGCTACCTGTGGTTTTCAGAAGGTAAACACTGGGCTCTGGGTAGGACAGGCTGTTTTTCTGCTCTTTCACTCTTTATCTGGGCTGTTCTTCTTTTGCATGTTTTTTATTGAGTGCTTTATATCAACAGCAGGTACTTTAACCAAACAAAGCAAAACCTTATGGTCAGCCCCATTTCTCCTTGTACCTTCCCACAGCCTTTCTTCACTGGTGTCCCTGGCTGGGACAGAAGGGTGGAACAAGATGACCTTTAAGCTCATTTCAACTCAAACCGTTCAGTGATCCTGTAATTCCATGATTTTTGGGGCTAGAACTCACTGGAGAGGGGTGGGATGTGCTGCAGGTACTGGCTGAGGCATCAGAGCTGGGTGTGCAGCTCCTTCCTGTAGATTCCCCACATGTGGAGGTGAACTTGGAGCTGTGATTTCACAGGAAAGTGGGAATCATGTTTTTATGTAGCACTGACACACACAAGGGTGTTCAGGCCCTGCAGTCTTGAGGATACCAAAGGTCTGGGGCAGCCAGGAGCTTTTACAAAGCAGCTGGAAGTCTTTGCTCCTGTTGTAACTCTTCTTCCAAAAGGCAGGAGAAGGATAAAGCTGAATTTCTGAGTGTCTCCAGGCTGTTGGTGTAGCCCTGGGAATCAAGAAGTCTCCCTTCTGTGTTTGGCTTTCCTGGGGACTTTGTCACTCTTGCACAGGCTGAGCCCTCTCTCCTCGGGTGGGTTCTCAACCCATGTCCCAGCAGGGCAGGGTCTGTGAAGTGTTTGGGGTGTAACCAAGAACTTCTAAGAAATAACTCCAAGGCCTGGTTTCTGTTCCCTGCGGGTCACAGGGCTCGTGGCAGTGGTAGCACATCTCCAACCCCTGCCAAGGCCTGGGTTGTGCTGGTGCTGCACAAACAGAAGGTGCCAAGTTGTCCCTGCCAGGTCCTTCCCCACCCGGGAGGAGCTGGGGGGTCTGAACTTTGCACCTAGGGATGGGATGTGTGGAGAGATCAAGGTCACACTTGTCTCTCCATCCTCCCCATCCACCCACCATCATCCCTTGGGGGTGTTGGTGCTGGGGGTGATGCTTAGCCCCGAAATGTTTGGCTTTACCTGTCCCGGGGTCGTGCTGGGACACGCTGTGACCTCGCTGTCCCCTGGGCTGACCTGCCCTGGGAGCTCTGAGTGACTCATGTACCACAGACTGCTCAGGGTTATAAAAAGGTAGCAGATGGGCCACTTCTCCCTGCTTGGATTCGGGTATTTTCAGGCCTATTTTCCCAAGTCTTCCTAAAATAACCCCCTGAGTTACCAGCAGTCAGCAGCGAGCGTGAGCGCGGCCCAAGGTTGCTCCCCTGCTCTGTGGTCACCCACCCTGAGCCTTGGCAGCCACCATGGGGAGAGCTTTTCTCATTAGTCCTCTGTGTTTGCACAAACCCTCCTTTTGTCAGGGAATATTTTCCACCCTGCAATCCCCAGGAGAGGGCCAGAATTAGGCTCCTTGCGAGCAAACGTGCGTTATCTTCGCTTGGCTCCTCTCGAGCCTCAGCAGAAACAAACACAACCCAGAGCTGCCTGTGAGGGGTGGGGGGGTTTATTTTGGTTGCCCTCTGCAAAGGAAAGAAAATCTCCTGTGCCAGGATCTGTGCCCACAATGCCACGTTGGAATGAGAAAGGTGTTGGTGGAAAAACTGGTGAGGGGAGGAGCAGCTTTTGTGTGGGAAAGCGAATCCAGCGCCAAGCCCAGGAGCACCAAAGGGCTTGGAAAAAGCAACAGGCAGCAGGGAATCTGTGCTTTGATGTGCTCTGTGCTCTTTCCCAGTGAATTGTGCCTATAGAGAGGCTAAAATTTGGCACTCTGCCCACACATACACAGTGGAGGCTGGGCCAGGAATTGGGTCGTGGACGGTGGGACAAAAGCGCTTTTTGGACATGGAATGTTCTCCCTGCATCAGGTGCTGCACAGGCTGGGAATTAGCATTAATTAGGGGTTAGAGGAGCTGAGTTTGGTGTGTGTTACCCACTCCCTTGCACACACCTACTGCTGGTCTAAAAATAGGGGTTTTCAGGGAAACAACTGCCCTTGTAAGGTGAGTTTTTTCAGAGCTCACACATGGAAGTGTGATCAGCAACCCTCGGGAGGATGGAAGACAACAAAGACCAAGTTCAAGCAAGGAAATGATGCAACTGGTGTTTCAGAAGCACCTGGAGCCTCTGACTGAGAAAGTTGTTGCTCTTTGGGTTGGGTTGGTTTGGTTTAAATCTGGCCATACCTGCAGCAAGAATTCCCAAAGTGCCTCAAGTTTCCGTGACATTTCAGCTCTTAATTAATTTCTGTTCCTTTCAACGTCCCAGTTGAACCCAGAGAGGAGCATTTTAGGAAGTTCAGACCTCTCTGTGTGACAGCAGGTCTTGCAGAGCACAAATGTGTGACATTTCCTTCCTTTCCTCTTTGCAGAAGAGGTAAAACCATACCCAGCAAACGGAGCCAGCACGACGTATCCCGAATCCCGCTACACCTCCGACTACTTCGTTAGTAAGTCTCCATTATCAGTGTCATTCCAGGTGCTTCCAGGCATGGAAGTGCCTCTTGGGAGAGATTAGTCTGCATCACATGAGGACTTGTGCAAAGTCATGTTGGGTTTAGGGTTTGTTTAGGAGCCACCTGTATTTTTGGTGTCAGATTTTGCAAGTGGTGTTTGTTCGAAGCTGTAGGTCAGCAGAGCTTGGAAGAGACTTCAACACTCCTGAGTACTGGGAATTGTTAAAAACGTGTTTAAAAAGGAAGGGAATGGGGGAAGAAGGCTTGATTCTGGATTGCTAGGAAGGAGCCCAGCAAGGAAAGGGATGAGTCCTCAATCTGCACTCCTGCACTTCCCATTGCCATTGGTTTGGAGATGTTCTGTGAGCACATTTGAAATCTGGGAGGTATTTCATGAACCAGCTAAAAAACCCCAGATGACCTGAAGAGGAGAGATTTAGCTGAGGTGTTAGGGAGAAATCCTTCCCTGTGAGGGTGGGCAGGCCGTGGCACAGGTTGCCCAGAGAAGCTGTGGCTGCCCCTGGATTCCTGGCAGTGTCCAAGGCCAGGTTGGAAGGGGCTTGGAGCAACCTGGGCTGGTGGAAGGTGTCCCTGCCCATGGCAGGGGACAGAACAGGATGGTCTTTTATTTCCCTTCCCACCCAAACCAGTCTGGGATTCTATGATTCCATGATTCCATGATTCAGAGAATCAGGATTCCAGGCTCTGGCCGGTGAGGAGAGGTGACTGTGGAAATTGTTCACCTATTACAGTCATCAGTGAAACAGTTTTGCCCTATAACTCCTTTGTGAGACTCCATTCTCCAGGATTTTCCAGCTCCTTCCCTCTGGCAGCTCTCCCCGGGGGAAGCACATTGGTGATGGCTGAGGAAGCCTTTAAATTTTGTTAAAGTACTGCATTTATAAGACAGGATAAACTTTTAGAAACCTCAGCCAATAGACGTTTAGAAACCACCTCTAGCTTTTAGAAACCCTTCCCAAAACTAGTTCCCAGTTGTGGCAGGTGTTTTATATGCAAAGGCACTGCAGGTCTGGCTGTGGGTGGGGAGGCTGGGGAGGCACTGAGCAGTGCTCAGGTTTACTTTGAGCTTTTGGGGATCTTTTTTATTTTGATGTTCCTGTTCTGCCACCAGGTTATGGCATTGAACATGCCCAGTGTGTGCCTCCCTCTGAGTTCTCCGAGCCCAGCTTCATCACAGAATCCTACCAGACCCTGCACCCCATCAGCTCCGAGGAGCTGCTGTCCCTCAAGTACGAGAGCGACTATCCCTCGGTCATCCTGCGGGACCCGCTGCCCACGGACCCGCTGCAGACAGACTATTTCACCATCAAGCAGGAGGTGGTGACACCTGACAACATGTGCATGGGACGTGCCAGCAGAGGTAAAGCCGGGTCTAAGCCCAAGATTTGCCGGGGTTCTTGCTGTTCTCCCTGGGACAACGTCAGTGCCGCCCTCCCTGCTCTGGGAGGTGTCACCAGGGAGACATTTCCCGACGTGGGTGTCTTCTGGAGTTGGATTCCCTTGGTGGCTTTGAGCCCTCCCTGCCTTTCTCTCCAGGGAAAACTTGAAGAAGGTCTTTTTTTTCTCTCCTCCACTGCCTGTTTTTACAGCACCTGCAGAAATGTGGCGTTTCTGGCGCTGGGCTGTGATGTCAGACTCGGGGGAAAGGGCAATCAGCTTGGAGGTTATTGGGGAGGACAAACTGCTGGGTGGTTCTATAAATCCCATTTTTTAGGAGACCAGGCAAAACCCCACCAATTATTCACAAGTTCTCATCAGGAATTACTGGCCAGGGCTCTGAAGAGTTTTACACTCGATGATCCAAAGCCTTTATCCGTTATCTTCATGGATATTCTGCTGAATCCAAGCCCTGGGCTTTGTCAGGAGGGGCAGATTGTCAGGGGCTGAGGCAGCAGCAGAGCTGAAGGACCTTCTGAATCCTCCTGCTACAGCCTGACAGCTCCAAAGAGTTAGAGGTACATGATTCCTGTTTGAGATGATGGGATTTAAACACCTAAGCACTTGGGAGGATCTGAGCTCAAATAATTAATAATTTCCAATTAATATGATTAAATTCAGAACATATGGGGCCCAGATGCCCCAGTGCTTTGTAGCCACATCACTCGGTGCAGGGTGAGGATCTGGCTCCCAGTCAGAGCAAAAACTGAATCCACAGAGCTCAAAGTCACTGCCAAAGGGGCTTCGTTATCTCCTGATTCCAGGCAGGGAACCCGAGGCACAGGGAAGGGATCTGACCTGCCACCACCCCCTGAATGGAATCCAGGTGTCCCCAAGCCTCGAATTCCTCCTGGTGATGTGTTGCTGTGAGCCAGGTTTGATGTGGAACATGCAAACCTGTTGATCAGCTCTGAGAGCTGAGGAGGTGCTGCCTCCCCTTTGCAGCCCTGCACTGCATGTCCTGGCTCAGAGCTGCTCATTTCAGGCTTCTCATTCTTCTTCCAGCCTGACAGGGAAGTTATTATTTGTGTTGTTACTTCTCCTTCTGGCAGAGGCGACCTGGATGAGCCAGGAGGGGCGGCAGGGCTATAATTTTGGGCGACCTTCTCTTTCTGTGGTTGCTTTTCTGCCTGAATTTCGTCAGTGCCTTTCCCTTTTCTTGACCTTTCCTTTGACACAGGTGATTTCATAATTCTCCTCGAAATGCAATGATCCAGGAAGGCTTTTGCAACTGTACCTCAGTGGCAAACCTCAAAATGGTTTCAGGGGAGGGAAGAAAGAGCCCTTAATGCTGTTGTTAGCAAAGACTTGGATATAATGATCCCAACAGGCTGTGCTCCCACTGGCACACATTTCAGCCCTGGAAAGGGCTTTGGGTGGCAGAAATCCTCCCAGAAGGGTAGAAAGAAGCTTTAATATAAAGCAGAGCCCAGCTAATTTATATTTATGTGTGTCTTTAGCTTGCATTATCTTTAGAGTTGAGTCTCTCACAAAGCCAGGCCCTTGAGCATCACTCAGGAAGAGGATTTCCAGTGAATTGGCTTTTGTGGGGGCTGTAGGAGTGAATTCTGTGCTCCCATGGGAGTTGTTTCGCTCTGCCTTATCAGAGAGGGCTCCTGGCTGGAAAGTGGAGCTGTCAAACTCTTTTAAGCTTCTCCTGGGCTGGTGCAAGGCGTGTTTTTTTTCAGTTAGGCCAAGTTGAGGTGAATTTTCAATGGATTGACACAAACCACATCCCTGTCAGGTTTTTAAGTCCTTTTCTAAGTGAGCTTGTGCTGCAGGACTGCTCAGGGAATTGGTTATGCCAATTAATGCACACATATAGCAGTGTTGTTCTCCTTTAGCAGGATTCAGGAAAGCACTGAAGTGTATCCTGTGGAATCCTCAAAATAATAAAAGGAACAAAACCAAAAGTGAGTTTGAAACCTGGATATACCAATGGATCCAAACAGCCAAGGATTCCAGGCCAGCAATCAGGGCAGAGCCTTCATTAGCTGAGTCTTTGCACAGCAAGTGCTCTTCAGACTACAACACAACAAATATTTAGGGGAATGTGCCAGCTCCCTTCCACGTTCCCCTTCCCCTGGGATTCACTAGCCAGGCCCAGGCTGCGGGTAGCTCTGCCAATGGAAATTTCTCCAGGAGCTCTTGCACAATCCCAGCAGCTGTTTTTAGCTTGGTTTGGGAAATTAGTGAACTTGAATGATCCTGTTACGCTCGCAGTTTGTCAGTAAAGATGTTGAGCAATCAGCAGCGTAAGGGAGATCAGAGGAGCAGCTTCAGTTTGTTCTTTGGCTCCTTTTTTAGCTCTGTTTTAAGTACAGAGGGTGTATTGCTGTCTTCAGTGGGTGTAAATCAGCACTGCTGAGGATCTGGCCTCTCATGTTCTGGTTTTCACTAAAAATACCCCAGAGAGCAGCTTTGATACAATCCAGCTGTGCTCACCTTACCAGAACTGGGAAAAGAGCTGCTTGAGCTCTCAGCCCTTTGCTCTCCTCCTCCATCAAATCTGCTGCTCCTTGGGGATTTGGGGCTGGAAGCTGCTTGGAACATATGGCAAGAAAGGGCTGCTGGGGAGTTTTGGAGGAAACATCAGAAGTAAAGGAGCTGGGGCAGTGCCCGTGGATGGGCCTGAGCAGGGTTTATATGGGGCTGGCAGAGGGAGCAGGGGATTTATTGGGGACCCCCATATCTTACAGCAGGAAGAGACTCATAGAAATCATAAAGTAACAGAATGGTTTGGGTTGGATGGGACCTTAAAGCTTGTTTCAACCCCTTGCCATGGGCAGGGACACCTTCCACCAGCCCAGGTTGCTCCAAGCCCTGTTGAACCTGGCCTTGGACACTTCCAGGGATGGGGCAGCCACAGCTTCTCTGGGCAACCTGTGCCAGGGCCTCCCCACCCTCTGAATAAAGAGGCCCTGGAGCGCCCATGTTTAGTCACCAGAACTCAGTCTTGAATATGGAAAGTGAACTGATTCTCTGGTGTTGCCTTTTTGAAAGAGGGGGACCATTTCCAGCCAGCCCCTGGGCACCAGCCTCGGGGAGAGAGAGGCAGGATTTGGGGGGCTGCCTCTGTCTGTCTCTGAAGTTTTCCAGGGCTCTGAATGAGGGATCCAGGTCCAGGTGCAGGTCCAGGCTGCACTGGCTGTGGAGATGAGGCGTGGAGGGGCAGGTGAAGCTCCTGTGCCATCCATCGCCTCTCACCTGCTGTTCCCGCTCTCCAGGTAAACTGGGAGGGCAGGACTCCTTCGAGAGCATCGAGAGCTATGACAGCTGTGACCGGCTGACGCAGTCCTGGAGCAGCCAGTCCTCGTTCCAGAGCCTGCAGCGCGTCCCGTCCTACGACAGCTTCGACTCCGAGGACTATCCGGCCACCCTGCCCAGCCACAAGCCCAAGGGCACCTTCAAGGACTATGTTCGGGATCGGGCCGACATGAACAAGGACAAGCCTGTCATTCCTGCTGCTGCCCTGGCTGGATACACAGGTAGGGATTCCCCATTCCCTGGGAATTCCCTGTGGAGCAGCTGGGGAGGATCATCCCCAGCAGGGCAGAGCCTCTGGGTGCCCAAGGTCTGTTGGTGCTGTGGGCTGTGAGGGAGGGGTCTGGGGGCCTCTGGAGCACCCAGAATCTGTGTTGCTGGTTCAGTGGGTTGTGACTGAGGGGGTTTGGGCCTCTCTGGGGTGCCCAAGGTCTGTGTTGCTGTTTATTGGGCTGGGATGAGGGGTTTGGGGGTCTCTGGGGTCAGCCACGTGCATCAGGCACAGCTGAGAGCACCCAGCCCCCAGGGCTGCAGCTCCTTGGAATGTGGGCATCCCACACCTCCTGCAGCACGTGGGACCTGGCAGAGGGAAGGCCTGTTGTTCCACTCACACCTGGCTGGGGCTGGAAGGGGCAGGTTGGATTCCTGGGAGCACAGGGTGGTGGAGAGCCCACATTCCCGCTCTGACACTGTGTCGGCCACTCGTGGTTTCCCCCTCAGGCAGGAGCAGCTGCATCCCAGCACTGTGGGATGGGAATGATCTTCCCCCCTCCTGCACAAGGAATCACTTGCTTTTGCTCCGTACCTTGGTGTGAGGCAGGGCTGGGACGGTGCCAAAGCGTCATCCCAAACATTTTCCATTGCCTGCTCTGGGAGAGATGAGAAGGTGATAGGCCATGGAAACTCTTCTGGTGTGACAGCCCTGCAGCAATCTGGCATCTCCACGCAGAGAGGCTTGCTGGGCTGGGGCTTCCAGCTAAAACTGAGCTCATCCTTTCCACGGCTTTTCCCTGTGCTCCGAGTGGAACTCAGGGCAGTTCCTGCCAGCTCCCCTTGCTCTGCACACACATCTCTCCAGGCCCAGCTGGGAGCAGCTGGTGGAAAGAGTTTGTGCCGATAAGGATCAGCAGGTTCGGAGCAGATCCTGAGGTGTGACTGTCCTGAAATCTCCTCCCACGCTGCTCAGCTCATCTTAGGGCTGATCTCGAGCTTTTTGTGAGGGTGGGGAGAGGGGCAGAAGGAAGGAGAGGTGGGGAGATAATTTTAGGAGTGTAAAAAAGGAAGTGGTTTGTTGCCGTAGCTGTAGTTAGAAAGAAAGCCCAGCCCTGCCTCCTCAACTGTACCAAGGCCGTACCAATATAAGTGTGTTCTGCTGTTCCTGAAAGGATTTTGGCTTGGGGGATGTGGTGGGAAGAGGCAGGAGGGGTAGGAGGGACTGTGCCCAGGTTCTTATCCTCTGCTGTGCCACAGAAATTGCTGTGGATCCCGAAAAAAGACCCCGGTGACCGCAACTCGCAATTTGCATTCCCATTTTCTCCCAGGAATGCCTTTGGAAGTGCTCTGGGTATCCAGTGCCTGGGAAGGAGCACTGGAAGAATGTTAACATCTGGGGAAACTGAGGCAGGGAGGTGCTGGCAGCTCTATTTTCCGAGCTGGATGTTTCCCCTCCACATTTGCTGTAGCTCATGGAAAAGAGTGGAAAAGAACCACCCCCGCAGAGAGGCAGGAGCTGAAGTCAGAGGCTGGATGGACCCTGTGCTTTTCCAAGGAATATGAGCACCCCAAAGGCTGTCCTTGGACTGGTGCCACCAGGAAGGGGGGACTCGGGTTCCTGCAGTGCCAGAGCACAATTCCAAGCCCTCCGTGCAGTGTAACATTTTCCCTCAGCTCATTCTAAACCTCCTTTGGAGCTGGGAAGAACATCCCTTGGCCCAGGCACTTGTGTGTGATCAATAAGTGGGAAAGCCTGATTTTTTTATTTGTTTTTGCACTGCTTCACTTGAGAGACTTTTAAATGTTGAGAGGAAAATCCAGGATCACTCAGAAACCCTTGGGCTGGGCTCTGCTTGCTCTCTCCAAAGGCTGCTGAGCAATATTCAGTCCTCCTGCAACCATGTCCCTTTTGCCAGTGGGAATGGTCTCTGGGTGGGTGTACTTTGCAGGCAGGTGACTCCAGAGGTGTCCTCTGACCCTTTGCAAGCCCTCTGGGCTGTCAGCACCTTAAGTGTTCCGTGCCAAGGGCGGGTGCAGAGCAGAGCTGGGTGGCTGTGAGAGCAGTGGGAGCGAGTGTTGTGTTACAAACTGCAGGAGAACTGGGCACTCTCAAAACGTATTTCTGCCCAAAAACGCCATTCAGGCTGCCCAGAACTGCTGGGGGCTGTCTTGGGCCAGCAGAGCAAGGAGTGGGGGACTCAGGCAGAGCTGTTGGTGCTTTCTTTGCTTTGCTCTGCACTCCTCTGACTTTGCTGGGGGAGGAAGGGCTGTCTCGCAGCTCCAGCAGAGGAACTCGTGCCTGGGCTCTGGCTGTGGCTCTGGGGAGGAGGTGGAGCCTCCAAACGAGCAGAGCAGGGGATTGACAGCCCAGGGTCCCAGAACAAGACCCCCAGGTTCCACTTCTCCCTCTGCAGATCCCTTGAGCCCACCCTGCACACGCACCCAGCACCCAAAGGCGCCGGGTAGGGCTGGGCCGTCACATCTTCACCTCCAGGCCTTTCTGCTGGTTGAGAACCCAACAATATTTTTCAGCTTTGGTTACCAGGGGCCTGTTTTTGTGGTGGTGGTGGCCCAGGGAGGTGGCCCAGTGCCCTGTCACAGCACATCTCTGATGGTATCTGCCCCGGGAGGTGCAGGCTGGGCTGAGAAGGTGCATTTTGGCGGAAGCTCCGTTGGTGTCTGGTGTGTTCTTGGTGTTTGATGTGTTCTTCAGCAGCTCCGAGAGCTCCTCAAAGCTGCCTTATCTGCCCCCACATCTTGACCTAATTTAACAAGTTGCCATGGTTGCTCAGATAGAGGTTGATGCAATTTTCTTATCTTTCCTTTGAAGGAGAAATGTGATTGCTCAGGAGTTGGTGAAGTTCAGTTGCCATGGCTGCAGGGAGGGCCAGCTCTGGACACCTGGGTGTGGAGCCAGAGCTTGGCCAGCTTGAGTGTCACTCAAAGGAGCAGCTGGAGCTGTGTCAGGGCAGGGTCAGGTTGGACCTCAGGACAAGGTTCTTCCCCCAGAGGGTGGTTGGCACTGCCCAGGCTCCCCAGGGCAGTGGGCACAGCCCCAAGGCTGCCAGCGCTCCAGGAGGGGTTGGACAACGCTCTGAGGGAAAGGTGGGATTGTTGGGGTGTCTGTGCAGGGCCAGGGGTTGGACTGGATGATCCCTGTGGGTCCTTCCCAACTCAGGAGATTGTGATTCTACATCAAGCCAGATTTGGGGGTTCTGCCAGCAGACAGAGTGCATCTGTTTCATTCAGGCAAGCCGTGGGTCAGGGGGTGTGTTGGCTGCTAAACCTCCCCTTGGCTCAGCTGAGCTCAGTCCAAGCTGCCTGGTTCAGCAGCACAGCAGTGTTGGGGTGGGTGGGTGGCTGGTGCTCAGCTCTGGGGCTGTGCCATGCCTGGATCCTGCACTGTGCTGCTCCTGGTGACTCCCACGGCCCCCAGCCCCCGTGTGGGACCTGATGCTGCAGGCCAAGCAGCGCTGGAGCGCAGCAGGGTGAGCAGCCTGTGCTGGGGGCAGCGGGCTGGGACTGACCCTGCCGGGCTCGGGCCTCTCGGCTGCTCGTGCTGCCGCTCTGCTGCCCAGAGGAGCCTCAGCTTGGTGATGGCCACGGAGCACTGAGTTGGTTTTGGTTCTCTGGAGCAGCTGTGTGGGCTGG
Organism: Lophotriccus pileatus; assembly: GCA_035583135.1. Taxonomy (NCBI): domain Eukaryota; kingdom Metazoa; phylum Chordata; class Aves; order Passeriformes; family Tyrannidae; genus Lophotriccus; species Lophotriccus pileatus. Next base: position 843,181 of record JAWWES010000067.1, read on the forward strand.
GAGCCGAGCTGTGGGCTTTGTTTGCTCTGTGGTGTGCAGGAGCCGAGCGTCGCCTGCGCCGGCCGGGGCTTTCCAGCACCCTGACGGCTGAGCTGCCACAGCCCCAGAGCTCAGCCAGGCTGAGCTGCTGCTGCACTTCACTGAGCAGGCACTGCAGGGCCCCTCCCGAGTGCCTGTTGGGGGAGACAGGGAGGAGAGAGGGATGGGAAAGGTGCAATCAGCCAGACCTTGATCCCACATCTGCAAGGCTGATGGTGGTGCTGTCCTTGCCCGGTTGGGAAGCTGCTGGTGCTTTTAAAGCCAGTCTCAGCACCTAAAGAGTTAATGCCCCTTGAGTGTGTCTCTCAGACTGATGTTATCCTGTTATCACCCTGCCCTTAAAGAATCTGGGAGGCAGTGGAGGGAGCAGCCCCCTCGCACCGATGTTATCTCCCCTGAGCACCCAGAGGCTTCTCTCTCCTCCAAACCTTTCTGCCCAGGCCAGATCCCACCCGGTCCTCGCTATCAGCGTTCACAGGGCCGTGTCCATGGGGCCCAAATTTGCTGCCAAACCCCTCTGCCCCGTGTTGTCTGTGGTGCAGAGCCTCTGAGCAGCCTCTGTTTCGGAGTGATGTTATCAGTGACCCCAAGTGAAAGCACACAGCTGCTGTTTTGCAAGAAAGCCGAGTTGGTGCCAAAGAAAGTGGGTCTCTGTCAGGACACCTCGGGTGCTGCTTCCCGTCCCCTTGTTGCTGTGCTGTGGCTCTGAAGCTCCCACCAGCCAGTTCCCCCACGTGCTGTGGTCACCAGCATCCAAAATTCCATCAGCACCCCTCTCCCAGCACGCTCCAGGGATCCCTCTGTCCCTGGCATCCAGAGCCTGTGCAGCAGCGTTCCTGGAACCATCAGCATCCTTCCCGTGCTGCTGGAGCTGTGTGCCTGTGTGGGCACCTGCAGCCACAGCCCCCTGGGGGCAGGGGAATCTGGAGATGCAGGAAGCCACCCCAGCAGCCCAATCACAGAATCCACCAGGTTGGAAAAGACTCTGAGATCACCGAGTCCAACCTTTGACCCAACACCACCTTGTCACTGAGTGCCACATCCAGAGTCGTCTTAAACACCTCCTCACACCTCCAGGGAGGAGGTGTTTAAACACTTCTTAAGCACTCCACCACCTCCCTGGCAGCCCATTCCAATGGCTGAGCACTCACTCTGGAAAGAATTTCTTCCCAATGGCCAGCCTAAATGTCCCCTAGCACAGCTTCAGACCGAGCCCTCTTGTCCTACTGCTGGTTCCTGGGAGAAGAGACCAACCCCCACCTGGCTCCAACCTCCTGGCAGGGAGTTGTAGAGAGTGATGAGGTCTCTCCCCTGAGCCTCCTCCTCTCCAGGCTCAACAACCCCAGCTCCCTCAGCCTCTCCCCACAGGACCTGTGCTCCAGTCCCTTCCCCAGCACAGCAGCACCTCTGACCCCGTGCAGTGCAGGGGGTGGTGTGAACCTGCTCCTCTGTGCCTCTGGGGCCCTTCTCACCTCCCCAGGGTGTGGAGCTTGAAGGTGGGACTGGTTCAGTGGCTCCTTCTCCACCTGCCAGACGTGCAAACAAAACCAGCCCCACGCGTGGCTGCCCAACCGTGGAGGGGCTGAGCCCCCCCTGAGCTGCTGCAGCCCCAGGGTGGTGGGGAAACAGCAGCTCTGGCTCTGCCTCTGCTTTGTTTGGTGTTGCACAGCAGCTCAGGGCCTGCAGGGCCACCCTCAGGGGGGATGTGAAGCTCCTGAAACCTCCTTGAGCTTTGCCAGACGCCTCTGGAGCTCAAGGGAAGGTTGGATGGTGCTTCCAGGCACGTGGTGGGATTGTTGGGTTGTCCTGTGCAGGGCCAGGAGTTGATCCCTTCTCACTTCTGTGACCAGTCCTCCCAACACCTTCCTCCTGGGAGCAGAGCAGGTGCCTCAGGAAAGCAGCTCTTGCTCAGAGTTGCCCACCTGACTCTTCTCCTGACTATGATCATGGCCAAAAGCACGTTGCTCCCCAAGGAAGGTGCTTTCTGGGTCCTTCCCTGCTTCTTTTCACACCTGTTTTTCGGAGATGCCTCCCCCGAGCTCCACCACTGCCCTCCCAGCACTTCCCACCGTGTGACTCCTGCACCGATCCCGGCAGGAGCTTGGCCTGACGAGTGATGGGGACCAGCTCTACTGTGTCCCGACACTTTGGGGGGACTGGGGACCAGGGTGCCATGGAAGGGGGCTGGGGCAGGGTGAGTGAGATGACACATGAGTGAGGTGAAGGCTGTTTTGGAGACGTTGCCATGACCACTTGTTTTGTTGGGTTTGAACCGCAAACCGCGGAGCCCCAGCAGAGGTGCAGCTCTGGGGGGGTGGGGGGAGGTGTTTTTTAGGTGTTTAGGGTTTTTTTCTCTTCTTTTCTTGTTTGAAAGAAGGAAAACAAAAGAGAGGCCGTTGAGATGGGTGGTGTGTGAAACCCTCTGGAGAGAGAGAGAGTGAGGATGAGTCGTTTGGGGCCGTGCCCTCCCCGGTTTGGCACCATCTGCCCCAGCCGGGCGGTGCCACCAGCACTGCACCAGTTTAACTTCCCAGTGGTTGGGAATGGGGTGGGGGACCTCCAAACCTGACCCAGGGGTGGTGTGGCACCACACCCTTTGCCCTGGGGACACCCAGGGGTGCCCTCAGGGGGCTGGTTCCGCTGCAGGAGCCGCCTGTCCTCCGGCTCCCGAGGAATATTTTCCCCCTGACGCCGCAGAATTCCTGTGGTGTGACACTCCCTGCTCAAGGACCCTGTTCAGTGCCACCAGGGCCAGACAGGGCCCCCATTGTGGCCCCTCTGGCGGGTGCTATTCTGAGCAGCCCCAGGGGTGCTGGAGGTCATCCCCCACCCTCTGATCCTCCCTTGTCCTTTGTGGCATGGGGGCTGCCCCTGTTCCCCAGCCAGGGCTGGGATTGCTCTGGGAATCTCCTGACAGTGCATGGGGCATAAAAGTTGCCTTGTGTCCCTCTACTCCACGCCTGGAGCTGCATCCAAATCCAGGCTGCAGGAACACCCCAGTGATGGGTGGGTTTGGAGATAACCAACAGGTCCTGGGGGGATGACACTCACCAGCTGTGCCAGCCTGGGACAGTCTGTGTCTGCTCGTGGAACAGAGTGATCCCAACCAGGCATCCCGAAGGGGATTTCCAGCCCTGGATGGGGCTGAGAGGAAGGGTTGAAGCAGAAGGGATGGAAAATGGGCACAGCTCCTGGGCTGCACACACCAGCCTGGCAGCTGTGGACATGTGACATCCAGGAGTGGCATGGCTGCATGAGCCAAGGGTTATCTTGAAAGCCCATGGGAAAAGAGGGTATTTCCCAGGATCTCCCTGCTAGTCTGCAGAGCAGGTGAAAGGAGCTCATTTCTGCAGATCTCTCTCCTAGCACTAATTGCAGCTGCACCAGATGATTCCAGCGCCCCTTCCCTGCTCCGTTCACCCTCCTGCCCTCCTGGTTTTGGGCACACAGGCTCGGGCATGTGCCGGGGTTTGGCTCCTGCCACCTCCTGCCTGGCTGACATCTCAAGGTGCCCTGGCTGGCACATCTGCAGGGCCCCTCTGCCCTCCCCTGGGGCAGGGAGGGTGTGTGTTTACAAGAGCTGGGACATGCCTGGAGCCTGGAGCAAACACATTCTTCACATAATTGCTTGTCCAACACAGAGGAATTTGGGGGTTTACGTGTCCCACAGGCAGCTCGGAATAGACCTCGGGAATCCCTGTTCCAAGGATGACACTGCTTCCTTTGGAAATCCCAAAATACCCGGCAGAGGGTGGCAGGAGCCCTACCTTGCTTGCTGGAGGGAGGGCAAGAATTCCTGGGTTTCCCCAGGGAAAGATCTCCCTGCCAGCTGGAAGCCAAGCAGGAACTGCACTGGCCACTTGGCTTGGGGTCAGTGACACTCGAGCCTCCAAAGGCTCCTGCAGAGCCAGGATGGCCCAGAGGGTTTGAGGGCACTTCCTTACCCAAGAACCTGGTCTCTGGGAGATGGGCTTCCATCCATCTTATTTTGGGGGAGGAATCAACAAAAAATCCTTGTCCTTTGGTTGGGCAGGAGAGAGGTTTGAGGGGATGGAGCTGGTCTCGCTTTGGTCTTGTCTCCTTGGCTACATCTCTGTTACCCTGATTTGGGGGTTGGAGGCTCCCTGGCTGTGTGCAGGGAATTGGGCAGATGGGCCAAGACAAACCATCTCCTTGGTAATTCACCTGACATTCCCCATGGAAGACCTCAGTGGCCGGAAAACCCTTTTCCCTGATGTTTTCACTGTGTTTATTTCTCTGCTGTAAATAGGTCCAAGCTTTGAGATGTTGGTGGCATTTCAGGCCAGGCTTTTGGCTCTTCCTTTTGAGATGAGAGGCAAAGGCTCATCTGAATTTCCTCCCTCCTTTTGGCTGGGATAACCCAGCTCCATCCCTACTAGAGTCAGTGTCTTGGCCAGCTCCTGCCGGGAGCGACAGGCTGGAGCATTTCCCGCCGAGTCTCTTCCCACTTCCAGGCAGAAATGATGCTGGGAGCTCCCTGCTTTGTCCTGCCCATGGCTCTGATAAACCCTAGGGCTTGGCAGGGAACCCAGTGCCTCCAAAACCCAGGAGGGTTAACAGGAGGGAAGCAGCTTGGGAAGGGCTGGATGTGACACACGATTCCCCTGTCCTGGAGCCAGCTCCCTCATTTCCTCCTCCCAGCAGCAGCTTGGCTGCTTTTGAGTCATCTCAAACTCTTCCCTCCGTGGGTTATCCCACAGCCACAGCTCTGACAGCTTCCATTGTCATTCCTGGGAACAGGCTGGGCTCCATCCCTTTTTCTGAGCCCGTGGCTCGTTCTTTCCCTGCTTGAAGCTCGTGCTCGTCGCTGTCAGCACTGGGTTCATCCCGGCCTGATCCAGCCTGTGCAGTTCCTTCTGGGATAAATCATTTCATCCATTGTCTGGCTCTGTTATTATTATTAGGGATATATCCTAGACTGGGTTTCAAACATGGCAGGATCTCTCCCAAAACACATTGCCCAGAGCTAAGTGCAATATTTTGGGCGTGGCCGCGTTTGGAAATTGCTCATTAAAGAGATTTTGGCTCCAGGGCTTCTCCTCTACCTTGGGTTGGGACAGGAGCCCAAGGAGGAGATAAATGTTGTGAAACCTCTCCATGAATCCAGCCAAGACCAGGCTGGGGAGTAGTGGGGGGTGGGGGGTGGTACTGGGAGCCTGAGGCAAATTCCTCTTGGCCAAAATTAGCAATCAGAGGAAAAATGGAAACCGTGGCGTTGTCAGGAGAGGTGGAATGTCCATGGCATGGGATTCATCCCCTCTCCAGCTGGATCAGGGGAATGATTTGCTAAGATTTGCCATGGGGGGATCCACCCACAAGTGCAAGGAGGAGATAAATGTTGTGAAACCTCTCCCTGAATGCAGCCAAGGCCAGGCTGGGGAGCACTGGGGGGCACTGGGACCCCGAGGCAAATTCCTGATGCTCAAAATTAGCGTCGATTTTGGAAACATGGAGACCACAGCGTTGTCAGGAGAGGTGGAGTGTCCATGGCACGGGGTGCTGTCCATCCCCTCTCCAGCTGGATCAGGAGAAGCAGCAGCCATGGGGAGGTTTCCCCTGGATTTGCTGAGCTCTGCCCTGGGGAGATGCCCCAGCTGAGCTGGGGAGCCGTGGCTGTGCCTCCCCCACTGCGAGCCAGCCTCGCCCGTTCCTGCAGCGACACGCCCTGGAAAGAGGCCAAATAATTGTCATACCTGGGTCCCCCCTTATCTCGGGAAGGTCGGGAAGCAGGAGGGTGCTGGAGTTCACCTCGTGGCCAGCAGCTCTTTGGCATGGACAGGGCTGGGTGCTCCCGTGCCAAGACAATGACTCCTCGCTCTTCCCCTGCCAGGAGAATAATCCTATTTATGTAACTCAAAGTGAAGCATTCCAGGGCATGAATATTCAGCTCTTCCTGCAAATAGGAAGCTCTGTTACCTGCAGGACTGAACTCCCCAGCTGTCAGCTCAGCCCAGATCTTGCCCTCTGGCTGCTGATGCTGGTTTTGACAGCAGGAGGTTTTCTTTTTTTTCAGTGAACACCATTTGCATGGGATTTTTTCCCACCCCTCCAGGATAGAAGGAGCTGTGCTTTTCCTGATATTAATGTCCCATTAATGTCTCCTTTGTCTTTGTAGGCAGTGGACCCATCCAACTGTGGCAATTCCTGCTGGAACTGCTCACTGACAAGTCCTGTCAGTCCTTCATCAGCTGGACAGGCGATGGCTGGGAATTCAAACTTTCTGACCCGGATGAGGTAGAGTTCCCTGGAATGAAGTGCACAGCCCAAATTCCTCAGAAAAATAACCCCCTTCTCCTTTCTTTGGGGCTGGGATTTGGGCAGTCATATTCTTCTGGCCTTGGGAAACCAAGGAATCAGAGTCCAGCTGAAAACTGGTTAAAACTTGGGCAGCAGAGACACCTTGAGAGCAGCGATTTGGGCCCAGAGGTGGTGGGAAGCAGCTGAAACACCACAGGGAGAGTGGCAAAGCTCTTCAAATAGGCTGTGGAGAGCTGAGGGGGACTGTCCACTGGTTTTGGGGAACAGATGGGATGTTTGTTGCCTTCCCTGACTGAGGTTGGAGCCAGGTGGGAGTCGCTCTCTTCTCCCAAGTAAAAGCGACAGGACAAGAGGAAATGGCCTCAAGTTGCACCAGGGCAGGTTTAGGTTGGATATTGGGGAAATTTCTTCACATTTCTTCATAGAAAGGGTTGTCCAGCCCTGCCACAGCTGCCCAGGGCAGTGGTGAAGTCCCCATCCCTGGAGGGATTTAAAAGCCATGTGGATGCGGGACTTGGGACATGAGTTAATGGTGGGATTGGCTGTGCTGGGGGAATGGTTGGACTTGATCTTAGAGGGCTTTTCCAACCTAAATGATTCTGTGTATCCTCATGGAATCCCAGAACATGCTGAGCTGGAAGGGACCCACAAGGATCATCCAGTCCAACCCTCAGCCCTGCACAGGCCCATCCCCAGGAGTCCTCCCCTCTGCCCCAGAGGATCATCCAGACCCTCCTGGAGCTCTGGCAGCCTTGGGGCTGTGCCCACTGCCCTGGGGAGCCTGGGCAGTGCCAACCACCCTCTGGGGGAAGAACCTTGTGCTGAGATCCCCCCTGAGCCTGCCCTGGCACAGCTCCAGCCCTTCCCTGGGTGCTGTCCCTGTCCCCCAGAGCAGAGCTCAGTCCTGCCCCTCCTCTGCCCCTGCCCAGGCAGTTGTGACTGCACTGAGGTCTCCCCTCAGTCTCCTGAACCCTCTGCAGTGCTCTGGGTTGGTTGTCCCAAGCTCTGATGCTCGTGACCCATCCGTGTCCGTCTCCACGACGAGCCAAATACCGACGAGGAAAAACCCTCTCCCTTCCCTCGTATCCATCTGACAAACTTCCCAACCGAGCCAGACCGACCCTTCTCCCCTTTCACCTCCCCACCTCTCTCTCAGGTGGCCAGGAGATGGGGCAAGAGGAAAAACAAGCCCAAGATGAACTACGAGAAGCTGAGCCGGGGGCTGCGCTATTACTACGACAAGAACATCATCCACAAGACGGCCGGCAAGCGCTACGTGTACCGCTTCGTCTGCGACCTGCAGAGCCTGCTGGGCTACACCCCCGAGGAGCTCCACGCCATGCTGGACGTCAAACCCGATGCTGACGAGTGAAGAGAACCCCCCTGTCCTTTTTGGAGAGTCTTTGGGACTGTGTTGGTTCATTTTTCCTTCCCCCCGCCCCCCTTTTTTTTGCTGTTCTTTTCGCTGTTCGTTCCGTCGTGGGGTTTTTGTCTTGTTTTGTTTTTTAAAGAGCGGCTCGGATTCGATGCTTTGAGGATGTTGGGTGGAGGAAGAGGCAAACTTTGGGCCAGAGTTTGGTTCAGGGGGAGGATGGGCTTTGGGGGTGTTTCCTGCAAGCTCCCAAGACAGGCTTTTTTGGGGGGTGAAATTCTCTCCGTTCGTTATGTTGGGTTCTTTTTCAGGAGCGACTCAGATTTGATGCTCTGAGGATGTTGGGGGAGAGGGTGGAGAAAGAGGCAAATTTTGGCCAAAGTTTGGCTCAGAGAAGGATGAGCCTTGTGGTTATTTCCTGCAATCTCCAAGACAGGCTTTTTTGGGTGAAATTCTGAGTTTAAGAAAGCCAGAAAAATGTAGCTCATTTAAAAAAACCAACAACCTCCTCCCCGCCCTTTGCTGTTTATGAAAAACCGTGATCAAATGGATCCCTGTGGTTGGTCACACAAACTGACAGTTCAAGAAATGACAATATTCCCGAGGATTTCAGGATTTTCAGCTTTTTTTTTTGGGGGGGTGGGAAAGGGAAAAAAACCAACTGGGTGAATCTTCCTGCTTCGGGGAGGGGCAATATAGGAAAAACCACAAGAACTGTTGTTCTTGTTCCATCACTTTTCTGTCCATTGTCTTCTTTTCTACAAGAGACAGATTTATTTTTTTTTCTTACTTAGGAGGGATCAAGACTCTTTTTTTTTTATTTTTTATTTTTTAATTTGTTAAAGGTTTATTTTATTAAATTTTGTGCCAGTATTTGTTTTTTTTTTTAAATAGTCTTAAGCTCTAAGATGGTCTCAGTATTGCAATATCGTGTGTGTTTGTTTCTGTTATGCCAGGAGAGAATTTTTTATCACAGTGAGGAAAAGGAGAAAAAAGAATTTAGTTGGTGTAGACCCCACTGGAGAATTGGAACGTTGCAACTTGGGTGTGAAGGAAAACTAACTCCAAAGTGGCTCCTGGTGACGCTGGCTGGGTGTGCCACCCTCATTTCCAGTCCCACGCTCTGTGCTGATAAAGCTGGTTGAAATATCTCCTTTTATTTTTATTTTTTGCCTGCCTGTGCAAAGCCTCTCAGTCTTTCCATGGAAAATGTCTTTTTTTGGCCTTTTCCAAATCGTTTCTTTGCTCAAGGATCACTTTGGTGCTTACAGAAAATTAGGGTGGTTTTTTTAGGGAGAAATTCCTGTTTTCAAGGTGATAAATGGAAAATACAGCAGTGGATTGAGGGGAAAAATCAGGAAAAAGTTAAAAACCCAAAGGGAAATATTTTTGTTCCTTCCTGTTGTGACCAGCTCTGTCTTTAGTGCTGAGTGTTGACCTGCCTGGGCACAGGAGGAGGGAAATTATCCCTTCAAACAGGCTCTTTGGGAGCCCAGCCCCTGGAGGGACACGAAGCAAACATGAGGTCTCGTCCTCGGAGGAGATGGTTTGGGATCAATCCCGGTGGGAGCTGCTCCCTCTGGCCTCCAAACCTTTGCTGTGGCTGGTTTTGGTTTGGAGGGGTGGACCAAGCACTCCTGGTGGACCAAGCACTTCCTGGGATGCTCTGGACAGGCTGAGGGGGTGCTCAGAGGATCAGAGAGTGTTCCCATATCCAGCTCCAACCCCAAAGCTGGATCCAGGAGGATCTGCTGCCCACTGCAGTCTCCCAACCCTGGGCCTTTGCATCCCACGGCAGTGTTTGAACCAAAAGTACCTTCTTTTTGTGTTGTCAGTCTGCGTGTTTTAGGGCATTGAGGTCATTCCAGAGGCTTTCCAGAGGTGGTGGTGGGCAATGCCTGCCTGATCCCAAAGGATCAGCTTGGAAGGACAGGGCACTGAGTGTAAAGAGCCAGAATATTCAGGCACTTAACCCCCCTGAACAGGGGCAGGGCTGGAGGGGGAGCCCAATCCCAGGGTGATGCTCAGAGGTCCTGAACCCTCCTCCATGTCCTCCAGAGTGCCTTCATATCCTAAAATTGGCCATTTTAGGGCAAGGCAGCCCCAAAACTGCTGCTGGTGGAGGGGCAATGAGTGGGCCAAGAGGGAGCTCCAGCCGAGGGGAGCAGAGGTGGGTTTGGAAAGGGAGGTTGTTACACTGGTGGCTCGTGGGCTGTGGGTTGTCCCACTGAGCCCACGGGAAGAAAAGGTGGGATGGATGGAAAGGAAGGAAGAGGGGGTGGTTAGAAGGTGAAGGGAACATGCACCAAAGGAGGGAAGGGATGCTGCCCACTGGGAAGTTAAGCCCTGGCTGATCTGGGCACACAGGGAGGGTTGGGAAAGCAGCTTGGCCGAGCTGGAGACAGGGGAGGAAAACTGGGATGTCGTGGATGAGTCCCCTCCATCAGGGAGGCACCAGGGCAGAGCTTCCACTGTGTCCTCTGAGCAGCTGGAAAGGGAGGGGAGGGAGATGTGAGGGCACAGAGTGCACAGGGGAGGAGCTGGCAAAGGGCATCCCAGCAGGACACTCCGGGGGGGTTGGATTTCCAGCAGCTGGAGGGGTCTGGGGGACGTTCAGGCTCTTGTCTTGCTGCAAAGTGCCCTGAGCTTACCCATCCTGGGGCACTCAGAACCCCCCTGCACCCTCAGAGAGGTGCCAGGCACTCCAGCTCCTGCCCTGGCACCGTGCCCTGCCCCAGGACATCCCTGCTGCTTTGCTTGGATGCTCAAGTGCCTTTTTCAAGCAAAAAACTGGGATAAAATTTCCCTCTAGCAGAAGGAACCGGCAGGTTCAGGTACAGCCCCATCGTCCTGCCAGGCGAAATCCCTCTGCCACCCCACCACTCTCATTATTCCAGGTTTCCAAGCTGTGCTCCCAGTGATTTTGGGAAGGTGCTTTAGAGGTTGGAAAGGGTGAGCCATGGGAAGCAGCTCTGCTTTTTGGAAGCAGCCCCTGGCTGGAGTTTCTCCATCGTTTCTCCATCCATCCCATCCCATCCCAGGGACATCAGGTCCATCATTTTCTCTTTTCCTTGCCTTTTCATTCCTGCTCCAGAGACCATCCCAGAGATGTTTGCTGTTTATACACTGGAAATTTGCAGATTTGTCTGTGTTTCTTTTGATTTTGTTCCTTTTTTTCCCTCCTCCTCCTCCTGACTTGCCTGCTGGCCTCTGGTGAGGGCTGTGCCGGGCCAGACTTGCTCAGCCCAAATCCTGTGACCTCCTGGCCTTCAGGGCCGTGGAAATGTGGGTATCCCACGTGTGCCGGGCCAGAAGGATGGCTTGGAGGGGCTGATGGAGCTCTGCCAGGGATGGGACTCACCCCTGCGCTGGTTCCTCTGCCCAGGGGTGAATTTCCCGTGGGAAATCGGGTGGGTTTGGCTCATTTTGGGACGTCTCAGGTGCTTTTGGTGGGGTTTTTTTGGGAATATTTTCTATGTCCTGCTCATCCTCTGCTCTGCTCCACGTGGTTGATGTCCCTTCTTTGCAAACAGCTCTCGGGGGCCTCGATGATCGATATTTGGGACCACAAAAGAGGGAATAACCCCCCCCAATAATGATAAAAAACACAAGCACTTTTCTGCTGCCCAGCTCTCTCCACCCCTGTGTGTGGGACAACAACAATCCTTGGCCATTCCTGCGTGTCCAAGTGGGAATCCAGCTGTTATTCCCACACATCCTCCTCCAGCCGTTCAGGTGGAGAAACAACCCAAACTGAAAGATTAAAATGAGATTTCACCTCCTCACCTTTTCCAAACCAACTCCTCCTCCTCCAAAAAAAAAAAAAAGGGTCACAGAAAGCCCCAAAAATCCAGAAAATCTCCATCTTCTGCTTCTTGCTATTTTTTTGGAGGGGTTTTCTCCCAGGTTTTAGGAAAATTGGGATGCCTTGGCGTGCTCTGCTCTCTGGTAGGGTCTGTTGTCTACATTCCAAAGAGGTTTAAAGAGATGATAAATCTATGTATACATATATGTTATAATGGAATATCTCCAGAAATTAACTGCCTCAGTTTAAAAAAAAAAAGAAAAAAAAAAAAAAAAGGAAAAAAACTCTTCTTTTTTTGTTGGTTTTGTTTCGTTTTTACACATTTTTTTTAATCTGATAAACGTA
>JAWWES010000067.1:866828-883631 GCA_035583135.1 Lophotriccus pileatus
AACTGGTTTAATAAACAGTCTGCTCTGTGACTCCAGCTTGTTTAACCACTGAGAGGAGTCAGTGTGGGCTGGGCTGGGCTGGGCTGGAGCTGCAGCCACGGCAGGGCTGGGGATGGCCTGGCACAGGAGGCTGGATCAGCTCAGGAAACGGGATAAAAGAAGGATTTGGAGCGCTCAGCCCCAAATCTTGCCTCTAACCGTGACCCAAATGAGGTGGCAGAGGCAAGTGTTGTCAGGAAGAGCCACCCCCTGCACGCACAGCACGCTGGAAAACACGATGCTTTCCCACAGGAGAATTCCTGACCATGGCCTGGGCACCTGAGCAATCCTTCCCTGTGAAAATTAGCACTGAGGATGTGCAGTTCCTACAGAAATGATAAACCACAGCAGGTGGTTGTCCTCCAGCCCTGTGTTGTGTGAGGACCCCCATCCTTTTCTCCTCATGGATCACCTCCCTCCCCCTCTTGCTTTTTTTTTTTTTTCTCAGCCATTCCTTTTTAACCACAGGGATCTTCATTTGGGGCTGCTGGCACTCCAGAAATAAACACAGAAGTTTCTGGTGGTGGATAAAAAACGACTTGTGGTTTGTGAGTGACTTCTGTGCATTCAGCTTCCAGATGCTTCCAAGGGCTGGCTCTGCAGAGGGAGCCGTGACGTGGCCTGGGAAAAGCAGGGGCCCAGATTTTAGGGAATGGTGGGAGGAGTGGGAGCTGTGGAGCAACATTCAACTCAACGCTGGTGTCTTCCCAGGTGCTTTTCTTAACCAGCAAGGGTTGATTGGTTCAAAAAAGCACTTAATTGAGGTAATTCACACCTAAAAGTCATTGGGAAAACGGGAGCTCAGTCCTTACTTCCCTGATTTCCTCCCAAGAACAAGGAGAGTCTTTGGAGAAACACCCAGACTCAGCTGTCCATTTGCTCTCCCTGTCATGCTCTGCTGGCACTGAGAGGTCCAACCCCTGCCTGTCCCAGTTTCTGCTGGACAAACCTTCTCCATGAGCTTCCTCTCACCAAAATCCCTGGCACAGTCCCTGGCTCCATCCTCAAGCCCCAGCACAGGGATGTGATGGATGGCAAGAGCAAAGCCTTGGGGGGCTCAGGAGGTGTCCTGTGGATGAAATCCCAGCCTCCATCCCCTTGGAAAACCAGCCAGGGAGGAGACCAACAGATCTCCTTTGGGAAAAGCAAAGCCTGCAGCAGAACAGTGGAGGGAAGTGCAGCCCAGGAACTCGGAGCTGTGAAGATCTCAGCTGCCTGACCCCATCCAGATTCCTGCAGGGCACTTCCCCCACAAACTGTGCTCTGCTGCTGCCTGGAGGAGTCCACACACCACCAGCCCAGGCTGCTTTTCCCCCCTCTTGCTTTCCAAGCATTGTTCCAAGCCCACAGCCAGCTGGGGGTCCTGGGAAACAACCATCCCACCACTTTCCCTGAGAAGGACACGAGGGAAGCAGACGAGGGGTCTCTCCCAAGTCAGTGGGAAGCACATGGTGGGATTATTTGGGAATGTGGCTCCAAGGAGGCAACGTTGGCTCTTCATCCCCATCACCAGCTCTGGAGTTGAGGTGGTTCCTCGGGCTCCACTCAGGACAGCCTTGAAAGCCAGGATGGAGAAGACAATATCCATCTGCTTTCCAGGAATGAGGATGAACATAAGGGATTGTGGCCTCAGGAGGGTTGAATGGGCCAAGACAGCTCTGCTCTTCCCAGCAGGATCCTGGGAGATGTGGGACATGTCTCCCCTGGAGCCCAGGGCTCTGCCAGCTCCTCGCTCACTCCGACTGCCAAAGGAAAGAAAAGCCTGAAAAAATGACTCCTGGCAAAAGCAATAACCCCTCAGGACAATTTTCTGGGTGAAGAAGGTGATTGCTGATAAGCTGTGTGTAAGAGACGACTGCTTTCCCTAGAAATTGTGGGATTGACGTTCCCAAAGAGGGGAAGGAACAGCCGGGAAATGCTGTGTGGGAGTGAACGGGGCCGAGTTCGGCTCTCAGCTGCAAAATATCCATTTTCTGGGGGTGGAGAGGAATCAAATGCAATCAAAACATGTTTTGACCAGCCCTGAGAAGAATTCCAGCATCTTTTTCTCCCAAAGACTCCTGGTACTGGAGTCTGTAACCCAAGAGATTTAACAGAGTGGCACCAGGGAGGATCCCAGAGGGATGGATCCATCTCCCTGCTGGAGAGAGGTGGCCCAACCAACTGCTGAGCTCTTGCTGGTCCAGGCAATGCCACTGATGCATCCCAAATACTTTGGTGGCCATCCAAAGCTTTGGAAGATCCCAGAGGGATGGATCCATCTCCCTGCTGGAGAGAGGTGACCCAACCAACCTGCTGGTCCAGGCAACTCCATCAACATACTCTGAACAATTCATGCACTTCCCTGGCCACCTGGTTTTCCTGGACTGGGAGAAATCCCTGTCTCCAGGAGCAATCCCATGGGCTTTCAGGTTATCTGGGGTTTTTCCCTGTGTGAGGGCAGCAGGAATTGACTCTCTGAGCATCTTTGGGCCCCTCAAGAGCAGCTGCCTTGGCTCAAAGCCCAGGAAAGGATTTAGAGGGACAAGAGCAAAGGATAAACTTAATTTCTGTGTCTCTGGGAGCTGGAGCTACCTGGGAGAGGAGACTTCATCTTTGAATGGTTGTGAATTCCTGGGGAAGGATTCTGGGGAGGAGGAGGAGTTTGGGAAGCCTGGGAATCTCCACCTGGGGCTCATCCAATTAGTGAGGAAAACTTGGGGAACACGACCAGGATGGCTGGGGGGGAGGCCTGCAGGTCCCTCTGGCTGAGGCTGATGGAGGGTTGGTTTAGCACCTCCTGGGGGAGATATGGCTTGGATTGCTTTCATCCCAGCTTTCCTGATTGCTCCTGAAATCCCCCCATCATCCAGGATTTGGGAGCAGCTCCAGTCTTTGGAATGAAGGAAAGTTGTGTTCAGTGCTCCTGTTGCTATGAAGGGATTGGAGTCAGCTGGAAATTGGCTGAGGAAGCTGCTGGTCCAGGAGGTGGCTTTGTGGCTGTCCCCAGGGCTCCACCAGCAGCCAGGGAAGGAGCAACACTTTGATCTGCTCCGTCACTGCCAGCCTTTCACCACCAGCTCGCTCCCAGACCTGCCCAGAGCGGGTTTCCCAGGGAAGGAACTGGGAGCTGAGCAGGGAGAAAAGCTCTGCAGAGAGCAGGGGGAGCAGGAGGACCATCAGCTGGGGGCTCTGGGGGGGCCCTGCCCCGCTGTCCCGTCCCACCCTCCCGAGGAGCCACTTCAAAACCCAGCCCCGACCGTGACCCCCAGCGCAGGAATGAAGGGTTTTACCAGGGCTGGTACCAAAAATTCCCCAAGTCCCCAAGCTGAGTGTTATCCCTGGGAGTCTAAACATGTTCCCTGGCATCAATCACTGGTAATAGAAACCAGAGCTGGCTGCTGGCCCCGCTGAGTCAACGCAGCCCCTGACGCTGCGTTGGGAACGACGCACGGAGGCTGGGAATGGGCCAGGAAAGGAATTCCAGGCAGGACTGGGGGCTTTGGGCTTTTTTTATTTGTTTGTCTGTTTGTTTGTTTGTTTTAAAGTGAAATTTCAAAACTGAAAAAAAAAACCATAAAGGGAGTAAAAAAATAGAGACGACAGAAGAAACCTGAGAGATCTGCTGGGCCTGAACCTCCCACCTGCTCCTGCCTCTTCCACCGCCCTTCTCCACCTCCCTGCGTGAAGTTTAGCTGGGAAGGGGGAGCAGGTGGGACCATGGACCAGAGAAAAGGTTGGACAGGGCTTGGAGCTACCTGGGCTAGTGGAAGGTGTGGCACTGGATGGGCTTTAAGGTCCCTTCCCACCCAGACCATCCTGGGATTCCGTGGTCTGTGGAAAGCCTCCTGAGCCAGCCGATGTTTTCAAGCCCTCAGTGAGTCCCACTGTGATTTATGGTTGGACTCCTCGACCTCAGAGGTCTTTTCCAACCAAAATGATTCCATGATTCTGTGATCTCAGGTGCTGCTGCTTGACATGAAAACAATTCCCAGTGCCTTACCAGGCGAAGCAGAGATGGCACCCAGGGGTCTAAATCCTCGCTCCCGACCCTCCTCCATCCCTGGGCATCTCACATTTAGATCCTTCCCACTTCTCCAGCTGTTTCAGATGGGATGAACTCAGGGAAAGGTCGCTGTGAGACTAATTCAGTCACAGGGAGTGCTTAGAGGAGATGGACTCTGAAACAGTTAATGAGTAAGTGATCACCTCTCCCCACTGTTTAGAAAGTGATCGGTAGAGACTCCTGATAGGGAGATAAATCTCTCCAGGACTTTACTGGATGGTTCCAAAAGGCAAAAGGATTGTTTTCAAATCATTTGAAGTCACTGGGACGTTTTGGAGCGTCAGGGTTTTGACACCCACACGAAGAAAATTGCAATGGGGGGGGGGAAAACCCAACCACCCCAGCCCCTCTAAATCCTCCCTCCCCGAAGCTTTTTCCCACCAGAAGAAAACTTGGCTGTTCCATAGAAATGTTTAATAACGTGCTGACAATCCCAGCCCCTGCTGCAGCCTCAGGTTCATCCCTGGGGGCTCCTGAACTCCAAACCTCCTCTCGGGGGAGTTCTCGGTGTGGAGTGGAGGCATTTTCTCTCTTTCTTCATATTCCTGTTGGTTTCACATCAAACCCGGGGGTGGCACGTGGGAAATAACACTTTAAGCACCGTTTTCTTGGCCAAGCCTGAAGTTTTGGCATCTCCTTGAGATAATCAGGGCCTGCATCCCACAGTGATAAAGGAAAGCTGGCATTGCCCCCTCCTTTTTACCTTCATCATCACCCCCTCTCCCCCCCCAAAAAAAAGTGACAAAAAGAGGCTGAAAATGGTCAGTTTCACCACAACTTCTCTCTTAAAGCTCCGATTAAAGGACAATGGGATGGATTGACCTTATCGTGGCATCTCAGAGCCGCCCTGGGGGCCGAGGTCGTGTTTGTGTGTGACGTGAGAGAAGGAACGCGGCGAACCCCGAGGGTCCGGTGGCTCCTGCCCACGCCCCCGGCCTTGAAAGGGATACCCGGCCCCAGATGGAGCCAATTAGGGGGAGCCAGCCAGGAAAAATATTCCACAGGTGCTGCGGGACCTCTCTGGAAACTTCAGACGCTGCTTGTCCCAACGCTCCAAATCCCACTTGGAATTATGGCTCTTTTCCCGCGGGGGGGGAATGTGTGTTTGGGAAACACTTGGACGGTGTTGGAGGAGATTTTACCTCTTTTTCCTTCTTGTCTTTTGCTGCTTTCCCCAATTTTATGCCCCAAAAGGTGGTTCTTTCTGATCCTCTGCCTGATTCTCAAGAGCTGGATACCCAAATGTGCAGCCAGGCCCCTCTCGCTCATCATGACTGAAATAAACCCTTTCTGGCCCCAATTATCCCACAGGGATAAAACTCCCCATTTTTTTCCAAGAAAATGAAGGAGGGGAGTGAGGGAGGCTCCTCACTTGGGATTTTAGGAGGGATTTTGTGATTTTTTGGGGGTTTATTTGGCCTTCAGCAGAGAGAAGGTGATCTGAGCAGCATTCCTTTATTTGGAAAGTATCCCATATATCCAGGAGGAGTTGGGCAGTGCCTTTTATTTTGTCCAGGATTGCAGGGAAACTTGTATGAAAGTCTCACCCCGGGCTATGAAGGAGAAGTTAATATCCATCCCTGCTCTGTGCCTCAGTTCCCCGCCACCCTCTTAAAAATGACAGCAAAAATCCCTTCCCTGTGGGATTTTTTGGCAGGAGAGACTCCCAGGCTCTGCATTTTGGGAGCAGAAGACAGAGCTGAACAGCACCAGTGCAAAGGATGGAAGAATGGGGGGGAAAACACCCCAAAAAACTGGGGAGACGCTTTTTTTCATCCCATGCAAACAGCACAGCACATTCCCAATGCCACCACCGGGGTTTGCAGGGGTGGCAGGAGCTTTCCCCCCCCCTGCTGGTATTTTTAGCAGCTGCTGCCCCCAGGCACTGCCCTAATCCCAAATTTCGGGACAATGCATCTTCCCCGGGGTCATTTCCTCGGGGCAGGGCCCCCCCATGGCCAGAGCTTCTGTTCAACATCTGCTCCTGCTCCTGCCTTTTGGGTCACTGGCTGTGCCCAGCACAGCTCCCCTTTCACCCTGGCGGGGACAGGGGACAGCCAGGATGGCTTTGGGAGGCTTTGGGAGGCTGGATGTGCTCCTCACCCCACACAGCTCATCCACGGGGGTCACATTCGGGGACCCTGCCCTTTGATCCCCTGATCCCAAGGGGGATTCATTCCCATCAGATAACTCGGTGTTATGGGGCATTGCTGAGCCTGTTCCTGCTTGGAATCCACCTTCCCCTCCAGGAATTTGGGGGTCCAGCAGCCAAACTGAGCCTGAGCTTAGAGATGCTGGGCTGCAGGAGCTCAACCCCTTGTGAGCCAGCAGGGAATCTCCACAAGCCCGTTGGAAACTCTGTGGATCCTTCCTGGGGAAAAAAAAAAAAGTGGAGGGTTTGTCTCCTTTTAAAAATGTTCAGCTCCCTGCTTCCCAAGAAAATGGCTTTGGCAATGAGGTGAGGGAATGTAGTCCTCAGAGGTGGGGGGTGGAGGTTCAGCAGCAAAGCCCTGGAGCCTCCTGGATTTTCTACATGAAACCCCCCCAAAAGGGCAGGACAATTCCTTTTTGTAGGTCAGGGTCTCACCTGGGAGAAACATCCCCCTCCCTTTTTGCCTCCTGAACTCCTTTGGTACCACCAGGTCCCCACGGGCACCTCCAGGGACATCCCAGCCTTGGGAATTCCAGCACGTGGTTTTCATTTGCCTCCCGACCCGCAGAGAAAAAGGAGACCCAGAAGATTTACGGGCTCCTTTCTCCTCCCCCCGGGTTTATAAATAGCATTTCTCAGGTGCTGAGCACATGGTGGCTTTTTGGGGGGGGATCAAAAGCAACGTCCTCTCCCCTTTCCACGTGTCTGATCCCTGTTCCCAGCTCGGAATGGCCACACTGAGCCTGCTGGGTTAAACTGGAGAGTCACTGGGGGAGTTTTGCTGCCTGAGCTCCCTGAAATGAGCCCTGACTTCCATTGCACAGAAGTGGGTCAAACTTTGGGGTTTTTACCCTTATTTTTCGCTTAAAACAGCGATTTGTACATTTTTATCAAGTTGTTTTCCCAGTTATTTTGGTTTGTTGTGGTTTTTTTTTTTAATTTTTACTTCCAAAAGGAAAGTTTAATTTGAAAATTAAACTCACAACCTCCAGGAAAAGAAAGGAAAGAGCTGAAGAGGTGGTAGAGGAGGGGAAAGGGGGTTTTAAAAAGAAGAGATAAAAATAATTTCTATGGTTTGTTTTTTCCTCTTTTGCCCGAATTTCTGTGTGTCCATAACAATGACATCCAGCTTCCTCAGGAGGCTGGAAAGGCAACTCTTGCCCTTACCCAGGAGCTGTTGATCTGAATTATCAGGAGAGTCTTCCCTCTAATAACCCTCAGGTTACTGATGCTGTAAGAGCCTCTAAAAGGACCCTTTAGAAACAAAAGAACAGCCTCAAAACCTACAGAGCTCAGTTTTTAAGTCACTCTCCTACACGGTTTGGAAACACCATCACATTTCACCTGAACATTCAGGGCCAAGCAGATCAAACCCAGTGGAGAAGCCACTGACACACCACAGCTCCCCAAAACTGCCACCCGTGGGAAGAAAAACACCCCCAAGAAAAAACCCTCTGGGAAAAATCAGGAGCAGAAAAAAGCTCAGGGATGGTTTCCCCACCAACTTTTCAAAGGTTTTTTAGGGAAAAGGGAGTTTTCCCCGAGGCTGCGGCTGTGCCAGCGGTGGCACAGACACCGCGAGGATTTATCTGCCCCTGCTCCCGGCAATTACCGCTCGATCTTTATCTCCCACCGCTAAGAGGAGTTACAAACACAGCTCGGGGCTGATCCTCATCCTTCCCTGCACCGCGGACACCTCAACCCAACCAGCACAACACACCCCCAGAGAACATTTTCCGCGGGGGAAACAACTTCCAGAAGGGCTGATGGTAAAACTGGGGTAGGATTAACCTTTTCAGACCCTTCTTTGAGTTTGGAAAGTGGCTGGTTATTTGTTTTTGTTTTTTTTTTTTCTTCTTGGAGATGTCAAGCCCCGGAATAAATAGATGGGAGAAGTTTTCCAGCACTCGATGATTCAAATCTCCTTCCACTTACAAAAGGGGGTGTTTGGTTTTTCCTTTTTGCAGATGCCTTTCCTGGTTGCAGTGTCGATTCGCAGAGGAGCTGTAAATGCAGGATTAGGAGCCTTCAGCAAACGGTGCTGCTCCAGACACGTTTGGAGCCGATTTCCAGGTGATAGAACCCCACGCAGGTCAGCAGGAACGGACCTCAGGCTGGAAAATCTTCCTCAGTCAAGTTGCAAAATGACCAGCTGCTGGTTTAAAGCTGCTCTTCTCAAGCAAAAGGATGAAACGATGGCTTTTTAACTAATCAGCGTGTTTTAAGCATGGTTTTTGCTCCTGGTTTCGCCCAAGCACCGGGGGTTGTGTCTCAGCCCCCTGTGCCAGCCACGCATGGGGTTGATTTTCATGAGCACGGGGTGTTTTTGGGGCTCACAGACCAACGAATCCCAGCCTGCCTGCTGAGTGCCCAGGGAAAACAGGCTCTGGCCACCCACCCCTTCCCACCCCCTCTCAGCTTGACCTCCTGGCCAGCTGGATTTAGGGATTTGAGCCCCTCGGCCTTTGCTTCTGCTGTTTGGGGCAGTGTCTTCTGGCTTTGGCTGAGACGTTTTCCAGACTGCCATTATCTCCCAGGGCTGGCCATTCCCACCATTCTCCGACCAGATCTCCCATTCCCACCCTTCCAGGTCCCCCGGCCAGCTCTGTGTGCTGGAAGCAGGAGCAGAGCTCTGCTACCAACCCCACCCCCGGCGTGTTTGACACCCCCCCGGGAGCCCAAAGGGCCGAAATAAACCTCCACTGAGCACTTCCAGCCCTGCCCACCCACCCAAGAGGTCCAAGGTGTCCTCCCCGACATCCTGGGGCTGCACAGCCTCAACCCCCTCACCCCAGACAAGCTCCTCTGAACTCCCATCTCGGGCTGCCACGAGCCGGCGGTGTCTGAACACGGGTTTAATTGGGGGGGACGGGTTTAATGCACAGCCAGGGGCAGATCTAAGGCCAAGCCTGGCAGGTGTGATGGAAAGCAGATGCCTCCTCCGTTGGCTCTCTGCTTTTGGAGGGTCTGGTGGGAAAAGCGGGATCAGCAGCCGGTTTCCCGGCTGTTCTGTGGAGCAGGAGCATCCAGGAAAATCGGGAGAGGAGACAGCAAGGAAGCAAAGGGGAAAACAGGTGAGGAGAAAAGGCCAAAGAATGATGGGATGATGCAGGAGAAAGCAGCAGCTCCTCCACAAAGGCAGCACTTTCCTTCCAGCCTCCTGTGGGCAGTGAAAAATTCGCAAAATAAAGTGGTGTTTTCCCGTTTCTCTTCCAAAAACGTGTTTCCAGCTAAGCCCAACATCCTTCCCCACAGTAAACACATCTCTGGGATAATTCTTATTATAATTTTTTTAAGTCAAAAGTAATCTTGCAAAAGGCTGGTTCAGGTAAATGGGAAAAAAAACCCCAAAACCACATGGAAAGGGTTGTGTATTCAGTATAATTTCCAGGTTTTTATGCCTTCCAGGGCAGGTTGTGCAGTCAGGGAGCTCCTGCCCATTTCTATCCCCAGCTCTGAACAGCCCCAGGGAATTAACAGTGATTTATCCCGGCAGCAGAGCCGGATTTTGGGCTGGGAATGGGGGCTGGAGCAGCTCTGGCCCCTGCAAAGGTGAGCCAGGCAAAGCTCAGCTCCTTCTTCTGCCACTCCCACAGCTGCAGTTGTCTCTGCACAGGGTCTGTGTGATCCATTAAACGGCTCAAATAGGGATTTAATTTAGTTTTAATAAGACAGTTTGGGAGATGTTAATTAAATTGAGTGATTAAAACCACATGGGCTGGGCTTGGCTAATACATTTCCTTTTTTATTAAGTCCATTAAAAAAAATAAGAGGAGATAGAAGGGGGAAAAAAACCAACAACCAACCCTTTGGATGCAGCAACACATTCAAAAGCTTTGCTGAATTAAATGTGTCTCCAGTGCAATGAAGATGAATAAATACCAAAATAGAGGTAAATAAATACCAAAATAGAGATGAATAAATACCAAACCAGAGGTGAATAAATACCAAAAAACCAGCCAGGTGGACCTGAATCTTCCCAGGCTCAGCAAAGCTTGGCTTAACGGTGAAGCTAAAATGGTGAAACCCCTTAAACCAAAGTGTCCAAGAGGTTTCTGCCCCCAGAATTCCCTCAGATTTGCACCCCCACTCCTGCTGGATTGTGGATGTAGCCACACATTATTTCCATCCCTTCCTGCTCCAGAGGGGAAAACTGCAGGAATGCAACTTTTTATCATCTCCCCTAATCAGATTTTGCCTACCCCTGGCAAAAAACTGCTGCTGGGAATGTCTTTAGCTGCAGGAATTGTCAGGGTGATTGGGTTAAGCCGAAGAAAAACTCCCCAGTGCTTTGGAAATGACAAATATTTTATTAGCTGGAAGTGTAACTGGCTCTAATTAACTTAGCAGGCCTGGCTGAGTAGATTTATAAGCTTTAGAGGATATAATGCACTGGTGAGACAATCCAAACTGACCTGGCTATGGAAATTCATCCTGTGCTTCCCAAGTTGAGCTGTTCTTTAGGGCTGGCCTAAGCACAGAGAGCTCCTGGTGCTGCCCCAAGGGCTGCACAGTGTGGGGAACCCACCAGGGGTTTATCCCTGTTTTCCTCCTTCATTTCTCTGGAATTTCTCCTCTTTTTTTGGTTTGATTTGTGATGGATCAACACTGGCAGGTCACGTCTCTCACCTGCTGATCCAGCTTGGAAGATCCTGGTCCTTCTACGGCCTTTTGTGCTCAGCTTGGGGATGGAAAGGGAATAACACCACAAGGGAAGAGTTTTGGGCAGCTGATTTTATTCACCAGGGCTGGAAAACACCAGAAAACACCGGGAACAAAACCAAGAGCCCCTTCCTTCCATGTTTCCATGTTCTTCTGTCCCCCCTGGGTTTCAAGCTGCTCCCAGTGCAGACACTGGTTCTGTTATTGTGGAGATTAAGATCTAAAAAAGCCAGAGTTATATTAAAAGGAGTATTTATTATATGTATCCATGGAGTTCACTGAGCCAGGGTGGAAAAAAGTTGGGAATCCCGACTGAACTGGTGGGGAAGCTGAGGCAGGAACGGGACAAGCTCCCTGCAGGAGCCTGCTGGTGTGAGGACACTGCTGGGTGTGTCTGGATGTGTTCCCAAGGAAGCTGGAAGTCCTGTTTTGGAGGATTAATTGGATCTCCACAGCCTTAAGCCGGGTTTTGCTGACCTGCCCAGAGCCAGCACGTTGCTGTCCCCCTGTCCCATGGGTGTGGATATTGGGATCATGTCACTCCCTCCTCCTCCCAGTGATGTTTATGCTCCTGTCTAACCAATCTTCTCCTTATCTTGGTTCCTCCTGGCCTGGATGATCCTGCAGGAAAACAAGGATTATTAAATTTAATACTTACATGTATATTGTGCTATAGTTATATTTGTATTCTATTTTATATATTTATATTCTATTTTTATATTAATATATTTTATAGATGTATTTATATTTTAGATATTTATTTATATTTCATATCTGTTTTTATATTTAACATTTACATGTACATTGTTTTATACTTACATTTATATTCTATTTTATGTACTTATATTCTATTTTATATATTTATATCTATTTTATGTATTTATAGTCTATTTTATATATTCATATTATATCTTATATATTAATCTATATTCCATATAGTTATTTATATTTTATACATGCATCTATATTTCATATTCGCATTTAATTTTGATATCAAGCACTGATTAACAGGAGCTGTATGGATTATTTTTTAAACTTTTTTCCCTATTTTTTGTGGGGAAAAAAAATCAACATTTCCAGGCAGCTGCTCCCCCCAGATGTCCCAGCGCCAAGCAGGGCGAGCAAACAGCCCAACCCCGAAATCCTCGGGCTGGGCCCGGGGTAGGAAACATCTGCGATCCCATTTGCCTCGCCTGCCGCCGGCAGATAAAGAATCAGCTCCGCACATGCGACAGCCCCGCCAGGGCTCCAGCGGGGATTCCAGGGGGGATTCCTGGGATGGGACCAGGAAAAACACCCCCCAAGCGCTGGAGCTTGGTCAGTCAGGACCATTGTTGGGGAAACAGCGGCTCCTGCTCCTCGGGGGATGAGCGATTGTCGTCCCCACCTGCACCGGGGGTTGGGGACAGGCGGCACAGAGGATTATTTTATAATCATTATTAGCGTTTTGAGTAACCAGCGGCTCAGGACGGGGGTTTTCTGCAGGGCTCGCTCCAGCCGGGCTTTGCAAGGCTCAGCTTAACGCTGGGAGGGGGCTCTGCTCGGCTTTGGTTAGTCCCCGCCGCGGGGACGGCTCCGGGGGGAGGGAGGGGACGGTCCAGGGAGGGTGTTGGTTATGGGATAAACGATGGGGTTAAAGATGTCTCTGTTCAGGCAAAAAAGGGGGGGAATGGGGATGAATCCTCCCCCTGTGCAGAGCGGAGAGGGGATGGTGGGAAGGGAACATTTCTGCCCAACCTGCTGATCACAACCCGTTCAGAGCAAACCCAAGGCTCGGTTTTCCTCCTGTTCCCTGTTCCCTGGCTGTCCCCCTGCCAGGACAGGATCAGGGTGGTGGCCGTGGGACCTCCACACTCACACACCCACCCGAGAAAACCCTGCTGAAACGGCTCAGGCCACGTTTTCTCCACACACCTTTTCTCATGAAACAAAGAGTTACTTTTTTGGTGAGCCTGAAACGAATCCCTGCAGCCCCAGCCCCGTCCTGTTGTGGCCCAGCTCTGTCACAGAGGTCACTTGGCAGCTCCCACACAGCAGCTCCACCCTTTGCCAGCACTGATTTGCCTCCCCAACAACAAAAAACTATCTGGGCAAAAGGTCTTTTTTGCTGGAGTGAACTGTTTCACACACCAGCTCAGCACAGAATGGAGATTTTCTTTTTGCCCTTTCTTGGTGTAAAACACATCCAAGGCTTGTCTGCATCTGCCATGGCCCGCTGGGCTCCAACCAGGACAGAAGAAAAAGTCCATTTGGGGCCCAAATCTGGATGTTGCTTTGGGGTTACACCCCCTTTGTGGGAGGCAGGAGGACTTGAGGTAGCCCAGACCTCATTGCCTGGACAGTCTGAGGACAAACTCCCGAGGTCAGTGCCGTGCCTGACTCAGTTCCAACAGCCATAGGATGTGGAGACCTCAAAGCTGCAACAGGGAGCTCCATTCCCCCCAAAAAAACCCCAGATTCCAGCAGAGAAACCAGCCTTCCAAGAGCCCTTCCAACCCCCACTGGGCTGCCCAGCCCTGCAGAGAAACCAGTCCTGGAAGGGCCCTTCCAACCCAAACCATCCCACGATTCTGTGACTTCCCGGAGCTTCAGGGAACAGCGTCACCCATCACAGCACATCCTGCATCAGCCCATCTTTCCCCAGGTTTCAGGGGCTCAGTGGGTCCATCCCCAGGGGCTGGAGGGATAAACGGGACCGGTTGGAGCGGGGCTCTGCAGGAGGGGCCGGGCCCGGCCGGTGTCGCGCCGTAAACAGGAAGGTGCGGAAGCAGGAGCGCGGCCCCGGCTCATCCAGGCCCAACAATGCTCAGGAAAGGGGGATATAAATACCCAGGGTCAGGGCCGGGCTCCAGGGAACAATGGGGAGCGGGAGGATGGAAAAGGCCGGCGAGGACGAGCCGCTCGCGCCGCGGGGCCGAGGCCAAGCCCGGGCGGTGACGCCGCCGCGCAGCCGTTCGGGGGTGTGGGTGGGCTCTGCAGGGGGGTGCAGGGTCAGGGACCCCCCAAACCCCCAGGAAATCATAGAATCGTGGAATAGTGTGGCTTGGAAGGGCCCTTTAAAGGCTGGTGTCTCTGCAGGGTTGGGTAGCTCGGCGTGAGCTGGAATCGGGGGGGTTCGGTTTGGGAACTCCCCGTTGGCAGCTCTGGGGGTTCCAGTCCCCAAAAAGGGGTTCATGTCCGCCCCTGGTGGCTGGTTTGGTGTGGCAGGGGCCAGGGCACACAGTGCCAGGCTAGACAGGAGGATCTAAGAGAGCTAAGATCCCACCATGAGCATCCCAACAGCCTGGAGGAGAAGGGTCCCACCTCCTGCTCCTCACCAAGGCTCTCTGGGCTTCACAGGGACACCCTAAATTTATCCAGGATGTGGATTCATCCCTGGAAGTGTCCAAAGCCGTGTTGGACAGGGCTGGTCCGGTGCAAGGTGTCCCTGCCCACAGCAGGGGGTGGGATGGGATGAGCTTTAAGCTCCCTCTCAAACCAATTCTGGGATTCTACAGGACCTTACGCCGATGCAACTCAGCAGAGGTGTTTGGGAGTTTCTCGTGAGTGCTGTGGAGAACTGGATCTGCCTTTCCTGAGCTGGCTGGAGGCAGGCAGGGTCCTGTGGGGTTATCTGTGCACGCTGCCACGGTTCCTGAGGACACAGGAGGTTGTGATGCACCCCACAAAGCCACCTCTGCTCCACGTTGATCTAAAGACGTCAAGGGAAGTGAAAGCCATGGCCAGATAAACCCACAAAGGAGGGGGACTACAGAGAGGGAGGTCAGTGAGCCCCGTAGGGGGGAGGGCAGTGAAATCCTTGGACAGATAAACCCCCCAAAGCGGGGGCTGCAGGGGGGGAGGGCAGCGATAGCGGCGGCTCCGGGTGCGGAGCGTCAGGACCTCGCTGGATAACGGAGCAGGGTCAGGGCCAGCAAGAATTGCAGGAAACACCTTGGCAGCTCCTGAGAGAGTCGTGACAGCCCTTGGGAGGGGGCCCAGCCCCTTCCTGCCCCCCCAGACACGGCGTGGTCCCGGCACGGGGATGCTCAGGAAGCTGCTCCGCTGGGAGCTGCTCCCGGACAGTGCCCCGGGGCTCAGATTTCTTCCTGCGCGTTGATTTTCCACCCTGGCCCCTCGGAGAGGCACCACATTGTCCCCTGGGATTTGTCCTCCTGCCTGAAAGGGGTTGTTGACCACTGGGGGTGGAGCAGCACAGAGATCTCCATGAATTTGGCACGGGAAATGCCCCAAATTTCGGTCAGAAACAGGGTGGGGTTGTTGCTCTGGGCTTGCCCTCCCCTCATCACTGACCCTAATAAAGATCCCAAAGATTTCCCATCTCTAATCCTTAATGGTGTCCCTGAGGAGGCGCCTGTGCTCTTAATGCCTCCCCTGGGAGTGAGCTGAGGGCCAGGGATGATTCAGGAGGGCCAGAGGATTCTGGAGGCACAGATATCCATTAGGAATGACAGCTAATGGCTGGGATAACATCTCCTTGGAAGTGAAACCCTCCCAGTCTGCTCCTGGGGGATCCTCACCTCTCTATTTTCTAAGCTGAAACCCAAATATCAAACAGAAGAATTCCACAAAAAGAAGCTGTTCCCTTTCTCACCTCATAGAGGAACGTGGAAAACCAGCTCAAAAATCCCAGGGAAAAGAATGATCCCTTTTCAGCCCCAGCTGTTGGGAACTGGGGGGTCCCACAGCCTGTGGGGCAGGAGGGGCCTTTTCCAGCAGAATTCCACCCTGGGGAAGGGGAATTACACCCTGGAAGTTGCACTGACCAAATCAACTTTGTACAAACAGAGCCAAAATAAAGATTAAAAATAGATATAAATACACTGGCAGTTCAACCAGGGGGTTGCAGGAGACTTGGAGAAGCCCCTGTATAAAAATCCTCCCAAACAACTGCTCAGTTATATTGTTGTAATTATCGAATAGAATTTATAAGTGATAAAAACTTGGTGTTTGGGAGGGACTGGGGGGTGCAGGAGCAGCTCTGCCAGGCTTGGAGGACAAGCACACAAGGAAGCAGCAAGCCCTGAAACGCTTGCTGGGCCCTCTGGTGGTGTTGGCCGAGCTGAGGGTCAGCTCTGCCCTGAAACTACCCCAAAAAACACACCTGGAATATCTTTGCCTGATGTTCGGACCCAAACCTGTATCATCTACATAACATACATATATAATATCATATATATTATATATGAAAAAATGAATATGATATATAAAGACATGAATACAATATAAAATTATATATTATACTTATGCATACATTTTTATAGATAATATATATTTTATTTATTATAGAAAGAAATTTAAAATATATAAGTAAATGCATATACTCTAAAAATCAACATGATCTATATAATCTATATTACATATAGATAATATATGTCCTATATATTATATATATATAAAATCTTCCTCTCAAAGGAAATTTATAATTATTTATAAATATATAAAGATCTATGTAATCCATATAATAGATATAACATACATATACTGTAATGTAATATCATATCATGTTATATATAAATGAAGGAATTAATGAAATATAAATATGTATAATGTATAACATATCATATATAGCACATATATTTTTATATGATAATTTATATAGGATATAAATATATAAATATATAACATCTATATAATATATAAACTATATAGCATATATAATATAAAATATCTTACAATATCTTATAATATATCACATCATATAATATCATATATGAAATATTTTATAATATAAAATACATTATATATTATATATTTGTATCTGTTATATATAAATATAAATATTCATATTCTATAAAAATATAAATCTCTATAAATTATAGCTAAAGAATGTATCATGTATTTATATATTATTATATTTACTATATATTATATATAACAATATATGATTATATATAAATTGAAA
>JAWWES010000067.1:883731-895339 GCA_035583135.1 Lophotriccus pileatus
CTGTGGCTGCCCCTGGATCCCTGGAAGTGTCCAAGGCCAGGTTGGAGCACCCTGGGCTGGTGGAAGGTGTCCCTGCCATGGCACAGTGGGACTAAACAACCTCTAATGTCTCTCCCAACCCAAAGCACTCCAGGATTCCCTGATCTCCTGACACTGAGGAGCAGGGACATGGCTTGGGGCACCCAGGGGACACTGAGCTGGGCTGAGGTGGCGCTGGCAAAGCTCCCTCTGCTGCTCCTCAGGAGGCTGCAATAAACCTGTGATTGCACATCCCATTGGAGAGATCCCAGGGGGGAACGGGAAATGAGCCAAGTTAATCCAATTAGATGAAAGACAAGGAAAAAGGAGTCTGAAAATCCCATCTGGGGAGCAATTTTATTAGTGCTTTGCACTCCAGTTTTTGGCAGGGAGTGCTGGAACACTCCAGGCAGTGCCACCACTCTGCCCAAGGCAAGTGGATGAAGGACAACATCATTTCCACCACCACAGCCCTGCTGGTTTGGGCTGTAGGAGAGAAAATCAAGAAACATCTCTCATTGCAGTGTTCTCCCTTTGCTAAAATCCTAGTAAGTCTCCACTTCTCTTCCTTGTAGACCCATCAGAGCCCTGGTCCTGCTTTTGCTCTTTGCTCATTTCCAGCCTGATGAGGGTCAGATCTCCCTCCTCTCCCTGCTCTGGGCTCCAGAAATCCCACTGAAAGGACCAGGACACATCTTCCTGTCTTGCTCTCACATTTGGGTCATTCTTCCCGCCTTTCTCGGAGTTTCCTTGACAGAGGGAACGAATCTTTCATGCCATTCCTGCTGACAGTGACTCCTCTTGCAGGTCACCACAACAGCCTGGCCAAACCAGGGAAGGTGAATGCAGAGTGTTGGGGATGTATCCTGTTAATCCCATAACTCTCAGACCACCCAACCACATGGAAAGCAGATGATCCTCGCTGGGGATTTGACCTTTCCCGCTCTGCTCTGGGGTCCTCCTGAGGAGCAGAGGAGAGCCAAGCAAGGAGGGGATGGTCCCATCTCCAAGCCAATAAAAGTCTTGGAATATCCCTGCCTGGGTGTAAAGCATTCTGCTTTTTTAGGAGCAAAAATCCGCACCCACCTTCGGTCCTGAGTGACCTGGAAGGGTTTTGTTGTGTTTGGTTTTTTTAAACTTTTTGCACTTTTAATAAAAGAAAACCCAAAGCAACACCCCCAAACTTTGTCATAAAAGGGTTGGTTTTGCCACCCCCGAAACCGTTGGCAGGAAAGGGCTTTGAAACGAGTTTCCTGTTGCAAAAAGAAAACAAAACAACAAAAAGAAACCCCCAGCTCTTAGAATGGCCTGAAATTGGCAAAAACATCCTGTTTTGACACTCAAAGAAACTTTTTTTTTGGTTGGCGGGGAGTTTGTTAAAAAATAGTGATTCTTTTGGGGAAAAATGGGGATAATCCAAAGCACCCCCACCCCAAAGCTCCAAAAATCTGGCTGAGCTCAACTGAGAACTCGAGGGGTTGGATTTAGGGGGGGGCTGGATTTATGTAAGGGGGTTGAAATGGAGCCTGCTGACTTTGGGAAGCAACCAGATGTCTCAAAATATGGAAAAATATGGGGAAAAAAATCCCATTGTGGATTTTTTTGGTTGGGTCACGTGTGTGGTTGATGATGATGATGATGTGATGCTGCTGGGATCCAGGTTTATAGGGAAAAATAATAATAATAATAATAATAATAATAATATCTACTCCCTTCAGATCCTAATTAACAATAGAGCCTTGCTTTATCCTTGGAAAGCAATGGAATTCTGCTTTGAAATAGGAAAGAGCAGCTTTTAGAAGCCTGAAATGGGACCTTTTGGTGCATCCAAAGCATCTCTGGGATGCTCCAGGCCAAGATTTCCCTCAGATCGGGGTGAACCTGCCAAGCTTTTCCACCCACCTCAAATCTGGGTGTCCCACCTTCCATTCCAAAGCTGGAGTTGTGATCCCAGGGCTGCTGAGCCCGAGGTGTTTCCAGCCAGGCCCAAAATTTGGCCCAAAGCACGGCAGGAAGGAGCCAAACAAAGCTCAGGGCAGGTCAGAGCAAAGGGATTTGTGCCACGAGCCAAATTCAGTGATTTTCAGAAGCAGCAAATGGTGCTTTTGACTTTCAAGAGGAGCTTTTTTTTGGGGGTGAGGAGAAAACCCTGCTGTGCTGGATGGTTTGAAGTCTAAAATATCCCTGAAAATTAAAAATAACCATAAAAAATGCTCCACCAAACATTCCTTTGGGAATGAGAAGGAGAATGGCTCGTCTGGACCGGGTTTTTTTTGCCAGATTTGCTCCAAATCTGAGCTGGTGAAAACCCCACCAGCCTCCTCAAAATCTGCCGTATTTCAGCAGATTTGAACACAGCAAACCTTCAGCAGGAGATCAAGATGCAGATTGAATTAAGAGGGATGCAGATGAAGCTTTCCATGCCCTTGTGGCGCTTTTGCAGGGGGCAAAACGGGATGCAAAGAGTTAAGGGGTTAAATTCATTAAGCACCAGTGGACAAAATGCAAATCAGGGAGCAGGGGGGAGAGCAGAGCCCTGAGCAGGGCTCAGGTGATGGATCTCTGAGTTCACAAGGGTGAAAAAGCAGAGCTGTGTTGGGTGTCTGCAGTCCCAGAGCAACGGCCATTGAGGCTCCTTGTTCCGGAGAGGATGGAGAAAAATGGGATAAAAAGAAAGGCTTTTGATTTCCTAATATGGCCTGGGCCCAGGCCAAGGGCTCAGATGGCTGTTCACAAGACTGACACTGAGCTGTGTGCAGGGAAACAGCCTCTGGAGCTGCTCAACTGCATCCCAGCTGTGGGATGTCACCCTGGGAATTGGTCTGGAGGTGACAGGAGGGGACCAAGAGGAGGCTGGGAGAGAAACCTGCAGGAGGAGGGCAAAGCTGCTGCTGGAAAATGGGCCAAAACAAGCTGGGTTTGGAGCCCTCTGAGGATTTGAGCATCATCTGGGGCCCTTTTGGGGTGCCAGCTCAATATTACACCAATACTGCAGCAATACTGCACCCCAGATCTCACCTCTCTCATGTTCTCATCAATATTGCTCCCCAAACCTCACCTTTCCCATGTTCTCATCAATATTGCTCCCCAAACCTCACCTTTCCCATGTTCTCCTCTGTTCTTCCCTCTCCTTCCTTCTATTTCCCCCCCTCCTCTCAGGCCAAACCCTTTTGCCAACATGTTTCCCCCTCGTAAATGGGAGCAGAAAGGGGTTTTGAGGGAGAGGAGGGGTGGTCTGGACATTGTTGGGGCTGTGCTGGAGGGTTCTGGCAGCTCTGGGGGGCTGAGGGGTCTGTGATGTGGGCTGTGGAATGGCCCAGCTGGGAGGGAGCCGAGGCCAAACTCACCCACTCACAGATTTTCCCGGGCTGTGTTCCTGCACATAGTGCAGAGGACAGGAGGAACCTGGTCAGGAGGTAACCTGGACACATCCCAATGCTTGCAGGATCCTTCTGCTGCTCCCTGAGTCCAGGGAGATGGACAAGGAGGAGGAAAAGCTCTCCCTGGTGCCTGAGCTGTGGTGACCCCCCTTGGGAGCCCCGAGGGGTGACCTGAGGGCTCCACAGCTGGCTCCCTGCAGCAGGGTGGGATGCCAGCCTTGTTTGGTCCTGGAGTGCCATCCCAGAGCTTTTGATTTCCTTGAGCCAAGGCCAAGGGCTCAGATGGTTTCCCAAAGAATTCCAAGGGTTGTGGCAGGGAAATGGCTCTTTCCACCTGAACAGTCTCTGGAGCTGCTGGTCCTTCCATGGGCTCAGTCAAGGCTGAACAATAAGCAGGATATTAATTATCTCAGGGCTGGGCTAAACCCCCCTTCACCATAAATGCTGTCCAAGCAGAGCAAGAAACAATCCGAATACCCCAAAAGCCTTAAAAAACCTCCTGTTTCCTTGAGATCCTCAACCAAGATGGATAAATCCCAACTTCCAGCAGCCTCCCTCCAGCCTGGCAGTGGAGGGACCACCTGAGGGCACGAGAACAGCCTGGAAATACCCAACCAAGGGCAGGGGAAGCATTAGGATATTTTTGGGAGCATCTGCTCGGTGTGCAAGGGGTGGGAGGGCCCCGTGGGAGAACCCACATCTCAGATTATGGGGCCAAAGAGCTGCCAGGAATGTTTTTCCTCCTTGTGCACAAAGTCCTTCCTGTTCATCTGCAACCCCTTTGGTGACCTGCATAGTCTCTTGTGTCAGAGATTTTGGGGGTTCAGGAGCTTTGGGAGCGTTGGGTTCCAAGATGAAGCTTTCAGGAGGCCCCAGAACTTTATTTTCAGGAGAGCTTCATGGCCACAGGGGCAGGAAAGGTGCCACGAACTCTTCAGTGTGTGGATCCCATGGGGTTCTTCAACCTGCTCCCAGCCATGGGCAGTTGAGGTGGTGGCTCCTGCCCTGGTCCTTTTAGGGACTCTCCACGAGGAGTCACCCAGGGTGTCCTCAAAGCAGGACATGGGAATGGCTTGGAAACGGCCCTCAGGTGGAGGATGCAGGTCCGTGCTGCTGGATATTCCCGATGGAGCTGGGAAACCAGGGCTTGGCAAGTGTTGTTGTCACCTCAGCTCCCCTCAGGGGCTGCTCAGAGGTCAGGTAGTTCCAGAGGGACGTTCCAGGAATACCATTTGCTCCTCTCACTCTGCTCTTCTGGGAAGGTGATCCCATTCATCCAGTTCATCTCCCACCAGAGGGTCCCTGGAGTTGGCAGTGACCCCTCCTTGGAGGGCCAGGACTCTTTGGCACACACACAGCCCAACAAACCCCTTGAGGTGGTTGCATTGTGGCTTTTTCCCTCTCCCACCTCAGCCCCAGGAGCCCAAATCCCATCCCTGGGAGGGCTCAGCCATGGGGTTTGTGCCTCCAGGGGTGGGGATTTTATGGCCTCCTTGCTACAACCCCCCCTGCTCTTCCCTTGCTCTGAACCGGTGTTGAATCATCCCCTTCCAAGGTTTCTGCAGTAGAAATGACTCCCAGTTTTCCTGAAACCATCCCTTTTTGACTCTGGTGGCTTGGAGGGTTCAATCAGCCAGGAGGGGACGTGTTGGGTCCTCAGTCCCACCCTTGCTGTGGGCAATCCCAACACACAACAGATTTATCACAGCCAGTGCTTAAAGCTCCCGATTTCCCACCTCAGCTCCTGCTCTTTTCCCATTTTTCCACTCAAGAGGAGCCAACAGCACCTTGTCCCCTCCTGGGCAGGGTTTCTGTGAGCCAGGCAGTGTCCTGAGCAGCTCTCTGTGCTCACAGTGCCCGAAAGCAGCTCATGAACATGCAGGGGGTGAGGCAGAGCCGGGATTTGTTCCCTTCCCACCTTTCCCTGCTTTGGGAGCTGGCATTAGGCATTCCCAGCACGCCTGGAATATGTGCAGGGATGGCTTTGATGTCTGGTTAACATCATCTGCTTCCCCCTCAGCTCATCCTCTGAGCTCGGGGGGTGGGGGGGGCGAATCCAGGGATATTTCTGCCCAATTCCCGCATTTCTCCCAACTTTGTGAGACACCTGGGGGGTTTTCCCCATGCCCAGGAGGGCACAGAGGATCAGTTGGACAGTAAGTGCTGGGTCGTGGCTGAGGCCACTGCACGCTGGATTAATTACTGAGAGCTTAATAACAACCTCCTGCCCCTGGTATTTATAGAATAATAAAATCTGGCCATGACACACCGGCCTCACATCTGGGGAAGCTGGCAAACACATTTTCATTTCCCTGCCTTTCCCCAGAGTGCTAATGGCTTTCAGATTTCCAGGGGGACAACGGGAGGGCTCAGAGACTCCTGGACACATCGGCCCCTGAGCGAAAGGTGAGCTGAGATCTGCACTTCAAACAGGCCTGAATCCCTCTAGTCCTCCCCTGGCCCGTGGGGGCATCGTGGATCTGGGGTAAAAAGCTGGGATTTTGGTGTGTTTTGCTGATGGAGCTGTTTGCAAACACTGCAGCTCTGCTTTGGAAGCTTTTCCCTGGGGTGTTACACAAAACAAAAGCGTCCCTGTGTCCATCAGTGTCTGTAACACCTGTGGGAAGGGGGATGGGAATGGGTGGTGGGGTCTCCACAAGTCATGGGATCCCAGGATGGTTTGGATGGGAAGGATCTTATAGTTCATCTCATCCCACCCCTGCCATGGGCAGGGACACCTTCCACCAGCCCAGGGTGCTCCAAGGTCTTGGACACTTCCAGGGATCCAGGAGCAGCCACAGCTTCTCTGGGCAACCTGTGCCAGGGCCTGCCCACCCTCACAGCCAGGAATTCCTTCCCAGCATCCCATCTCTCCCTGCCCTCTGGCACTGGGAAGCCATTCCCTGTGTCCTGTCCCTCCATGCCTTGTCCCCAGTCCCTCTCCAGCTCTCCTGGAGCCCCTTTAGGCCCTGCAAGGGGCTCTCAGCTCTCCCTGGAACCTTCTCTTCTCCAGGTGACCCCCCCCAGCTCTCCCAGCCTGGCTCCAGAGCAGAGGGGCTCCTATATAAAGCAGATATTGCCCTTTTCCCTTTGTAAGGAAGATCTGGGAGGAGAAACCCCCAGGAGGGGCTGAAAAGGGGATGTTTTACACTATTTAGGAGAGAGCTCCTTGCCTGTGGGGGCTCTGCTCTGACCTGTGAGGGCTGAGAGGCAGAACAGTTCAGGTCACACAAGGCTGCTCTCTGATGTCCAGGGTGGCCTCAGGCAGGGGCTGGAGGAGGGAGGCAGGGCCAGGACAGACTGTTGAGCTTGGGAATGCTGTCTGCTCCACAGGAGACACTGGAGAAGGAGCCGTAGTGGGAGAACTCAGATCTGCCCTCCAGTTCTGGGATCAGCTCCTGCAGGTCCAGGTGATCTCCCGGCTTGAAGAACTTTGAGAACTCACCTTAAAGCAACTGCTGAGGCCCTTCTCCCATTCCCAGCTTGCTGGTTTCCTCCTGTGTTGTTTTTAAAGCTCTCAGAAATCCCAGGAGAGCTGGAATTCCTGTGCTAGTGACAGACTGGGGGAAATGGCCCCAGGGCTGCTTAGATGGTGGTCTCACCCCAGATGAGCAGGGACCACTGATGGGAAGGGGGCCCAGGGAACAGGGGGAGGTCAGGGCTGGTATTCCAGAGTCTCTGGAGCAGTTCTGGCCCGAGGTTGATGGGATCATGCTGAAATCCCAAGGAAAAGAAGGCCCTCCAGAGCAGTCCTGAGGGGTCAGAGAGCCTGAACTGCTCCTCTCCAGGCCCAGGCTCCCAAATAACCTGAAACCAACAGGATTGGAGGGCAGTGGTGCAAACACAGGATCAGAGAGTCATGGAATATCCAGAGTTGGGAGGGACCCACAGGGATCATCAGTCCAACTCCTGGACATCCCAACAATCCCACCCTGTCCCTGGGTGTTGTCCAAACCCTCCTGGAGCTCTGGCAGCCTTGGGGCTGTGCCCACTGCCCTGGGGAGCCTGGTCAGTGCCAACCACCCTCTGGGGGAAGAACCTTGTCCTGAGATCCAACCCTTTACTTTGCCTGAACTCTTCTCTAAAGCTTTTGGGGGGAACCTCCTGTGGGATTTGGTTTTGTACTTGCAGGAGAATAAGCTGAGGATGGAGAGTTCCCCAACAGGCAGCAAAACTCCCTCATGCCCCAGAGGATTGCTGATAATGCCCACAAATGGAGCTGGGAGAGTCCTGCTGGTCTTCCCACCTCTCCTCCCTCCCACAGCTGTGTTCTCCAAGACAGAGCCCCCAGTTTGTCTGTGCTGCAGCCCCTCCTGAGCCTCAGGGCCTGGGGGAAGTTGTGTCACCCCCCAGGAATTGTGGATGCTCTGTGCCCCTCACAGCCATCCTGGCAGCGAGCCAGAGCCCCCCTCTGTGGATCAAAGGCTCTCTGTGCCGCTGCCAGGCAGGAGGGCACCGATGTCACCCTCCCCCAGAGCAGGAGCCGCGGGAAAGCTGAGTGTTCCCACAGTCCTCTCGGCTCTGTTGGAATCCAGCTCCTCCCAAGGCTTCCCATGGCCATTCCTGGGGTCTCACTGTTGGAGAAGTGGCCAGAAACAGCCCCCCTGGTGCTGCTTGGAAGAGCAAGGTCATTGAGAAGGGATGATCCCGGGCACCAGGGATGGAAAAGGCTCCCAGAGGAAGGTGTCCCTGCTCATGGTGAGGGAGGTGGGACCAGGTGAGCTCCAAGGTCCTTTCCAACCCAAACCATTCCTCCCACCAGCAGCCTGAGCTTCACGTGGGGCATCAAGGAGCACTTTCCTCCAACGCTGGGGACCTTTGGGTCTTCCTGTCTCTCAAATCCCCTTTCATCTGCTCCCCTCCCTGTTCTTTCCCCCCCACACACACACTTGTCACCACTTTCCCCCAACTCTGGTCACATCTGGCCTCTGGGAATCCAAGGGGAGGGAGAGCTCCCTGGGAGAAATGTCACAGCTCTCCCTGCCTTAAAACAATAACTCTGCAAACATCTGAACCAGACATAATTCTCCTTTTCAGAGCCCTATCTGAGCAGCCCCCAAATGCTTGGCTCGGGCTTCAAAGGTGCTGTTTAGCTATAAATAAATGGGGGGGGGAAAGGAAAAAAAAGAAAAAAAGAAAGGAGAGAAATTAGCCAAAAAAACCTCTCCAAGCAGGAGTTTAACCAATGCCAGATAATGGGGCAATATGGATTTTTATTTTTATCCACATGGGTCCATGTGCTCTTTGTCTCCCACTGTAATTCAGCCGTATAAATGAGGCTCATGATATTAAAATAACATTACAGCCTTTACCTACCACAGTGAGTTTCATCAAGGGCTTTGAGAGACTCAGATGAAAGGGACAAGGACCTTGACCTATTGCTGACAGTTAAATGCTTGCCAGGGTTTTGCTGAGTCGGGAGAAACGCGTTTAAAGATGAGCCTTAATTGGTCCTTAATTGGCAGATTTGTACCCATTAAGCTCATTCTGGGTAAGGAGAGTCTGCAGTTCCTGCTAAAGCCAAGTTTATCCTTCCAGGAAAACTCTATGGTGTCTTTATCTCCCCCAAGAGTGGCACCTGATGTGCTTTGCAACCTCCTTCCCACCCCAAGGGCTCCCAGGGTTGGACAAACCTTCCCTTGCGTCACCTCCTCCCCTGGATCGCCCCACGGTGCCCACCCAGGCCCTCAAATCCCTACAGTGGGATGGCAACACTCCTCTCAAGTACCCCCCATCCCTCAAGGATCACCCAAGCTCCGTGGGGTGGGAATTGTCCTCCCCACCCAGCCAGGGCACGTCCCCAGGGGTGGGACAAGAGAACCCTCCTGGGTCTTCCTGCAGGAGCTCCAGGGCTTTTGGGGGAGATCCCTTGGAGCTGGGACACGGCACAGGGAAGCTGCTGGGCCAGAAAGGAGCACAGGGGTTACAAATCAACCCCCCAGAGCTCCAAATGGCCGTGGATCCCGATTCTGCCCCTGGAATTTCCCCCCCTGTGGCTTTAGGGGGAGTTTCCTTTGTGTTCAAGGGGTTTCTTGACCCATTATCTGCTTCTCTGTGTCTCACACCAGGTTTTCTGCTCCACACACGAGCTGAATGTGCTGCTGGCTCTCCCCAGGCCTAAATTCCCTCCAACTTGACCACTCCCCATGGTCTGTGAAGCAAAGGAGTTCTTGTTGCTGACTCTTTGCAGCACAGCCAGGTTAATTCAGAACTGTGCCTTCTCAATCACCTTTCTGATGTCCCTGCCCCTCTGACACTTGAATTTTGCCCATCAGCAGGGAGAATTCAGACTCACATATAACATGGATTTGTCCCTGTTGGATTTACTTGATTGATCCTGGTGCTTGACCCTATTGATTCCTAAAAATCCCTAGAAATGCTCTCGAGAAAGTTGCGTTTTCCACCACATCTACAACCCAAGGAGACCCCACACTTTCCCCTTTCCATCTGGAAAGAGCTGGAAATTGCTGCACAGTTCCATGTGAGCTCCTGTTTGCAGCTCAGCTCTGATCTCTTCCAAGCCTGTGGAAACCCTGAGGATTTTAACCCTCTCCAGATGCCGCAAACTCACCCACCACTTTCTCCCAAAGTGGCTCCTGAGGGAAGATTAAGTAGTTCCTGACTGCAATTAATGTCCCAACCACGAGGATGTGAGTGAGCTTCTCTGGAAGATCAGCTCTCTGCAAACCTGCCCTGCCTAAAATAGGTGCCCTTTTTACCTTCCTTCCTCCTGTTCCCCAAACTTTGGAGCATTTTGGCACCAGCAAAGCTAAGTGGGGACTCTCTGGTGTGACACTCAAAGCAGGATCAGGTGATGCTCGAAAGGAGCATCTGAGAGACAGTGGGGCTTTCCAGTGACTCATTTCTGGGCCCTGAAACACTCTGAGATGTTGAGGAACAGGGAGCCCGGGGCTGGTTTGTACCTGCAGCCACCTGCTTATCAGAAAGCCTCGCAGCCAGGGTGCACTTTGGGTTTTTCTCTGAATTAAAAAAAAAAACCTGGGGTTTTGTCAAGTGGCTGTGAAAGCCCCGGGAGTTGTGCAACAGCTTTGCCCCTCCTAAACCTCTGTAACACCCCGAAGAGACACAGAAACTGGGTCAACAATGGCAAAGAAAGAGTCTGCAGTGCCTGCTCAGCACTGTTCACCTTCCCTCAACCCCCTCCCCCCGGCTCCTGTTCAGCACAGGAATCGTCTTTTCTTTCCTAGAAAAATTGGGTTCTCCCCATTAACTCAACTCGAGCTGCCTTTGACCGTGGCCTCCAGCCCCGGCAGTGTGCCCTGCCCCCCCGGACTGGGCAGGACAGACACAGACACAGAGCAGCGCCTGAGAACCCTCACCCAGCCCGGCAGTGCGCCGAGATAAGAGATAAACCCGCGCCTCCCTCGTTAGCGCCGGCTTTGCTCTGCTCCCAGCTCAGCTGCCGGCACGGCAGTGTCCCAGCGCCACCTCTTGGTGCACGGCCTGGTGGCTGGGCTCATCCCACAGCCAGGAGCACCTTCATCCCACAGCCAGGGACATCTCCATCCCACAGCCAGGGGCACCTTCATCCCACAGCCAGGAGCATCTCCATCCCACAGCCAGGGACATCTTCATCCCACAGCCAGGAGCATCTCCATCCCACAGCCATGGACATCTTCATCCCACAGCCAGGAGCATCTTCATCCCACAGCCAGGAGCATCTTCATCCCAGAGCCAAGGGCATCTTGATCCCACAGCCAGGGGCATCTTCATCCCCCAGCCAGGGGCACCCTCATCCCAGAGCCAGGAGCATCTTCATCCCATAGCCATGGGCACCTTCATCCCAAAGCCAGGGGCATCTTCATCCCACAGCCAGGGGCATCTTCATCCCACAGCCAGGGGCATCTTAATCCCAGAGCCAGGAGCACCTCCATCCCATATATCTATATCTATATCTATATCTATATCTATATCTATATCTATATCTATATCTATATCTATATCTGTATATCTGTGTGTGTGTATATGGCTGGAGGGTCAGGCCCAGAGTGGTGGGGATGGAGCTGCATCCATTTGGGATCTGGTCCCCAGTGGTGTCCCCCAGGGATCAGTGCTGGGCTCAGGCCTGTTGAACATCTTTATGGATGATTTAGATGAGGGGATTGAGTCCAGCATTAGCAAATCTGCAGCTGAGCCCAAGCTGGGGGTGTGTTGATCTGCTGGAAGGCAGGAGGGCTCTGCAGAGGGCC